>JAOYRR010000240.1:0-577611 GCA_038994665.1 Podotricha telesiphe
CCTAATCTAGACGACATAAATAGAAATAATAATATTTAAAAATATATAATTTCTTTTAACCCATAATGTCGTGATTCCCTTGAGCGTGAATCAGACTCGCAACCATAGTGTGTTGGTTTCTAAAATGTATTTTCGAATACCAATAATATACGAGATTAATCCGATTAAAAATAGTTTCATTTCAAAATAGCTATTAATATTTCTAAGAATAAGACATATTTAGAAAACGTATAAAAATTTGAACGCAGCGAGATTTGAAACCGAGTCTCTTGAAAACCGTTCAAGTGTGCAAATAACACTTTAAAAAGTGTTAAAAATTGTGATACTACTTGTTTTTAGCTTTACCTTTTTTACCATATAGCTTTTTTAACATTCTTAGAAATTTATAAGGTAAGGAAAGCAAATAATATCTAGTACATAAAACCATTTTCAATTAAACTTTTCCAAAATCCAAATGAACTTGCAACCATCGTATCTAATCGATTATTTTATTTTGAAGTTACAATTTATGCGATGCAATGCTATATCAAGTCGAGAGCTTGCCTTAAAACCAACCTGTTCGTATTGTTCGCGTCGACGACTTTTCCAACGTTTATTTAGGTCACAACAGTACCGGAAATTCAGATTAACGAAGTTGATTTTTAATGAGGAATTTTAAGGGTTAAATAGGCATAGAAAGGTCGGAGTTAACAATAAGGTCGTAATATGCTATTTGGAAAATAAAGCACGTTTTTATTGTTGTATTTAGAAGGTTTTTTTTACTTATTTGATTAATTGTGTTTCTATTAGATATTGTAAGGCAAATTCTGTTAAGGTTGTACGTTTATATGCAATTCGAAAGAAAACAAAAATAATAAAAAAGAGGCTTTCGTAATATTGTTTCATTGATCGATCAAAATGATATTGGTTTTAAAAATACTATTCTCTGAAAAAATATTTAAGATGAAAATATCTGTATATCTACGAATCGAGAATCAGAAGGGGTAACCTTTTCTCTATATCTAGCCGCGAAGGAAAGAATGCTGAATATTTGAACACCTGTAGTACCTGAATATTTTCAATTCAGGTGGAAAGTGAAAAACGGAATGTCTAGACACTAAGTTCTCTCTGCATAACCTGCTGTAAATATAAAATAGAAAGCGTGAAGCTTTTATTAGCTTAGCCTGTATCTATCACCACTATTATAGTAACCATTTAGATACATCTATATAATAAATATAAGAAAATTATGCAAGGCTATTTTGAGGCACTTTATAATATGAAAATTTACACCTGTATCCGGATCAGATGGCAACATATAAACACTTTCTTTCAATATGTATTTTTTCAACTTCACTTTCTGCCTTAATTCGAAGCAATGGGTGGCGGAGCTCAACGCCGCGTTTTGTTCACCAGAGTGGAGAAAGGAAATAATGAAAATATATACGAGTAATATGAAAATAATTCTACTGATAGATTACATTCATTTCTACGTTTCTTGATTTAAGTAAATCCATAGATAAATAGACGATTCGTTAACAAATCAGGTACTGTCGTGGTTTATTTGAAACACGTAGCTTTCACTTTTTGTTGATTGATTAACACAAATATTGACTTGTTAGGAGCGCATTGATTGAGTCCTCATTTAGTCTAAATATTTAATTTATGTTGTAAACAGGTGCGCGAGCGCTTTTTTTTTGCGGGTAATTGTCATTAATTTTAATTGACGTTCGAATTTTCCAATTAATTTAAACCTCGTTATATATAGTAATTATATACTAAATAGTTTAATTTAAAATAATATTTGTTATTTATATATTACTATTCATAGTCTACAATTATAATACAAAGTTACTAACGACGAAATCCTGCACTGAAGGAAGTGGAGAAAAACAAAGACACCTGACTCCATCACAATGTGGGTCAATGGCTAGGAAGTTTTTTTCCCGCATAGCAGGACAGTTAAAAAGAACCTAGTGTCAAGGCATTCCCTTCTTGGCTTTCCGCACGAAATCGAGACATTGCGTGTTAAGCGGCGGAACTCAGCGTCGCGCTTTTGTATTAGATGTCAGAGCAAAGAATTGAATTTTTTTCAAATATAATCATTGTCCTGAGTGAGAATCGAACCCACAATCATTGCGTTTATATTCTCGCACTGTCCCACTGTGTCACGATGGCGTTGCTGAATTTAAGATTTCTTAATAATGATATATTTGATTGTGCGTCTACCTGTGACCATGGACTACTGTGTTCGAAACGTCGAGTTTTCTAAAACTCATTTAGGAATACTAAAATATATTTATATATATTATTTTTCTCTAATATTCGATCAATGAGAATTCGGCTGAAACTAAAAAGTTTGAGACCTAGGTTAAGTAGGTTTCACTGAAACCAGCTCAATTAACTTTGTTCAATAACTATATAGAAAACATACCGAAAACTTCATTAATTAGTAGTTGACGATTCAAATGATAGTTATATAAAATCATAGGAGAATCTAACCTAATGGCTAATAACCTCTCCCTTTTAACGTCATAACTCTAAGCTTAGTTAGAACACCATTTAGGACTTGAAATATTCATCCTCTTTGCTTCTAAAAAATGATAGTAATATGGAAAAATTCAAACACTTTTTAAATATTACATCGTAAATTAAATATCCGTACGTTATGGATAACTGTATATAGAACCTAAATATTAAATTACATATGAGGAGGTAGGTTCGATTCCCACTTGGGGGAATGATTATATTTAAATTGTTTTAATTTCTTCGGTCTGGTGACAAAACACGCAATGTCTCGAGTGGAAGCGGCTGATTCAAGCGGAAAATGGAGAATAGTGGCTTGAACTAGGTTCTCTCTGACTGCCCTGTTAAGCACAATTTTAATATAAGTAAGTATGGATTTATCTACGAAATAAATTTACAATATTTCACAAGAATTTTGTGGACACCGAAATTCTTCATTGAATAAAATTCTTTCACACATATTTTGTGATGGACTAGAAAGTATTTTTTGGTCGCAAGTAATTTTGGTATACAAGCCTGAATATTTTCAATATTTGAGTGCTATTTTAAATATGCTTCTGAATATGAAAATCTTGTCAAAATTTTCAGTGCTTAAAAAGAAATTCAATCATATTTGTTACAATATGTACCAAATACATATACAAAAGTGTAAAATTTAAAAAGGACGATTTATTAATACTTTATTTTGAAGCAGGGGCCTGCCCTAAATAGTTAAAACCTAGTGTCAAGACACTGTTTTCTGGAAAATTTGAGAATTGCTTGTCAAAACTCAACACCGCGCTTTATCTTCAGCTTGGTCAGGGGGGAAAAAAAATAAAATAATTTAAATATAATCATTCCACCGAGTGGGAATCGAACCTGCAACCATTCACGTTTATTTCAGACGCTGTCCTAGTGTGCCACAATGGCCAATTTTGATATTCTCGCATGCAGTGTAGTCAGAGAGAACCTAGTGTCAAGATATTTCGTACTCCACTTTCCGTCGGAAATCGAGACATTCCAGTTGAGTGGCTGAACTCATCGCTGCGCGCTTAATCTTACTAGAGCGGAGAAATTAACATAATTTAAATAACATAATTCTTCTCAGTGGACATTGAACCCACAACAGATTTACAGATAAACGCCCCACTTAACCGTAATGGCATCTCTAATACAAATATATCAAATAAATTAATATAAAAAAAACCTATTCGAATTGTTTATACGTTTTTTACAAATATATTTGTTAATTTCCTAAATGTGTAGTTTTTTTTTAAATGTTAAAAATATAAATTAATATAATTTTATTTGTGGAACCATTTTTCATGAAATATGAATTTTCTGGTCCATTCATATGGCACATGGAGCGTGATCGATTGCTTTCATCAATTAGTATAGTATCAATACCTAACAATAGAGGGGTAAGTTATAACAAAGGGTACGATTACTCTGAAAGACATTGGTAATTAGAGTAAAGACAATAGCGCCCGGTTGAAGTTTATTACAAATGGAAATGGATCATTGTAAACGTTATCTGACACAATCGTGGCAAAATGGTACAGTCCAGGTCCGAATATACGCTGCGGTTGTGGGTTCGACTCCCACTCGACTAAATGATTATTTCAAATCGTGAAGCTGATAGCGATATTTCTTAGGCATAACAAATTATTCACATATTCGATTACATTTACTAATATTATTTTACTATATAACTGTACTTGTTTATATTTACATACTAGTTGACAGGGGTTCTTTGTACTGCCAAAAAATTCAATGAATGTGTCACCTGACCCCTTAGTATGTATTATCTGTTGTAAATATGTATTTTGTTATAGGTGATGGTCTCCATATTGTTACTGGAACTCTTTTAACATGCAATCGATCATAGTGGGACTTTATCTCCTTTTACCGTTCAATCTCCTTCGTGTGTTCTCCAAACAACGTGGCAATGGCGAAGTGATTTGTGAACTGGACTAGTATAAAACAAAATCGCCCTCCACCTGAGTCTGTGTTTCTAACCTTTGTTCTTATAAAACACGCAGCGCATTTTGATGTAATTTTCAATGATATTTAAATAATTTGCTCCCGAAGGTTTATACATACACATTTTTCATTAAGTATTTGTATATAACAAAGAACATTTAATTATGTAACGAAGCCATAAAAAAATATATATTTCGCTTACTTACATTGCAAGCGCTGGCTAAAACGTATGAAATACATTATAAGAATATATATTTTTTAACGTTTTTTAAAGTGTCGCACACTTAGGAAATTGAAAACGACATATTTAGAAAACGTATAAAAATTTGAACGCAGCGGGGCTTGAACCCGCGCCTCTTGAAAACCGTTCAACCGATTTGTGCTTTACTGGCACGTTCGAAGCACCTGAACTGAACTGAACAATAAATGTGTCAAAGTTCAATAATTATATATAAACAGAAAACAAAAAAATTGTATGCAAACATATCCGCTACGAAAAAAAACTTCCGACGCCTTGTGATTTGTTTATAGACATTGCCAAGGCAAGTGAATTTCCTCTTCCGACAAATCCTTTAATAAACATTAAAACAAACAAACAAACAAAAGCCAAGTGCATTGGAATTTGAAGACAAACCATGAAAAATGTATATACCATTCATTTTATCATTCATTCATTAGTTCAGAATAGTACAGTACATTTAACTGTTGTGAAGTTACAAAGGAATTGGATTGAATGATATAATTATTTTTTGTCAAATATTGATGGTGTTTTCCAAAGTATTGTTAGAAAGATATATCAAGCCACATAAAAAAAATACACATACAATACACAAAATTACACATAAATTAATTACCAATAAAAACGTACGACCAAATATGCTGGGTGTTTTAATATTTAATTGTTGTTAGAAACAACTACGAACAAATACCAACAGATTGTATTTATTATCTTTATCGTATTTATTATCTTTATCGTATTTAAAACCTTTCTTGGACTTTTACAAATATTTCAATACTAAAATTAGCCAAATCAGTTAAACCATTCTCGAAGTTTAGTGAGACTAACTAGCGTCCCTACATTTATATATATACTAGCGACACGCTGGCGACTTCGCCTGCGTAATCTACATGATTTAACTATTTCGCTTTTTTAAATCACAAAGCTTGCTTAAATTTATTATTCAAATGGCCGTAACATTTTTTATATAAAGCGATTTAAATGAAATAACTACTTAATTAAGGGACGCTTACCACAATACAATATTCAAAATGTATTTTATTCGGTTAAGCTGTTTATGATATTAGCATAAACAAACAAACAGACAAACAGAAAATAAAATAAAAAATCATTGTTTTGGGTTCTATTACCCCTAATAATATTTTTTTATAGATCTTCTATGTATAGACAGCGATCGCTAACATTTCTATTATATAAAAGAGAACGTGGTCTGTAAAAATTCTACTTAGCCATAAGACAGCCTTTCGTAGATATATTTGCTTTTTTGTTTTGTATTATGTCTCTATTCTTGTTAAATATTGGTGTTTTGTGTACTAATATAGTAAAATAACAAATATATACCTTTTGGTATATCAGACGTTTTCCCTCAAAGGCCGTATGTTGAATTGTCGTTTGTATAAACAGATCAACGGAACGCAGTTTACAAAGACGTGCATAGTAGTTTATTAACTGGTATGATTAATATTACACGTTGCGTGAGTTGAGTGAAAGCGTCTGGCTGTACACGCTCTGGGTTATATTATGGGTTCGATTACCCACTTGGTGGGATTATTATAATGTCATTATTTTGATTTTGCCGTTCTGGTTAACAAGATAAAGTGCGGCGTTGAGTTCCGCCCCTCGACGTCTCGATTTCAGGCAGGAATGGAGAAAGGAGTATCTTGACACTAGGTTCTCTCTAACTACCATATGCGAGGAAAAGCGTAAAACAGTATTTATGGTAATACGGGTATGATTGATATTTATACTAATTTATATAAAAAAATGCCTTCTCAGAAAATATAACATGTACGACTACATACTAACATTTTTTTGTAACTGCAGTTTTTATTTCTTATAAATACGTTAGACTATATAGAATTAAAAAAAAAATTTTTAAAGAATTCTTTAAAACTGTGTTGTAGTCATTAACGCCTTCCTCTTGCAAATATTAAACAAATTCCAAAATAAATAAATATATATATATATAAATAAATATATAATACTAATCTTAAGTTATTCAAAAAAATATATGCAATTATTAAAGTAGCATGCAAATTTTGTATGCATGTGTTGTGTGTGTGTGTGTGAGAGAGAGAGAGAGATAGAGGGAGACAGAATGAATTGTTGGGCAAATGTGTCAAATAATAAGATTTTCAATTTCCTCATACGTCAAGCCTGGCAACCAATTAAAACTTATAAAATCCAAGAACCTATTTGAATTGGTATGAATATACAACCATTAATTGTACAGTGAAGCAAATATACATATGTAGATATATTTATAATAAAATAGCAAATAGTAAAGTTAGACCAGAATTTCTAAATACCTCATGACAAGTAAATCTAATAAGCGCCTAACTTTTCGAAGATAAGATCTGTCCTAGTTTGATAGTTAAATTGGGTCGGCTGCCATAATGACTTTTAGAGGTGCAAAAAAGTTGTAGCTTCACGCTTTTTCCTGTACCAAAAATGTAAATGTAAAAATATGTGTGTAATGAAACAATAGTTGGATAAATAAGACTAAACTTAAACTAACTTAACTTACTTAAAATATACCTTAGAAAGTCATTAAAAATTTAAAATATATGTAACACAAAAATTTAAACAATCTATTTAACAAACTGTTGTGTCGCCCGTATCAAATAGCGACGGCACTCGAAGTAGAATGTGGGAGTGTTCAAAAAAAAATAAATAGACGTTATCGATTTATAATTCTGATAACATTTCTAGTTCTATGAAATGCCATATAGTTATATAGAATTGCTATGTCATATATTTTTTTAACATTTTTTAAAGTGTTATACGCACACTAAGGAAATTGAAAAAGACATATTGAGAAAACGTATAAATTCAAAATTCAAAAAATGTAAAAAAAATATATATTTAATAAATAGCATTCTCTCTTGCCAAACGATTGTTCGTAGAATAATCTTTGGGTAGCAGAAATTTGTAGAATCAACAGAGATGCTAACAACAAATATACGAGTAAGTTGTAATAATCGTATAAGAATTTTGACGTAGCTGGATTTAGAACGCATGGGTTAGCGGTCAGATCGCTTAAACGGTTTTCAAGAGGCGTGGGTTCAAATCCCGCTGCGTTCTAATTTTTATACGTTTTCTAAATATGTCTTTTCCATCTTAAGTCTTGAAATTGGGAGAAAAATGGATAACAAAGTGTCACACACACAGCATTGAACTAAAAAATGTCAAAGTCAAATAATTTTATTCAAAATAAGAAGTTGCATTATTTTATTGAACGTAAAACAATTTACCACCGGAAATTGAAAAAGATATATTTAGAAACGTATAAAAATTTGACACAGCGTGACTGAACGTGAACGCTACGTTAGCGGTCAGAGCGCTTGAACGGTTTTCAAGAGGCGCGGGTTCAAATCCCGCTGCGTTAAAATTTTCATATGTTTTCTAAATACGTCATATAGTTTCATCAGGCTACTTATCACTATTTAATGTAGATTTAATAAAATTTATCAAAATAATTAAGCATAGCAACACTAGTCACGAGCCAAAATTTCCAACCGCTAGTTTGGTGGCTCACGTTGCGAACTTAGTAATTGGAGCACGTTTTAGCAAACTACGCATTTCTGTTTCGATGGATGTATTTATCTTAGGCCTTTGTTACCTAATCTGAATTAACGACATTAAAATTCATGTCAAAAACTTTTGGGGTTGACAATATAGGCGTTATGGATGACTAGAGAGATTTATAACAATCTATAGTGAAGCTAAAGCGTCTAGTTCTGTGATAGGCATTGGATTACTGGACTCCTCGAGTAAAATGTTTCATAAAAAAAATATTTGTTAATATAATAAACCTGCAAAACAAGCAGTTTTCTAGAGGAGATTTAGTCAACGTAGCCGATACAGAGGTCTTTTTTTCTTTCTTGTAGTCAGAGAGAACGGAGCGCCAAACGCATCAGTCCCTCCACACTTTTTTCGCCTCCTCCACTGTCATCAACCTCTTTCACTCATTCAACCCCCCAAGGGGTCCTCGTGCTTTGTCTGCGTAGTGTACGTGAGTCTTTGTCTACGTTTGTCTTAGGATATATTCAAATATATTTGATTCTTAGAATCCTCTATTTATTGGATTTGTCTACCTCCATTCTGAAATATATTAATGATAATACTATATATATAATAAAAATGTAACTGATCGCTGTCTGTACATGAAAGATATATGAAAAAATATATTGTTAGGGACATTTGTCAATGTAATAGAATCTAAAACAATATTTTTAGAAAACGTATAAAAAATTAAACGCAGCGGGATTCGATCCCGCGCCTCTCGGAAACCATCCGAGCGCTCTGACCGCTAAGCCATGCTGTTGTTAGCATCCACTTTAAAATGTTAGTAATATGTTTTTGAATTTACTGTGTGAATAACACTTTAAAATACTAAAAAAATTAGCCCCACACAATTATTTTTAATTTTCTTTTTGGTTTGTTTGTCTGTTTTTTCATTCGTGCTAATCTCAGAAACTGCTTAAGCGTCTCTTAACATTTTGTGTTTATATTTCAATCGGTTCCTAAATAAAAAAGATACCACCACTTAAATTATAAATTTAAGCTAAGTTTATGATTTAAGTGAGAGCGTTTATGCGTATATGATTTAAGAAAGCAGCGAGCGAAAATACGAAATAGTTTAGTCATGTAGTTTACGCAGGCAAAGGCTCGAGCGGCTCGCTAGTATATAATATATTTACCGATATACACAGTCGGTATTATGTAATATGGTGATTTCTTAGACTTTTTGTTTTCTTGTTCCCTCCTTGTGTGACGGTATTATTATTATTATAGATTGAATATTGCACGAAGCGCTAGAAAACTAATAGCTTGAGCTGCAGTTGTTTATATTGAGTTTCCAAACCAGCAATCCAATGGAAAAGATTCGACGGACGAAGAGGACGGTGGTTTAACAAATAACGTCACAGTTGGCAACTCAATGCATCATTTAGAAAACGTATAAAAATTTGAACGTAGCGGAATTTAAACCCGCGCTTCTTGAAAACCGTTCAAGCGCTCTGACCGCTAAGCCATGCGTTCTACATCCATAAAGTAATAAGCGTATAAGAATTTCAACGCAGCCGTGGAAATACAGGAGCAATCCAAGATGTACAAATTGTTGCTGGGTGCGTGGTTTTTATGATTTACGAAGTCGCTCTTCTAAGCGCCTCAGAAGTGCAAGCTGAAGTCATTATAGGATAGGACTATGCAAGAACCAATTTGATTAGTAGTTCAGAGAGCTCCTAAGCAGAAGCCTCAAACGAGAAGGACAAAGGATGCGTCACCGTTGTGGATTGATGACAATTTGGTTCGCGAGCCTCCTGTTTCCTGAAGACGACTTTAGAGGATATTTAGAAAACCCGGGATTTGCACCCGCACCCCTTCAAAACCGTTCAAGAGGCGCAGGTTAAATTTTTTATACGTTTTCTAAATATGTGTTTTTCAATTTCCTAAGTGTGCGATTAACACTTTAAAAAATGTTAAAAAATATTTAGAAGATATGTATGATACTTAAATAAATATATAAGAAGACACCATCAGAGGTCCTAGATTTATTATTGGGAGCGGCATTATTAATCTTCTAATCCGACAATCACAAAAATATAATAACTAACACCTTCTATGTAAATTGGTAAAATAAATACCTATTCCATTCATTAATTCCTACATTACTTCAAATAATAATGTGTTAGAGAACCTTTTACAACAACATATTGAAAAATTATGTACTTCTGAAAAAATTATTCAGGTCATAATGGGTTAAATACCAGGGCGGACAAGTAAAATTTTATTTTAAATATAATTATTCCTCCGAATGAGAGATTGAACCCATAACCAATCGCGTTTTCAGTCACAAGCTGCGCCCACTGCGCCAAGCCTCTGTTGGAACCCGTTATCTTAGTATATTTCACTGAATTTCCAGAACTCCTTTAAAAACTAAGCATTTTAGAACTGTATTAAAATATATTAGAACTTGTTTTATTCCTAAAACAGCTGTTGAAACAAAAAAGCGAAACGTGGCATAAATTTTTATAAGTTTTAGTTTTCGCGATACTTCGCAGAAGCTCATTCTTTATTCATCGTTAGCTAGAACCTTTACAAGAAAGAAAATAACATAATCGAGGTCAGCATAGAGCAGATCAATTGGCCCTTTTAGCATTCTTAATGTAATTTTCTTATTTTATCGTTTAAAAATTGACAACATTTTAAAGTTGGTGGTTGGTTTTAAAGTTGTGTACGAAAAGGATATGACTACTTAAACACTTAAAAATATTGAAGAAATGAAGGAAATAATTATATGTATTCACTAGCCTACTAATTTAAAATTAAAAGTAGCCTCAATTACTCCTAATCGCATCAGCCTCAGTCCTAATCCGACCAGCCAGAACAAACAGACAGAGAGACAAAAATTGTAAAAAAAAATGTTTTGATATATGTACCAGGTATACATGCATATGCATTTAGTAAAAAGCGGTTACTTTAATGTTATAGACACTCTAATTTTATTTGTATACATTGTAAAAAATTTAAAAACATACTTATCAATCAGCAAGCGTAAATAAATCATGATTTTTTAGTTTCTTAGCAATTCAATTTTATAATTTAATTTATCCTTGACTCTCTGAGTGTCAATTCATTCAAGATATATTAAATACAGTTTCACAAGTACTCTCTTATAGCAAGGTAGATAGAAAGACCTAGGACGTTCGTTAAAACACTCCATTTCCACTTTCCGCCCGAATTCGAGAAATTACGTATTAAGTAGCGGACAACAACGCCGCGCTTTTATTGGTTAACCATAGCGGAGGAATATCAATAATTAAACTATGATCGTTCTGCTGAGTGGGAATTGAACCCACAACCAATCATGATTACAGTCCAGCCTAAATGACCTACTTCGCATCGATAGCCTCACTCAGACTGAGACTCAAAAAAATTACACCAAATCTGCAAACTTCCATCCAAATCTGTTCAGGTTTTCCAACGAATTATGAAAATGTCAAATAACATATAACACTATGACTTTAATTTTGCTAAAGACGTTGAAGAAAAGCTGGCTGAATCTATAAATCTTTATTTCACTGATACACTGTTCCCTTCTGATCATAGAACTTTAGACCTTATTTAGTATTTTTTAAGATTGAAACTCGATTTGTAAATAATAAGAGAGTACGAAAAAACCACCTTCTACCTGTACTTGAACAAAAATATTACACATCGCTATAATTTATCATAATAAGGGATATAATTTCGTGATGGAATATTCGGGGGAGCGATTTATTTAATAAATTAAAGTATATACTGTATGTGCTTGAAGGTTGTAGACTTAACATCGTATGAAGCATATTAATACAACGACAAATATAAATAATTCAAGGACTATTAAATGGATAAAATATTTTTTTTTGTGACTGGGACGCTTGTTCTGAGCTTAGTGATAAATTGCTCCGTTCTCCTCTTTATATTTTAAAAGTCTGCCGGATGTTTAAACTTATCTTTACAAGTAAGCAGCTTCACGTTTTTTCCCGCATAACATAGCAGTCAGAGAGAACCTAGTGGCAAGACACTCCAGTTTCTACTGAGGCAATTGTGGCGCAGTGGGACAGCGTCTGATTGTAATCGTGGGTTCGATTCCCACTCAGTGGAAAGATCATAGTTTAGTTATTTTCATTTCTCTCTCACGAATAAAATAAAGCGCGGCGTTGATGTCCGCTACTCAAGACGCAAGATTTGCAATGTGGGTGGCAAATGGAGAACGGACTACGCTAGTGACTTATCATATTTCCATTTTCTGCCAGAACATTATGTTTCAACGGGAGCATTGAATTTAACTAGATTGGAAAGACCAATCATATAAGTATTTCCTCGAAAAAATTTCGATACTATTAACATTTTCCTTATAAATATTAAGCACGGCAATTTGTGATATGAATTGGATTAGATACTAGATAGGTTTTTCGTAAGGAAATTAACCTATAGCAATCGCGGTCAAACATACTTTGACAAATTATGCCTTGCATCATCAACTTGCGCAATGAGGCAATGTATTCTGAACCCATTATCAGCATTGAGCATTGAAGCATATGGGGCTGATTGGGAGACTGCCAGTTGACAAAATATAAGCCTATATTATTTGATAGATAGTCTAATAGCCTGTTAACATTAAGTGAATAATATATCTGAAAATCTTTAATATCCAGTGTATTGGTGGCACAATTGTTTTTATATAAGACGCCATAGTGACACAGTTGGGAGACATTTGACTGTCTAATGTAAATGTCTAATATATAATTATAAAACGTGTAAAAAATTGAACGCAGTGGGACTTGAACCCGTGCTTCTTAAAAACTTATTTCTTTTCTTTCTTGGTTTCGGTTTACTTGGTTTACTGTTTCTAAATATAGGTTTTTCAATTTCCTAAGTATGTGAATAACACTTAAAATTATTTTTAAATCATTGGACTGTCTGTTCGCGATGGATTAAAAATAATTTAATTTCTCCGCTTTAATAAGTAAAAGCGTGGAGTTGAGTGCCACCGCACAATAAGCAACGAATTCAAGAACCTCGGCAGAAAATGCTCAAAGTGACGTCACCGGTTCACTCAACTTGCATTGCATTAGATACATGAGCTTTCCATATGAAATCAAAAATAAAAAAACTAACTTGAATTACGACGTACATAGTGAAACAAATCGTTTCCACGTTTAAACTTTATTCTTCCCATTTACCACAGAGTATACAAATGTAATTATTGACTGTACACTGCTACATCATTTTTATATATTATTGATATGGTGTTTTATTTACAATATCATTCGTTTGGCTATTAAACCTCCCTAGACTAGACCTTGTACCGGCAACTTGTCCAGGTCTTTTAACTTTAATATTATCGTGACAAGGAAAATTTGTCTCCGTCGTCCTCCACTTAATTGCTAAAGTTACTCGCTTGGAACTCGCTATCTTGAAAAGAACACTGAATTTTCTGCATTAATAATAATCAGCTATAAAATAGCCGGTGCTCGAATTCATCCAATGTCATCGCAAGTTGTATGGAAAAAGTAAAATAATGTCAGGTTACGCAATATTTCTCTTATTATGGCCAATAGAGTTTATATTTGGTAAAATGGTTTTATTTACATAACTAGCGACCCGTTCGCGGTGTCGCTTTTTTTTTTGCCCGCCCGTGTGCAGACCCTTGTGGGAATGGACGGTACTGTGGGACTCACCTGCAAGTATACCTAATACTACCAACTAAAACCCAGCAGAAACCCTCTTCACCCCGGCGAGACGTTGCAGGAACGCTCGCGCATACTACTACAATGCCTCGGTGGACGGCCCACCTATTGCGGGCCACCGTCGCCGTCGCCGTTGCTTTTGTTATATTAAAATATAATATATACTCAATGTAAAAAGTATATTCATATTAATTAATGAAAAAATGGAAACGGCAAATATTTTAGCAAAATACTACGTCTGTACTCGTCGAATAAGTCCATATACCACTCCATACACATTTATGATATATAACAGGACTGGTTTTCTCTGGACTTCAACAAATCCTTAGACCTGCTTCTGGATTCCGCAAAATATGAGCCATAAATGAAGATAATACACCAATTAATACGTATTTATCTTATTTATTGTGAATAAATGATCATGAGAATAAAATTTATACATTAAAATAACGTGCTTGTTAAACAAATCTAGCGATACAACCTTGTTACCTCGTGTGGAGAAAATAGCTGTTTATGTCTTAAATTATCCACATAGGATTTTGCTTCAGTTTACACCCATCTATTACATTATTAGTGGATTTTTTAAAAATATAAACCACAAATTCATATTAAAAACTGTGAAATAAGGCTGAAATAAGGCTTACTTCAGAGTGGCTATTCCGTCACAAATAAAATGAACTGCTGTTGAAATCTGTAACGAACATTGTGTGTAACATATGTTCTTACATATATTTGACAATGTTGTTGATTTAATACGAATGTAAGAAGCTTAATTTTTTTTTTGTAGATTTTAATATTGTCTTAGGTAATGTTTTTAATTTATATAAATCGTAAATTAATTTTTGCTTTTCCGGTCCAGTTAGATAAATCACTGTGTTGGGTTTCACCAAAGAGATGACGAAGTATCTAAAATAAATCAAAAGTAGGAAGGAATGGCTAATCAGTAGCTATAATATAAAATAGTGTACCCACAATATAACATGATGACTTGTACTTTGAAATAATTAGAACAAGGAACTATATTATATAGTGTTATCGAGACCAATCTTGGATTGCAGTAATTATTTTTTTTACAAGATACAAAAACAAAAATCCCTTTCTAAAACAATCGCCGTCTGACCTTTGCGTTTCACAGTAATTGCTTTAATCGTTTTCTTATTAACGGATTATTTTAGCTATCGTGGCGCAATTTGACGTCGCCGACTATAAACGCAATAGTAGTAAGTTCAATATCCAATAGGGGGAATGATTCTATTTAAACTGTTTTCATTTCTCGCGCGTAATGTTTCTGATTCGGGCAGCAAGTGGAGAACCCTGCTATGTTGAAAAAAGCGTGAAGCTGGAATATTGTATGTGACTTTTTTAACAATTCAACATTTTTGCATTTCTTCATGGAAAATGAATTGACTCACTCAATTTTTTACTTATATATGTACATATTACCCTGGTTCGTGTACTTTTGTTTTCCTTATAATACTCACTAGACACAATGAGAGTGGTTCCACGTCTGCTGAACACGATACTTTTAAATGCGAACAAACTATCTACTCACAACTAAATAATTTCTGTATTTATCGCAGCTATACTGGAAATATATGGTCATATACTCTATAAAAACATGCTCAATTTATTCTTATTTGTATCGATTTTGGCACATTGTGGTATTTCCATTCGTAGGGGAAAGTGTAACGCGCCGTACAATACTCCGAAGTTAAGCTAAAAATTAAAAAAATCCCATTTAAAAATCTCAAAATAAATTCAATCATTTTCCAAGTGATTCATAGACTATAGTATGAAAACATGGCAAAAAAATTAACCTGTGATTTAAGATATAACTGCTATATATTTTATTCGGTGTGGTTTATCCCACTGCCTTATATTGTGATAATTTTTACCATTCACTAACAAATTTGTGATTAAGCGAAAAACAAGCAAAGACAAACAAAATAACTAATATAGAATAATATTTAATAATATGAATGTAATGTGGACATAGCGACATCCTGCCAATATTGTTTGGCGTATCTAATACAGATGCTTCAGTTAGATTAATCAGAAAACAGATCAAGGCCGCAACGGCCATCGTTGCGTTAAATCGATATGGTGTTTGGTTTCCGCTATGTACATTCTTTTATTACAATATTAATATCGATTTGATAGATTTTCCTTAGGCGGACCTCAACGCCTCTCGGACCTCTATCTTGTCACCAGAGAGGAAAAATGGAAATAGTTTCATTATTCCACTGAGAGAGAACCGAACCCCCAACCATGGTGGATACAGTCCCCTAATGATCTATAATGTTTTATATTATATTTCATTATATTCAAAATTCGGCTTCAAAATCCATCTATGGATTAATGACTTGCTCTGCACATAAAATATTAGAATTTGATTTTGAATTGTTTATTTAGATATATCTAAAGCGCAACAATAGAGGGGAAACCTATTCAATCTATTATTTCCTCATAGAAAAATTTCTGCATGTTTAGATTTATTAGTAAACTCGTTGAATACAATTCAATTGAAATACACATTGCATTGACAACGTGTATGCCTCTTTAAACAAAAGTGTATTTTTAATGGTATAACAAACATTCTTTCATACAAACAGCTTTCTGTACGGCCGCGGCTTCGTCCGCGTGAACTGTGCGTATTTTCATAAAACAGTGAAATTCCTAGAAAAACTAAAAAAAATGGGTTAAAAAGTTAGCCCAGGACCCTCGAGTATCTTTATATAAAATTTCATCGCAATCGGTTCAGCGGTTTAGTCGTGATGATATCAGACAGACAGACAGAAAAAGTTATATTTGTACTTATAATATTAGTATAGATGCCAAATCCAATAATTCTTGCTCCTCAATCATTGCATAATTTACATAAGCTACTACAAACTAACACACAGCGCTAAAATGCACCAAATAAAAACACTCTAAAAAAATTGACCTGTAGTGCGCTACTTTTTTATAAGCATACGAAGCTTTTATACTGTATATACGATACAAAGTGGCGTTACTATTCCTTTCATAAGAACCACATTCATGTAACAGCTAGTCTTTCGCCAAGTTACTTGTTTTAAAAGCTCTTAGCTTTTTCACACGTTTTTATGCTTTTTAAAGGTAGCGTAGACCTAAGACCTAAATGACACTCTTCGCTGTACAGTATACTTGTGAAGTACAACTGCTATCGTGGTGCATAACTAAATTGTTTTTTTTTTTGTACAAAAAGGCTACTAACGGGCACTGGATTCCTTTATAGTTCTTGTTTTTAAGTAAAATGCTGTAGGTAAAACGGAACAGTCGACATTTGACCATGTTTAATCATCATCATCATCATCAGCCCTCCTCTATCCACTGCTGAACCGTCGGAGAGGACTATCGTATAATAAGTCTGTATGATTTATTTAACATCAGCTGTGTTGTGTATTACGAACTCAATATACGGAGGTGTACTACAATATAAGGGTAAGGAGTATACGGGTAATAAGGAGGTGTTTAGCTGAACAAAATCGTCGATATACAGAGTGTATGAGCAATGTGTTAAAAATTTGAAAAATATTTGTAGACAGTATACAAAAGGTGAAACAAATGTCACCTGTAGTTTAGGAGCAGGATTTTGAATTCCATTTCTCGATTTTTATCTATATTTTGTTACGCGTGACGTCATTATTGAATACCAATGACGTAAATATCTAGTACTACTCCATTACTATTAAACGTTGCCGATCTGCCACCTCTCATTCGCAAAAGTATAATATCTCAGTTATATCTCTTTCTCTTTTACGCATGTACCGGATTATTTGTAATAAACCTAAACGACGCACAAGTTGAGCAATAAACTTATCTAATAAAATGCAATTTTAAAATAAATTTATGTTATCTTGTTTTCTTGATAAATTTGAAAGATTGAGTCGGGAGGCGTACATTTATTTGTATGCTCTAAGTTCTCATCGTCAACACTCTACAACTGTTATAAATCTCTCTACAGAGATGCTAACAACAAATATAAGTTGTAATAAGCGTGTAAGAATTTCGACGTAGCTGAATGTAGAACGCATGGCTTAGCGGTCAGAGCGCTTGAACGGTTTTCAAGAGGCGCAGGTTCATATCCGGCTGCATTAAAATTTTTGTACGCTTTCGAAATATGTCTTTTTCAATTTCCTAAGTGTGCGAATAACAATAAAAAAAATTGTTAATAACAATTAAAACTCCCTAATCCTGACTAAAAATCTAACAAAAAAAACGTAAATACAAATGAACTTATTTCGCATGTTTTGACTTTTGTGAGTATGACTTTAAATATTGACAACGATTTACACAGATATTTTGAAAAAAAAAGTAATATTTTAATAATCTTATCAAGACTATGCATAGATATATTAAAATAATTATTTTTTTATAATTATTTACAATACTTTTGTTATTATGTACATTTATTTAATATTTTTCTAATAAAAAAAGAATAGAAGAATAGAGACAGATACACATAATCAGATGTCAATCGAGAATTTTAAAATATGGTACTGCTACCACGACATACGACAATTGTTTAGACCTTAGAAAATATTTACAATCTTACATTTCATTCGCCTATTATTTAAATTTAAAATAATGCATAATTTTTTTTGTGTTATTTCAAAAATTATAATTTTTAATGTATTTACTCTCCACTCGTCGTGAAGCTGGCGCGATAGACAAGGGTCAAGGGCCAGCTGACGGACCACATACTGGAGTGACACTCGCCGCCATGTTACATTTTGAAATTACAAAATTATTTATTGACGACTCAATTTGAAAAGTATTGGTGAAATAAATGTGAATAATAATCGTTTACATTAGTTATAAGCTTATTTAGACATAAAAAAAACCTCATGCAGAAATATTCTGCAATAACGTTTTTCTTCAATGTATTGTTTGTTTGGTTTTTTTGTTTGCATCGGAATTATAATTAATCTTATAATTATTATAGGATTTATTAGCCTATTAAGATGTGCACAAGTAAGTGAAAACAAAAGGTATGTCCTTTATTAAAATTTTGAATTTGATCATTTTAGAAAATGTAAAAACTAGCCTAAATAAATATTTTTTAACATTTTTTAAGTGTTATTCCCACACTAAGAACTTCCGTTCCGAAAGAACGTTCTTGAACAGTTTTCAAGAGGCGCGGGTTCAAATCCCGCTGCGTTCAAATTTTTATACGTTTTCTTAATATGTCTATTTTTTAGCCTAAATAAATAAATTTTTGATATTAAACTAAAATCTTAAATAAAAACGTAATTAGACAATATATTTTTCAAATCTATCGAACGTCGTGTGGCAGAAGTAGTCGCAACCAACAGTTGTATTTTCTTTTCTGTAGTATTGCTGTAGTTCTTTGTGTGTTGATATTTAGGTACTTGTATTTAACTTATACGGAATTTGACAACTGTTTATTTCTAATTAATTATTACCACGAGCTTTTAATTTTAACAAAATAAAAAAAAATACTACATAAAGGGATTTTTTTGCCAGTTGAACGCAAAACGTATATTAATTTGTGCATTGAGAAACGGGGTTATTATATAGAACTGTTTTAAAATTTAAAATATCAGTGTCATCAGCGATGTCATAATTGTGATTTTGTATCAAACCAAAAGAAGTGTTGCGTTAATGTCAATCACCGCCATTACCCACCACTCGATTTCTTCTATGAGATGGTGTGCGAAACGCCGCTCTGACGGGTCAGTGTTCGTTTCTGTCATATGTAACAAATAGCGTTTGATTTTAGAACGATTATTTTATTATTTATTTGGTTCGAAAAAATAACGATTTCATTTTTAGTAAAATCTCTTAATATATTACTGTGTTGCATTTATAAGGAGTACTTAAAACTGTGTTTTCATTAAAAGTATCGATTGCATCGGCATTCTGTATATATTTTATGAACATATACAATTTTTATTCATAGACATTCGAAATGCATACCCTCTATTTTTTTTTTATAAATGCTAAAACACACATATGAAATTTTATCTTTATAGCATGATAGCAACCTGTGCCAACCGAGCTTTATATTTTTTTAGAAATCCTGTTTTGTCCTTATATTTCAGTCAGCTCCAAAACTGTGGTTGACTCTTCTGGCCTGAGCTTCACCGGAAAAATCGGAATGCAGAAATAGTCAGTATAATATGCTTATAAATAAAATTTTGTCAACTAGACAAGTCTCCCAATTGCCGATAACATTCAAATATTTTAGTTATTGCGATGTCGTTTTTTTAGCATACTCTGATTTGCATTTTGGTATCTCAGGCAAGTTTTAAATACTTTACAGGAAAATAGTTTTGTTTAAATTAGCCAAAGTTTTAGTTAGTTTAAATTAGTTTAATGCTTTTCAGTATTTCTCAGTGTTTCTGCTTTATTTGTCAACCAATCATCGACACAGGATTTAGAATTTTCACTTGTTATACATATTGGACTGTCAGTAAGAACATTTGCTGCATCATGTTTGTACTACATAAAAATAAAACATAGAACATCAAAGAGAAAAGGTAAATACAATTAAATTTGAACAAATCTTAAAATGTTAATTTTAACGTTGCACAATTGTAATATTGCTGGTAAAATACCAACCTTGTTCCTGATCATTCTTTCTTATAGTTTGAATCGTACTCTGTCCGTGTTCTTTATTTTCCTCGCACCATATTACCAATATTGTTTCACGATAGAACTTTACATTTTTCTTGATTGACCAATAAAGATTATAGTTAAGACAGATAAATAAAATGAAGGAATGAATGTCTCGAATCGAAATATTTTTTCGTGAAAATGGCCTTAAGTGTAAAAGTATTATGGAAGCGACATAAAAATCCTAGCTTACATTTTTGCAGAAAAAACGGATTAAAATAATATAAAACTAAAAAGCGAATTGCGTTAAATGTGTTACATCTTCATTATATTACTTTCAACTAAAAATTGTAATAAAAAAATGGGAACCTTAAAAGGATAGCTCTATTTTCTTCTAAATATTAAGCATATCACAATTTTTTTTCGAGAAAAGTGTCAGAGCACAGTTTGATGCACTTTCCGTGTTAGCAAATCTAAATTAAACTATTTGAACTTACCAATAGAAAGGCACAACACACTTTAATACACTTTTTGACCAACACCATTGCCGCTATGTCTCAACACAACTGTGAAAAAGCCAACTTAGCGCCATCTCTCGGTAACTAAATACAAAGATTTATTTGGTTCTTTTTATTGTTCTCACTATATAATAAATAACTTTTATAAAAAAAATTTCTAAATGAATATAGGAAATGTCTAGTAAAATTTATAAATACACACCTTAAGACAATTTATTGTGGAATAAAATATTTAACTGCACCTAAGAGAGATCTCATAAGTCACCGCACGATCACAGTATTTTTTAGAGTATACGTTATTCAAGACTTGTTAGGATGGTTTCGAAAAAAGAAAATGAAAATTTTTTTCAATATAACTTTTATTGTTATTGATGCCATCGCGCAATGGGCTATGGATTCCAAACCTTTCGGAGGAATGGTATTTACATTATTGCCATTGGACCGCTCTGTTAAGACAGAGCGCAGCGTTAATAGTAGGCAGTTTTCGAACATTATTCTTAAAGCCACGCCTAGAATCAGCATTTTGGGCCTTAAAGTTTCGATTGACTGAAAGCAAGGCCATGTTGGCCTCGAAGAAAATGGATGTCATTGTCAGAACAAGACAGTGCTTCACGCTCAAACACCAATTGGCCCTGTATAGGGCCCAGGTTCGGCCTCACATGGAGTACTGTTCTCATCTCTGGGCTGGTGCACCCCAGTCTGGGCCATTGCTAGACTTACTTACAGTGCTTGAGCCTTTTGATCGCATACAACGTAGGGCCATTCGAATCGTTAAGGACCCAATAATCTGTGAAAGGCTTGACACTTTGGCGTTGCGTAGATACGTTTCCTCTTTGTGCGTTCTCTACTGCATTTATCATGCGGAGTGTTCTGGGGAACTGTGTGACTTGATTCCTGCCGCAGAATTTTGGAACCGCACTTTTGGAGCGCCACTGTTTCAAGGTCGATTCGACATGAGTACCTTCAAAAAGCGCGTATATTTCCACCTTAAAGGCCCACAACATACCTGTAGCTCCTCTGATGTTGAATGGGGTCGTGGGCGGCGGTGATTTGACCTGAACGCTCGTTTGCTTTGCCTATGGAATAAAAAAAGGCATAAAATGATTGTAAATACTATAAAAGTTCTTTGAGGAAAATATGCAGTGTTTGTTTTTGCTTGCAATATTAAAGTAATTAAAGACCTGTTTTTTACTGATAAAAAAAACTGTATAATTATCCAAAATTAATATAAAATAAGCATTGAGGTAATTAACGGAACGTTAAAATTAACAAAGGCTCAATTAATTGATACTCAATTATTTGAAATTAAAATAGTTTATGGCTTGTAACATATATAAAAAAATGCGCAATAAACTGTGTCTGTCTGTATGTGACGTCATCACGGCCAAGCTGCTGATGCTATGTTTTTTCTGGAATTTTTGTTACAGTTCACGCGAGCGAGTCGCTAGTTTTGGTATATTACATTAATGTTTAGTCCATCATTGCAATAGATGAAAATGACAAAAATTCAGCCTGTTTCTTTTTTTCCTATATACTCTCATGATCAATATTTCAAAAACGATTAATATTAAGTGATAAAACGTATATAAACTAAAATGTACAGCATAAAAAAAATAAACAAGTTCAAGAAATTATCTATTTTGCAAAATGACAAAATAAAGATAAACACACAAAAAAGTAAAATTAAAATTCGCGAAAACTAATGTAAAAGGAAAAATTTTATACAAAAGTTTTTACGTTTGTAAAAATCACCTTTATAAAAAATAATTAATGTACTTAATTCGCTTATGTATGGCAAATCCAAAAATCCTAAGACTTTTTTATCTAGAATAGCAGCGTTCTTACACCGTCATCAATTTGATACTCCACTCGTTCGCTCTTATAGTGTGTGTACTCACAAAAGTAGAAAAATACACGTATGAACTGTTTAAATTTTTTGTTTTAAAACCTGATTTGATATGAAAATCCGCAAAACGAGATAGGTCTCTACCTACCTCTCTAGGAACTAGTGTCAAAACGTTCCGTTCTCAGATTTCTACCTGAATTCCAGGCATTGCGTGTTGAGTAGCGGAACTTAAATAAAAATATAATTAATTATTCCTCTGATGGAAATCGATCCCACAAATACTGATTTCACAGTCAGACACCGCTCTAATGCGCCATGTTGCGAGTTTATATACGTAAATAAATTAAACATAAAGAAAATATGGAGAACTTACACATTTTAAAAATATTAACGCTATAATAGCCGCTAGTAATGATACTACTCTAATCATAAATAATAATTAAAATACTTATATAAATAAATATAAAGAAATACTACTAAATTCAATAAAATATAAATACTCGATTAAAAACAAAGAATACAGGTATTCTTGTATCTATGGTACAAACACATATTATACACATGTGACAATTTTATAAATAATATATATTATTAATAATAAAAAAGCAGCGTAATGCTTTTTCCTACATAGTTGGGTAGTCAGAGAACACCTAGTGTCGTGACACTCCGTCTCCACTCCACTTGAAGCACAAACTGAAACGTCGAGTGGCGAAATCCAACGCCGCGCTTTGTCAAGCAGAATTAAGAAATTTAAATAAATAAAAAGTAATATAATCGTTTCCTCGTTTTTATTGTAGATATATATCTAAAAAATATTTTTGTTTGCTACACCTATCTTCCACAAATAACTCCAAAGAATCTAACCTTAAGACAATTCGTTCATATTAGAAAAAAACAACATACTCGTATATATGTACAAGTACAAGGAAAACTAATTAAATTTAATCATTCCCTCGAATGGAGATCGAACCCACACCTATCGCATTACACTCACTTGGCAACCACGCCGAGATAGCGTCAAGTATAATGAAATATATGTATATATATTAAATCCACCATGACAGTAACGTCGAACTAATCGACGCGACAGCTTACGTCATACATGATACAAGCGAATACGTATATTGGCTTATATATATATATATATATATATATATATTTACGTTATTTCCAACTCGGGCGCAGTACTCGCTGGAACTAGATTAAGAGTACACGTGTTTTATAGTGAAATTTAGAAAAAATGAAGCCAGTGAGTTTATTAGATATCGAAAGAGAAGAGTTTAAACGGTTTTTGGATTCCTTTGACCATGTGTTCTCGGACTGTGACGGTGAGTTACAATCGATAGCGGAATTATATTTTAACCTACTCATGTCACGCGTTAAGTACTGTTTTATGGTTTTATTTAATATTTATACTGAATTTAGTAGTATTATTTGTTATTATAATTTTTTGTAAAGATTTAATAATTATTGTTTATTATGTAACTGTATTTATTTGAAAGGTATTTACTTGAACGGTTTTCAAGAGGCGCGGGTTCAAATCCCGCTGCGTTCAAATTTTTATACGTTTATGTCCTTTTCAACTGTATTTATTTATTTATTTTACTTTATTATATAACAAGTAATTTTTTAATATGATGTTTTATAATAAGAAGAAAAGAAAAATTGCTATTTTAGTAAAATATTATTGAAATTGCTGCTTTTAAAGAAATTAAAAAGTTAAATTATATTATTTTATTAGAGACTACTTGTCGCACCCAACATCGTTTGCGTCGTATATAAAACGTAAAATATAGTTTTTTTCGTGTAAAAGTCGGGATTTTGAGAAATTTTCTGTTAGTGTTTCCCCTATTATCTCTAACCTATATGCAAAATTTCTTGATTGATTTAATTGATCTTTATAATAAAATACAATTAATGTAAAGTAAAAAGTGAAAAAGATGCTATTGTTGTCGCTTAATTACCTATAAATTATGTTATACTTTCAATGTTAATAGAACAACAATTTATAAATTAACATATCGAGTCTATATTTCTTTAAATTTTTCCTTATGCTGGCCATAAATACTGTTATAATTAAAAATAAACAAAATATTTCTTTAAATTTGGAATCTGTCAATTTTTGTAGGATTGTTCAATGTGTTTTCTTATTGCCGCGCCAATATTTTGTAAAATATTTTCTGACATTAAAATGGAGTGCGGTGGTAAAGAGGACTGAGTCGCTGTGATTGCATCACATAAAGTAGCTGTGGTGCCAAATACAATTTTTAAAATCCTCCATACACTTGGTATTAGTGAAAGGTTTGTGTACCGGGCTATTGATTGTGACAGAAAGAGAACTGGCTGTCCACGTAGTGGTCATTTGAAAAAGGCGGTCGAAGCAGTAATGGAAAGATTTCGAAGAAATCTTGTCCGAAAGCACAGGATTTTATCTCGGGAGATGAAGATAGCACCTAGAACCAAGTTGTGTATTTGTAACATGACTAAGTACAAGCAGCCTTTAAGAGACGCACTGATCGTTCTTTAACTGATAATTTAAAAATAATAGGGCGGTCAAGTCAAAACAACTGCTTAAGCGATACACAAAGAAGGAAAAAAATTGTGTACAGATGAGAAATATTTTAACAAACAAAATGACCTAATTTATGCTAAAAAAAGAAGTATTTAGAAAACGTATAAAAATTTGAACGCAGCGGGATATGAACCCGCGCCTTGAAAACCGTTCAACGAACCGTTCAAAAACTTGAACAGTTTTCAAGAGGCACTGGTTCAAATACCACTGCGTTATAACTTTTATTTCGTTTTCTAATATGTCTTTTACAATTTCCTTAGTGTGCGAATAACACTTTAACAAATGTTTAAAAAAATGCTCTAAAGAAGCGTCCCAATCAGTCAACAGAAGTACAATGTGGCATTATCCGACTTCAGTGACAGTTTGCTGGGGTGTTAGCTCGGAAGGAGTGCCTGAGCTATATATTTCTGAAAAAGGTATCACACATCGGCACAAGAGTATCAAGATACCATTCTTGAGAAGGCCCTTAACAACACTATGTTCGTTAACCTAGAATGGTCCTTTCAGCAAACCTAGCCGCCGGGCATTAAAGCTCGGTCCACCCAAAAAAATAAAGGACTGTATTTCAGTCAATGGAGACCACTTCAAATAAGCTTTATATATTTTTAATGGGTTTAAAATTAATGTATTAAACTAACACACTGTAATAGTAATAAACGTTACGTACTAAAAAAAAAGTTTCTCCTAGTTACAATATTTATGGCAAGACTAAGTAATCGAACTAATTAAATAGAGTACTAGTGACGAATAGTTATGTGTTATATTAGATTCAATTTGGCTAAGTATATTTTACTATTAATTTTAAACAATACTTTTTGTTTTTTTTATATTTAAAATATAAATTTTTTTCTTTATTATATCTCTTAACTTTTGGTTTAAGGTCGAGACATTGCGTGTTGAGGAAATGACAATAATAATTATAAGTATTATTACATAATTTATATTGTATATTATTGATTATAATTCGAGGCCACCGAGCCGCAGTGGGATAGCGTCCGACTGTAAACGCGATTGGTTGTGGGTTCGATTCCCATTTGGTGGAATGATAATATTTAAAATACGTTGATTTCCTCACTCTGGTACTGGCATTGAGTTACGCCTCTATCTCATCTGAATTTAAAGCTGAAAGTGTAGAACGGAATATCTTGACACTAGCTTCTCTCTGACTACCGTGCTATGCGGGCATAAGCGTGAAGCTGTAAAAAAATTAAGACAAGTGAATTGTTACACCGGGAACAGAAATTTGTACCTTTCAACGAACATCAGTATTTATATAACAACCGAGCATTGTTTATATAACGCCGAAAATATCATACTATAATTTAGTATCGATATGTTTAGTAGGTCAAGGACGTAATAGAATTTGTTTGATATCCAGCTAATCGTAGTTCTATTTTTAATGATTATAGAACAAAAATTTCGGCTTCATATTTTGAAGGTCGGTCGTCAGTCAAATTTTCCTGTAGCAGTGTGTTTCTTTAATAAATACATATGTGTAATAACTCGGTGTACATTAATTAAATACTCATAATGTTTTATTGGTCACACAATTTATCGCTTTATTCACAATGTATTGGAAAAGGTTCCGTGTAGTTAATGGATTTTTTTTGTTGCTTATTTGTATGAGTGTTGCACAAAATTTCATGATATAATTCCCTCGTCCATTTTTACATAAACATCTTGTTAGTTATTTTTTAAATAGAATGTCGTGTGTTTCATGCCTTTTCCCACATAGCAGGGTAATCAGAGAGAACCTAGTGTCAAGACACTCCGTTCCTCACTTTCTGCCCGTATTACGATATTGGATGCTGATTGGCGGAGATCAGTGACTTGTTTTGCCTTTGTTATTTGCCAGAGCGGAGAAATGAAAATAAATATAGAAATATGAAATATAGGCATCCACCGTGTGTAAATCGTACGCACGACCAATCGCGATTACAGAAAGACTCTGTCCCGCTGCGCCACAATGGCCTAACTCACTTATCTTCATATTTCTAAAAAGCATAGACATTAATGTAGTTGATATAAATTTTTACGTCACGCAATATTTGAGCTAGTACCTCTGAGTCACTTCAGTAATATTTTAATAGTAAGAGGAAAATAACTAACCGGTGATGATTGCACGTAATTGTAACTTCGCCTGTTTCACTTTCTTTTCATTATTTTTTTAAATGTACTTTAATTTAGTGATGCCCGATGACCGTGGCGCTGTGAGACAAAGTCCGTCTGGGTTCGATTCCCTCCCGTGGGAATAATTAAATTATTTTCATTTATCCGCTCCGGTAAGACAAAAGCGGCGTTGATCTCCGCTACTCTAAGAGTGTCAAATTCGGGCCAAAAGTGAAGAACGGAGAAGAACACAGCCAGTTGTCTCTGCCTGGAAGAGAAACCGTGAAGCTAAAGATAAAAAACAATATTATTTCGGCAGTCGTACAAATTCAAATTTATTAATAGAAAATACTCATACACTTGCTCGTATATCTCGTGCGGAAATAGTCATACTATGACAAGGCATTTTAGTGATGTGAAACAATTTTCTTTTCCTTATCTTGGCTACCTAACAGAAAATTTGTAAATAATCTTTGTGAACACTAATTTTGTTTTTACACGAAATACTATTCAGTCACTACAGCTCTATCGTTATTGAGGGACTGACAGAAAACGCACAATCGAAACTACTCAAATTGTTAAAATGCAACTGCAACAACACAGTGTAACTCAAAATAACCATAATAAGTACGAAACTTGAAATATAAGCAAATAAATTTACAGATAAACGCATATTGTTATGAAAATTTTGTTTTTCATTCATTTTTCAAGTTTTAACTGCTTCACGCTTTCACCTGCATGAAATCTAGTGTCAAGATACTCCGTTCTCCATTTTCCGCCCGAACGTCACGGACAGTGCGTGTTGAGTGGCAGACCTCAATGGAGTCCAATGGAGTACCAGAATGTGGAAAATGATTAAGGAAATTGATCAGATATGATAATTGGGGATATGATAATTGGTGTGAATTCGATTCCTAATCGGTGAAATTATTATATTTCCGCTACTCAATACTCAATGTTTCGGTTTCTTGCGGAAAGTGGAGGAGGGAGTGTCTTTCTGACTACCCGGCTATGCGGGAAAAAGGCGTGAAGCTGCAATAAAAGCCAAATAAGATTAAGATAACTGTTTTATGAAAATGTTTAAAGAAAAAATAGGTTAAAAACAAAAAATAGACTAGATATCGTAACGTACGCAACTTTACTACTTACTTACATTACCGATAAAAACATAATAGCTCCTAAGGTGCTATAAGGAAAAGAGATAACTAATTTAGCACTTTCCATTTACATACAATCATAAAAAAACCCCTTGAGACAATAAAATATAGCACATTCCTATTATATATGATATATATTCAATGAGATCATGTGTTCAAATCCAAGTAAGGTAAAAAAATATATATCTGATAAAATCATTGTATTATATTGTTAGGATCTAAGAGTGCAATAGATAATAAACCAAATAAAGACAATAATCGGCAATTATTACCTAAAAATACTAAATTTAATATATTTAGGCAATTGATACGCAAACAGACTACAGATTCTTTTTATATTGTGACAATTTCGAGGATTCTCGCCAAATTACACCTCGCAGCAAGTTTTATACATATTGAACAATAGCTCCTTCCACTTTTCAATCTATACATTATTATTTAGTCTTTTTTTATATATTATTATTTCTGTATATCATTAATGAAAATGTAAGAAAAACTTGTATCGACTGCCACGTCAAGGTCAAGCTGTGGAAATAGTGAAGTCGTTAAATGCGGACATGTTTGCACAATTTTCAAGCTAATCGGACGTCAAGTATATGTCAAAATGGCGTTGCAATGAGCATATGAGATTATTTCTTTAGTTGCTGAGGAAAATGATTTCATAAGATTAATGTGTTTAATTTTAAGCCATTATCAGTAGGCAGCAGTTAATTGTTGTATTTTCACGATTTTTTCACAGATAACAGATAATACAGAGATATATTAAAACATTTCATTTCGCCCCCTTTCCCCCCTTCCCTCTGTTGTTGGAGATAACACTTGCTAGACGTGAATATAACAAGATTAAGAGCGTTATATTTGCCGTATAGAATATGCTGTTGAAAATTCAACAGAGGTGGAGAACAATTTACAATGAAAGTTAGATGTTTGTTCGTAAACAAAGGACATTATTCTATTATAAACTGTTCTAGGTGTTATATGGACTGGCTCACCGATGCCGAATGTTGGTAAATTCTTTGAAATAATGAAAAATCTGGGAAAAACTATCCATTTTGTTTCGAATAATAGTTTGAGGACGAAACAAAACTATGAAGCTCTGTTCGAAGCTGCGGGCATCGAAAATGGATATGTAAGTACCTATATAATAAGCCCCAATACTCGTAGAATATTAGGATTGTTTTAAACACTAATTATTTTAATTACAATTAATATCATGTATGACGAAAAACTAAAAACTGACTTAATAATGCATAAGTTCAATGTTCAATGATACATAAGTTACAAATTTATATTCATTCATGATTTTCTTAAATAGCTATAAAATGAATCTATGCAGCTTACTATATAATATTTATGACTAAGCAGATTTAATATATAGATCAATACATTTTATTAATTTTTTTACTTATATTAGGCCTTACGCTTTTTCCCGTACAGCAGGCCAGAGACTCGGCTGTTTGTTGTCCACTTTCTGTCCTTGTCTCTGCTCTGGTGAAAAGAACAAGCGCGGTGTTGATTTCCCCAAGTGAGAATTGAACCCACATCCATTACGTATACAGTCAAACACCGCTCTGTGGCCTATTTTGTCTATAGATTTATTACATTACTCCCATACTTGATATGGCTACGAGATGGTACTATTCTCGAATCGATTCGCGTCTCCATCCGCAAGGTATGAAAAATGTTATACTACAGTGCGTTAGAGACCTAATCAATCTCCTACTGTTTTTAACGCCCATCAATCAAATTTTTGGTAAAAAGCAAAGATGTATATTTAACTTACTCGTACATTAAGAACTTTAGAAGTTAAATCATCCCACAAGGTGTGTGAAAACATGATTTTAGTCGCTGCATCGTACGAATCTCATGTAATAGATCTAATAAGTCTCCTAACGCAGCGAATGTATTATAATCATATATTTTAGGGATTTAATATACCTTGTTAATTTGACCCTCACAAGAGCATTTTTAATTATAATTTAATTTTTACTACCTATATACATATAAATTTACTATAACTATAATTTTTTAACAAGTTAGAGTATAAAATACAATATCATATAGGTATTTTAAAGAATTGTCTATTTTACTACAAATATTAAATTATAGAATATGTTTTAGAACAATTCCAAAAACCTAGGAGTCATGAGACGAATATTTAGATATAACATATATATTTATTTATTTTCCAAATTCAATACACCAGTATCCTTATAATAATATTAACAAAAATAAAAATAATTTTCTTATTTACTTACAAAATATACTTAAAAATACTACAGTACAATATTTTCCATAATGTCCGACACAATAGAATCTCCAACAAGGCTTAGCTGTGATTGATCAGCCAAATCTAGGAAGCTTTGTATCAAAAGAAAGTACATTATCGTACAAGAAGTATTATTTGTAGCCTCTTTGCGATTGCTGATTGCCAATTCTGTACAAGTCCTTTGTTGGAACAGATAAGACATTGTGTTATATATTGATGAATGTAATCGAGGCTATCCTGGTACAGTGGAACTTCGTCTGACTGTAAATGCGATTGGTTGTGAGTTCCATCCCACTTCAAATTCACTAATATTTAATGTGAATTTTGTTTTCACCAATATGACTAATTTACAAATAAAAACATTGAGAATAGAGCCATGTATATCTAACTCTATTAATGCAAATATTATATATATATATAAATTACCTCGATATGCGGGGAAAAGTCCGCCTGAACGGCTCAAAAAGCTAAATATTTACACTTTACACTAGTTACAATTTTGTGAGTTATTAATCGATTATGAATTTATAATCGAACTCTTGAACTTGAACTTTACAATCGAGTCTTATAAAATTGTATAATGTGTTTAATCTTTTATTTAATTTTGTCTTGTCTAAATTGTTCTTGTAGTATTATCAGATACATAACACTCGTAAGAAATATTTCCTCTCCAAATATATATTTCCTATAATAAATATTTCCTAGTAAGAAATATTTCCTCTCGAATGAAATAACCAAACATATTTCAAACGTATATTAAAAGCATTCTTAAAAGCAAAAATGCTATGAAGTCAGAACCCACTACACATCCAAATTAATTCATTGTGTTTCAGTAACAAATGCTAGAAACACTGGGAGCTAGTGCTTTAAGTTAATTATCTAAGTAATTTAAACGTGGAACTTATTAAGCTCCCACTTAGTTCATCTCAGTATAAGCTTGCTTAATTGCAACTATTATTTATTATATACAAAATGCAAATTTCCATTTATATATAAATATTTTTTTTTATATCTATTATGAATAATTGTTTTAATTTAACCATATACCTATGGATTTATATAAGATAATTAAATATATAAATTCCCATATGTTTTGTCCATCGTGGAACAGTGGAAGGAATTTTGACTGCAAACACGATGTCTATGACTTCATTCCTCGCTCGTCGTCGTACCGTACCGTACCGTAAGACAATGCAAGGCGCAAGGTGTTAAATTTCACCACTTAACTCTGAATGCCTAGAAATTAGGCGAAAATTGAAGACCGAAGTGTTTTGAAAGGTTCCTAGTTTACTAATAGGTTCACGTTTTTTTCCCTAGTAGCAGTTTAGTCAGAGATAACCTAGCGTCAACACACTTTATTCTATACGGTCCGCCCGATATCAAGGTATTGCGTGTTGAGTGGCGGTTCAGTCTTATTCTCTTTCAACAGGATAATCTAACGATACCATCAGTGGCAATTGCATCATATTTGAAATCGCTGAATTTCAATAAAACCGCGTTCTGTGTGGCGTGTCCTGAAACTATAGGGGTGCTAAAGTCATACGGTATTCAATGCAAAGAAGGGGTGAGTCTATAAATTAAATTATTATTTCATATGTAAATTGGTATTGGCATTGATACTGTGTATTTGATTTAATTAACTGATAAGTACATATTTAGAAAACTTTTGAAACGTTCGAGTTATAAAACGTTTGAAACGTTTGAAACGTTCGAGTTTCCAAGAGGCGCAGGTTTAAATCTCACTGCGTTCATATTTTTATACGTTTTCTAAATATGTCTTTTTCAATTAATTAATTAATTAATTAACTGATCTTGAGATCGATTTCTTATATGTTTTAAAATAAGCTGGTTATATGAAATATAGATTTACATCATATGTATGTATATAATGCATAGTATATTATGAAATATGCAAAGGAATAATTTATTTTATCATTAGCCTTGTCGTTTTCGGCTATAAAAATATTGTATTGTCGTCAAATTTAAAAGAAATGTTTTGACAAAAGTTGTACAAAATAGCATTGCAAGATTTTTTTTACATTGATGTTTATTGATAAATTTAAATGGATCCACAGGTGAAGCTAATAAAACCTATTTAGAAGGTCAAAAGTCAGAATAAAACTTGTGATATGCCTAATGACTTTGTTTGTGGGTTCGAACCCACATGAGGATATATTATATAGGTATAACTTTAACATTACTTTATGGCGAACCAATTTTAATGTTTTTGAATTGAAGATCTTATTTCCTTTCTTACTTTATCTGTGACTTAGTTCGCGTGGAATTGTGAAATAAAAGAAGCCTTAGTTACTAAGTCATCATGTCTTAGTACATCAGTTATCTGCCAGTGAGAGTCCCGTCAAAATCGTTCCAGCCGTTCCAGAAATTGGCCGGAACAAACAGACAAATATAGTAAAAAATGTTATTTTGGTATATGAATCTTATATACATATTCAATTAGTAAAATATTGATATTTTAATATTATAAACAGACAGTCCAATTATATTTATTAGTTTATAACATTATTCGCGAAATACTTCAAATATTTAAAAAAAAACGAATAAATGATTAAAACTAGCAACAAATGCTTGCATATTATATTTAATATCCATATATAGATAAGTTATCGAATAGTAAACTTCTACATACAGTAATTACGTATAAAAAGTTCTCCGTACTCGAGTTTCCACTTGAAACACCATCGATTTCTGATAGCCTTGGTGGAGGTTGTGTGATTAAACAAACATTAGCCGATAACAGTATTGTTCATTTTGTAAGCAAAGGTCTACGAATATAAATACAATTGCAATGGGTATAATAGTTTTTGATAAAATAAAAAAATTGTATATTTGTGTCTGATTTGTTTTTTAAATATAATAAATATCTGTTGGTAGAAAAGTTATAATAAGGAAATACAGTAGTGGGTTCAAATCAATTTAGACACAGCTCTTATTAAAATATAGTTGATATCGCATTTTCTTACTAAATTTAATGAAAAAATTAAGGAATATTTACAACAACATATGTCGTTCAGAGAATGCTTAGGAGAATAGGGCAATGATTATATATATATATATATAAGAGTTTCTTTCATCGCAGGATAGTCTAGAAAAATCTGGTGTCAAGACATTCCGTACTCTCCTGTAAGTCCGAAATCTAGACATTGAGTGGCGAAGCTCAACGCCGCTAATGTTCAATCAATGAGCCTTACAAGGGCGTAAAAATGAAAATTGCTTTATAATATAAATTTCCCCGAGATAACATCGTAGCCGCAAGTAATGGTGTTGACAATCAGCATATTTTATAACTGCAGTCATTTTTGATTTACCGCTTTTTACATTAATTTTATTTTCACATTTTAATTGTACGGTAATTTTATTTTTCTACGTTAATTTCATATCTACCTTCATATAATGTAATCACGCTATTGTGGCGCAGTGGTACACTGTCTAGCTGCGTGATTGGTTGTGGGTTCGATTCGCTGTCCGAGGAATGATAATAATTTTATTATAATATTCATTGCTTCATTGCTCTGGTGAACAAGACAAAGGCGCGGCTTTGAGGCTCTTTAGTCAACACGCAATGGCTCGAATTCGGACGGAAACTGGAGAACTGAGTTTTGAAATGACCCGACGTTTCGAACACTTTACAGTAGTCCGTGGTCACAGGTAGACTCATTGTATTTTCGAATACCAAAATTATACGCGATTAATCCGGTTAAAATAGTTTCATTTCTAAATGTGTAATAATCGTGAAAATCAAACAACTCATTATGGAGAACGGAGTGTTTTGACATTACGCTCTCTCCCTACACTGCATACTGCTACTCCGATATACGGATTAACATTATCATTTTCATGATTTGTGCTTGGATTAATATATATATATATATATATTTATTATAATATACATTTTTCTCTATAATTATAGCCGGACGTCTATACATACGATGAAGGCAATCTCAACGAGTACTCGACTGACGACAACGAGATAGGTGCTGTTATATTTGACAGTGACTATAAAGTGAACTTGCCCAAGTTGTATAAAGCTATCACATACTTGGCGAGGCCAGAAGTACTCTTTGTTAACGGCGCCACTGACAGATACGTACCGCTGAAGAAAGGAACGATGGCTTTAGGTGAAAATTATTTGAATTATTATATGTGCCCTGTACTAGCGACCCGCTCACGGTTTTGCCTGCGTAAACTACACGGTTAAATTATTTAGTAATGCCCCCGCCCGCGTTATTACTTAAATTACGAACTTTACTTTCATTTATAATTTAAATGGTTGTAATTTTTTTATTTATGAACCGATTGAAATTAAATAAACACTAATAGGTAAGGCAAGTTACTCAAAATACAATAGTCAAAACTGCATTTAAGTCGGTTAAGCCGTTTCTTATGTTTTTTTTCGTTTACGTTTTGGATTCTATTACTATCTATTGATAAATGCCTCCAATAATATATTTTTTCATATATCTTCCATGTACAGGCTGCGATCAGTGACAAATTTATTATATATATATATATAGATATAGATGAGAAGGTATAAATTATAGAGAATCCCAGCCTATTGTGGGAAAAGGAGAATTTCTTTTTTTTTATTTTGGTATAGAGAATGAGTGCAGGAAATAACAATGCATAATGCATTAAAAGTACAATAAATTAATCAAATAAATCTTAAACACACGACCATATACACTACAGTCTTTCTAAATATTCTTTATTGTACACCAGAAAGATATAACATTGATCTTAGCAATTAAAACAATATACGAGTAATAGGCGATCTTATCGATGTGTTTGTACATCGATAAGACGTTCAACGTTCAAAACATGAATGGTTTTCAAGAGGCGTGGGTTCAAATCCCGCTGCGTTCAAATTTTTATACGTTTTCTAAATGCCTTTATTAATTTCCTAAGTGTACTAATAACCCTTTAAAAAATGTAAAAAAAAATCCTATTCCTTTCATATGAATTTATTACGTACATGATATTAAATAATATAATTTATTACAAGGTACCGGAGTATTCAGTGACATAGTGAGTGAGGAGTCTAAACGAAAACCAACTTTATTGGGAAAGCCGGGAAAATCGTTCGGGGAATTTGCTATGAAACGTGCGGGCGTTAACGATGCCAGTCGAGTTCTATTTATAGGCGATATGTAAGTGATGTATAAAATGTACTTTATATATATATATATATATATATATATATATATATATATTATTGTTTTGTCAAAAATTTGACCAATGTGTGAATAATTTGATTGAAATCTTATTTGAATGAATTTTTATATTTACAATATTATGTAATTGAGGCCATTGTGGTGAAGTGGAATATCGTCTGTTTGTGGGTTCGGTTCCCATTCTCAATCGGAGTAATGGTTATATTTAAGCACGGTGTTGAGTTCCGCCACTAAATACGCAATGTGTCGCAATTCAACTAGAAAGTGAAGAATGGAGTGGTTTCTTTTTGAATATGTGACAAAAAACATGAAGTTAAAAATTCATATATAATATACAATTGTTTACATGTAGGTATACATATATAAAGCTTACTATAGAGAAATACCTAATATTATTCTATTGTCCACGTTTCGCCAATTTCGGATAACTGTGTGATAGAAGGCGAAAACTTACGTCGCACTTTGTCTAGCCAGGGTATCGAGACCTTGCATCATTTTCCCTTTGACTATTTTGATGGAGTCAAATTCAATCCTGCTAAATGCGTCACTCAGACGTCAGACGACAGCAATGTGTAAAAGATGTTTGACGCATCTCCTGTTTATAGCAGGGTAGGCAGAGAGAATTTAGTGTCTAGACACTACGTTCTCCGCGCTCCACACAAAGTTCGAGTTATCGAGTACAATTCAACTAAACGAAAGTAATTTAAATATATATTTTGTTAACATTTTTTAAAGTGTTATTCCCACACTAAGGAAATTGAAAAAGACATATTTAGAAAACGTATAAAAATTTGAACGCAGCAGGATTTGAACCCGCGCCTCTTGAAAACCGCTCAAGTAGTAGTTTCTAAATATGTATTTTTTGTAATTTAAATATAATTATTTCTCTGAATGAGAATCGAACTAGTAACTGTTGCGTGTATACCAATACACTATTCCACTTCGATACGGTAGCCTAATTTTTTTTAAACATTTTTCAATAGAATTTCTTTTACAGGATTGATCAAGATGTCGGCCTCGGAAAAGCTATGGGTTTCAAAACACTTTTGGTGTTAACTAACAAAACTAAAGAGTACATGATGAATCATGAAATAAAACCGGATGTGTACGCTGATTCTTTAGGCAGCTTAGTTCCTGTTTTACTTAAAGAATTTCCTCAGCTAGCTTAAATTGTTTGTTGTTTTAGGTTTTTGATTTAGAATACGTAATTTATTTCATTTGAAAATGGAAACCGTCTAAGTTGTGACGGCTTCAAGGACGCAGGTTCAAATACTATTACTTTCGAAATTACTATAAATTTTATAAAAAATAATAAAAGAATTCATACCAAAATTTAGGTAGGAAATTTAAGAAAAATGGAAATTAACTTATTTAATTGATAATTTCGTTTACAGCTCTATACGTATTATTTTTGTTATTGTCACACTCTGTGGTCCTGTGGTTTGAAAACCTCCTTCTTTCATAATTTGAGATTTGAATTTTTCATAATATAATCTTAAATTATGAGATATATTTCAGTATTTATTTAATTAGAAACCTCTATCATAAAACTTATCTACATTATATAGTAAATAATTACGAAATTATTTTTCTATTACATATAAATGTTTTACTTCATTTTCAGAAATTATTTGAAATAAATCTATACAAAATGTTCAACCAAATTCTGACAAAAAATTAACAAACATTTTCAGCTTAGTTCCAATAATATTAACTATTAATATCACCTAACTTTAGTTGCTATACGGGTACATTTTTGCGAGCAATTAGTTTTTACTTAGCTGGCATATTATAATGCAAATTTGAAGCGGTTACCGTAACGTGTTATTAAAAACGAGTATATGGAAACTCAGATTCTCAATTTTTGCGATTTTTAAACATTTATTTCAAACAATTTTAGCCTGACTAGTCGCGTTTAAGACATATTTAGAAAACGTATAAAAATAGGAACGCAGCGGGATATGAACCCCCGACTCTTTAAAAAGGCGCAGGTTCAAATCTCGCTGCGTTTTAATTTTTATAATTTTTCTAAATATGTCTTTTTCAATTTCCTTAGTGTGTGAATAACAATTTAAAAAATGTAAAAAAAATATATAGTCGCATTTATTTTGGTATTAGAAAATATATTTTATAAATATCGTTACGGACAAGTGTCCGTAACGATATATATAAAGAAGCCCGTGTTCATGAGTATATATATATAAAGAAGCCCGTGTTCATGAGTAGTCTATTTCGTTCGTTTAAATAGTTTTATTTAAAAGTTTTTGTAGCGGTAAGACAACGTAAAAAGAAATATTAAAAGTTAGGTTTTAGATTCAGTTTAGTTTTAGGTAAACTATTCGCAGATCAAAAAATTCATAATTCATATGGTGAAATCTAATGATAAAAGCTAGACTCTTATAAATCATCAATAAAGAATTACGTAATTTAAATTATTAAAAATAAATGACGCATAATGATATAGAACACCATTTATTTTTATTAACTTACATAATTTCAAACGCCAATATTAAATCAATTTAAAACACTATTAAAATATTATCATTTTTCGTATATATTAAAACCTGTTAAAAAAATTAAAACAAGTTTTTTTAAAACGACAAAAAAACGCGATATAAAAAAGGTTTTTATTATTGTTTTCTTTTAAACTTCTTACTATTTTAGTATCAGAAAACAAGTATTCATGTACTATACATCTTACTGACCTACGAATGACTGTAAAGATTATACAAAATCAAATTAAAGAAATAAAAAAAAGAATTTATATGAACAAAACTTTCTTTTAAAATATCATAAATGGATGTAGCTGTCAATGCTGGCTCCCGCCGCCGGGGTTCACGGAAGACTGGGGTTCCCGTGGCCTCGGCTAGTGGCGGTCGAGAAGTAGCACCGTGAGGTTTTAGTGGGTATACGGATGGCCTATCTGACAGTCCGAAGTCCCACATAACCACGTCCGACTCCCCAATCGGGTTGGAATCCGTAAAGAATTTCCTCACGTAAAAAAAAAAAAACCTGTGAACAAAATTTTAGTTCAAACAGCGAATCGCTAGGCTCCAAGTAAGTTATTCAAATGTAACGTTTATTGCCGTATTTGTGAATGTGTAATGAAAATTGTAACTACAGAATTTACATTTTATCTTTATGTGATAATTATTAAGCAACCTCAATAAAATATAATGCTTTAGATGTTATTTCCTTGTTTTATTTTCTCCTAACACCTTTATATTCTTATTTGCTGTTGCCCGTGACATCGTCCGTGTAGCGGTCCGGAGTATCGAACACTTTTCTGTCAAATTTCAAGTTCGAAGCGAAATTGTAGTACTTTCATATAATCTTCCTAGAACCTTTAGGCCTGCCTAATCTGGACCTGTCGCAAGATCCGTTCTTAGCGCACGCAAATACTCTATCGATTTTTTTTCCAAATCAAGTTGTTTTCGATTATACTTGATGACTGAAATTTATGCCCTTTATGACTAAATATATATATATATATATTTCAATAGCACCGTTTTACTTTCACTTTACATCCGAATCCGATATACATCATTCGAGTCATTACGTGTTGAGTGGTGAATTCAACGCCGCATTTTATCTTGTCAATAGAGCGGAGAAATGAAAATAATATGAATATAATCATTCCCCCGAGTGGGAATCGAACCCACAATCATCGCTTATACAGTCAGATGCTGTCACACTGCTCTATAATGGCCTCAATAATTCCTTTTAAACACTTCTAAATCAAATTCCTCTAAGATTTGTCCAGCATGAGAATTGAACCCTGTTTCAATATTTCACTACGCTCACCAGCTACTAAGGATATAGGTCAGTCAATAAATACATGTTAGCATGTTATCGTGTAGCTCCTTCGGTTCATTACTTTGGAGATAACTCCTAACAACCTCCTTTCAACTTGCTACTGTATATATCGGTGATTGAAGTTTATTGTAAATCCTATACTGGGGAATATTATTTTACTTACACGTGTATTATATTGTAACAGTATTTAATTATATAAATGGTTATATTTAGAACAGAGGATACTCTACGTATATTCATATCGCGTAAATTAAACGACTAAACTGTTTCGTATTTTCGCCCGTCCGCGTTATCGCATATTTGTAACTATTTTATTTATTGACCGATTGAAATTAAATAAACACTAAATGTAAGGGGAGCTTACTAAAAAACAATGGTCAAAACTGTATTTTAATTGGTGTAGCCGTTTTAGAGATTAGCGTGCACAAACGCATAGACGAACAGAATAAAAATAAAAATCTTTGTTTCGGGTTCTATTACATTGATGAAAAACCAAATAATATTTTATGTTCATATATCTTCCATGTACAGACAGCGATCAGTTCCATTTTTATTGAATCTATATAGAATATAGATGTATCTTATATATATATATATATATATATATATATATATATATGTATCGTATATACATAGGACAAGATGTTATTCGTTTGCGTGAAAAATTTCAAATATTTCTCTCTAGTTACATTTCTCGAGGAGCTTTCATAGTAAATTTCAATTTTATACGTGTAAGGTAAAAGTTTTATACTGACAAATTTAATCAAACGTAGCCCACCCGTAGTGTTAATACACTAACTCTCCACGTTTAGACCATTTTAGAAATATACTGAGTATGGAACGTCTAAATTATACGCTGTTAATAATTTTTTATACAATTACAATAGAATACAGCTTCACGCTAATTCCCATATAGCAGTCAGAGAGAACCTAGTGTCAAGACACTCCGTTTTTTGCTTTAAGTCCGAATTCAAGATATTGTTAATGGCGCAGATGATGATGATAATGATGATTGTCGCTTGCGCTTAGTCTTGTTCAGAATAGAACATAGTATTTCCAAATATAATAGTTTCCCCAAATGGAATCTGCACCCATTACAGCTATATCTTTAAAGATACTTCACATCTACACTACAATGGTTCAACACATTGAGAATAGGTATGTATCACTTAACCTTTGGATAACAGCAGCTACTTTACTTCGCGATAAACTTTGGTATATTATTTTGAATCTGATTTTATCTAAAACTTATATATATATAAATATATTGGTTCTATTATATTGATAACTGTCCCTTATCATTTTTTTTTCATATATGTTCCATGTACAGACAGCGATAACTTACATTTTTATAACATATATAGATGTACAGAAAAAGAGATTTTTTCATATTGAGCCATATGTTAACTGTTTTACAAAGGCGTCATTTAGAATTTCAATTGTATTGTGTAATAAAAATTACTTTCACAAAAAATGGCAATCTGCCAGCCATATGGCGTCTGATCTTAGCTTAACTTATAGATAAAAATTAAATTAAATTAAAAAAAATTATTATTTTATCGCAAAAACAGACAATAAAGAATTTGAAATGATTGTAGAACGCATCGCTTAGCGGTTAAAGCACTTGGACAATTTTTAAGAAGCGCGGTTTCAAATCCCGCTGCGTTTAAATTTTTATACGTTTTCTAAATATATGTTAAGGTATAATATTTTGTTACGAACAGTTCCAAGGTATTTCAAAGAAATCATTAAATCGAGGAAAATCTTTATATTAAGGTTGCACTATACTTAATTAATTGTGAATGATGTGATTTATTAAGAAGTTTTCATTACATATTATATTTCAGATGCAGAGACTTGTGGCCCTTAATTAACAGGCCAGGCCACAAGTCTGCATCTGCAGCGCGATGGACCCGGGAGCCGCACGGTGAATCCCTGGAATGCTTGAATGAATGGAGGCTTCTTTTGAGATAAAAATATTACAATAAAATTTTCATAAAAAAATTAAACGATTGACCTTTTTCACAATTCTTGATTAAAGAATGAATCTGAAATATAAATGTATGAAACGAACTGCCACTTGTGCAGAATTAATTAAAGTCTTGTGCCGTGATATTATACAAGTATTTTTGCAGCAATTGTAGGAACGACGCTGGAGTGTGGAACCGTACGGCGAATTTATTAAATCTACCAATTTATATACATATTTGATTAAGTCTTGATTTTTAAAAAGTTTTTTATAAACATTGGTGTTTTTTATTGGATTATTCATATTTTGAATTTTTGATCTATTACAAGTTAGTAAAATACATCTTGCCTTTGCAACATGTATATAACTTTATACAATACGAGTAGTGTTTGAAAAACATATTGTAATATATATATATATTAAAATGAATGATACATTTGACCTTCTTCTTCTAAGAAAGTTTAGCGCCAGTCATAAATTTTTAACAAATCAGTAATGATGAGATAAATGACGCCGGGTCCCGGGACAGTTCTTTTTATTTCACGTATCATTATCACACGCGGATACAAACCAGGATGACGTAGCCAGCTCTCATTCAGTTTTTGAATTCAGTAGAATTAATGAATTTCTTTAATTTCGGAAATTGAAAAAGACATATTTAGAAAACGTATAAAAATTACAACGCAGCGGGAATTGATCCCGCGCCTCTTGATAACCGTTTATGAACGGTTTTTAGAGGCGCAGGTCAAAAGATTTTCGATCATCCTGAGGGAGCTCGGAGCCCTCAGGAAGCAAAATGGGGAAGTCTTTGGCAATCTCGCCAAGGAGGACGACAGAATCAAGATCAAATATCGGAGGCCTCGCCAGGCCTCCCCACACGAGCCACCTGGTGCTGTCGGTCTCCCCCACAATATGAAAGAGAGCGACAGAACTAGGCACGCTCCGAGTGGAGAGTCAGCGTCACGGACCAATGTCCTCTGGTGCAGTGCTTTCGATGCCTGGTATCCTGGCCACACTAGAAGGAACTGCGCCGAGGTGACTAACGTCTGTAGCCACTGTGGGGGTCCCATACTGAAGGCGAAGTGTGAACAATGGGTGGCTAATGTTACCCCTACCTGCAAAAATTGCACTACAAGCAAGATTAGCTGAACGCTTTCAAATTAACTAAGTATAAATGCGAACAATTTAAAAGTAATTAATACATATATGTGGTATATAAAATATACAACAAAATTAAAAATATATACTAGTTTTATATAATTTTAAAGATTACTGGGTACGATATGCGTTAGAAAATAGCACATTTGAGGCTCAGCTAGCCTATTAGATTGTTATACGGAAGATATATGAATTTTAATATTATTGGAGGCTTATATCAATGTAATAAAACCCAAAACAACGATTTAAAAAACGGTTGGATTTTTTCTGTTCCTATTACCAAGAAAATTTTGATTAATGTATTTTGGTAAGCTTTTCTTAACATTTAGTGTTTATATCATTTCAATTGGTTCATAAATAAAAAAGTTTTAATAACAAATTTAAGCAAAGCTTGTGATTTAAGAGAGAACGAAAAACGCGAGGGCGCGGTTTCCGCGCGTTGAAGCCACGAGCGGGTCGCTAGTTATGTATACAAATTAATTCCCAAATTTTAAGTTTCCAAAACAATCCGTATAAGTAGCGTTACTTTTGAGCAGGCTGTTGAAGGAGATCCACCTACCCTGATTTCGCTACGAGCCTAGTGCTGAGGCAGTTAAAGTTTGGGCTTTGGAGCCCAATTATAACCCGCTTAAGACGCCAATCAGGCGGGTATCCGTAAAAGAGTTTTATCACGTTAAAAAAGGCGATTGCTGATTGTACTTTGATGTCATATATTATTATAGATAATCACAAACGCTTCAATTTGCGCAAAGTAGAACTATTCATTTTATTTAACTTATTTAAGTCCATCGTGGCGCATTGTAACAGACTGTATACGCGATGGTTCCGATTGGGGTCCGATTCATACTTGGGGGAATGGTTACAATGGTAAAATTATTTTCATTTCACCGGTCCATTGACAAGAGAAAACACGTCTTTCAGTTATTCAACACGCAATTTCTCGGATTCGAGGGGAAAATAGAGGTCGGAGTATTTTAACACTCTTCCTACATTGCAATGCGTGAAAAAGCGTGAAGCTGAATTTACTTATATTTTCACATTCAATTTAAAATTCAAATATTCTAGAATTTCTATAGTGCTGTATGTATAATAGAAAGGGACTCACAGTAGTTTTCGCATACATAATAAATTGGCGGAAATTATTACTTAAGTTAGTAGCAACATGGGCTCAGTGTTGGGTTAAAATAATTGCATTAATTAGGCGAATATCTTGTTTATTCTTCTTTTGAGAATTATTCTATGAGACAATGCTTTGTTTACCAAAAGCTTCTTAGTGTAATGAAGAGTGACACTTGTTTATTTTATGCACGGAAATTTTATTTAAATATTTTATTATATATTAAATTTATTCAAAAGTGATAGAGGTCATTAAGACGCTGTAGGACAGCGTCTGCCTGTAAACGCGATTGGTTGTGTGTTCGATACCCAATCGAGACAGTATAAAATATTTTTAATTTAATTTCTCCGCTCTGGTGCCGAAGACAAAGCGCGGCGTTGTGTTCCGCGACTTAACAAGCAATATCTCGATTTCGGTGTATCGATTACGAAGTGTCTTGACACAAAGTTCTCTCTGTCTAAACGGATATGCGGGCAAAAACGTGAAGATGTATGCATCTTTTGGATTTTCGTAAAAAAGAGCAGTGAAACACTAATTTCTTAACCGTGGTTATCTCGTTTGAGATTGAATTTACAACAACTGCTTTCAATTCGACATAACACAAATACACTATTATAGTGTTATTATGTAAGAAAATGTAACAAACCTAGGAGCAAACTCAGAGATAACTAGATAAAACAGAAAAACTAGATGAGACATATTTAGAAAACGTATAAAAATTTGAACGCAGCGGGATTTGAAGCCACGCCTCTTGAAAACCGTTCAAGCGCTCTGACCGCTAAGCCATGCGTTCTACATCCAGCTACGTCGAAATTCATATACACTTATTACAACTTATATTTGTTGTTAGCATCTCTGTAGAGAAATTTCTGCGACCCAAAGATTACTCTACGAACAATCGTTTTGGAAGAGAGAATGCTATTTATTAAAGATTTTTAACATTTTTTTAAAGTGTTATTCTTAGGAAATTGAAAAAGACATATTTGGAAAAAGTATCAAAATTTGAACGCCGCGGGATTCGAACCCGCGCTTCTTGAATACCGTTGAAGCGCTCTGACCGCTAAATATGACGTTTTCTAAGTGTGCGAATAACACTTTAAAAAAATGTTAAAAATAGATAAGCACGTATAGCATAAATGGCTAGAGAACTACCACGGTTTTCAAGTAGCGTGGGTTCGATTCGTGCCGAACTCTGAGTCCGTATCTGTGTATTTAAATATTTATCAATACACAACAATTTCTGAATTTTTATCATTAATTCATACCGAACATCTAAACTGTATCATCAAGACGGCTAACAGGAACTTAAATTTATCTAAATAAAACCATTTAATGTGAGCTACTCGGGTAAGCGGATGACCTTTAATTATATTCAGATTAGAACTGGGCCCTTGGTTAACCGTAGGTTGAGATAATTACATTATACCTACCGTAATTAGGCCTAGTTTGAAATCTTGATAGTGGAATTAGTCTGTTTCATATATAATAACCTGCTAGGTGATAAGGATTTGCTCGGTTTATTATTTTATAAAACGTTTATGAAATGTTTTTTATTAATTTTTTTCAGCTTTAAGCTTTTTCCAGCAATGCAAGGCAGTCAGAGGGAGCTTAGTGCTAAGACATTCCGTTCTCCACTATCGCAGCGGAATTCAACCCCGCGTGTTTAATTGGGAAAATTATAATAGATTATGTCTCTGGTAGGATGGTATGTATAAGCGGGGCGTGACTTGGCCACTTTATCCGCTATATGAATGGGCGGAAAATGAACCCGCTACTTACATATAAAGCTGTACAAAATGAACCTCCCTTTTCATATTAATGTTTTTAAATAAAAAGTAGAATTAAATTCGTTTTAAAAAATATTTTGCATAGCACAATTACAAATTTTCTTACATAGTACAAAAATGCAATACAATGATTTTGAATTTTACATGCACTTGTCTATCTAGTGAGTGAATGCTAGCGATAAAAAGGGTACTTTAAAACATTTCTGCTCTATTCTAGATTTGTTTAATATAACACTTTGTTTTATGCAACCGGAATATTATTATAATATTATACAAGTTTCATTACTTTTATTTGTTAAACGGGACATTTTTTTCATTTTCACCTTTTTTCAAACACGCTTTTTTATTAGACACTTCTCTACACTGGGATTGAGAGAATTTTGTGTTAAATTTTTAAATTACATTATGTTCCTCGCTTATTATGGAACTAAGTTGTGATACAAATGTATGAACTTGTGAGTCAGTCAGTATGTCATAAAAATAATTAAGAAAATGCGGTCTAGTTAAATAATATACGAGTTTGTTAATTTTATTTATGTAATTGTACTTAACCTTATTATATTGCTTATTGAATATTAGAATTACACATTAAAAGCAAATTAAGTTATTAGTTTACAAAGCTGGACTTATTTCTAGAAAATATCTCTTTCAGTTAACGTGTGGAGTGGATAAATAACAAATTGTTGGATCAAACTTGAAATAAACAAAGAAAAATGAAATATAAATACATAAAAAAATACGTTTTTAATATGTATTCAACCATATATAATAAGCTTACATACATATCACAATGTACTCCATAAAACTTCACAATTAAAAATAAAATCCTATACTATAGGAGCTTTCACTAATAATTTAAGTTTTTCAATTTTCACTGCTTAAGCTTTAGGCATAAATCCACGGCTATAAATTCCGTTTTCTCTAGAAACTTTCGGTGTTTGAATAAAAGAAAAAAGCAGTATCAACCTGAGTTTAGCCAAAGTAAGGTAGGTGGTACGTTTGAAAAGATTTTTAATATTTCTTTGCTTTTATGTTTTTTTATCATCTTTTTATATTTTTATTATATATATATATTAGAGGGGCTATTCTCAAGACTTCACATTCCGTCCGAATGCGAGACATTGCATGTTGAATGGCGGAACTCAATTCTGTGTTATAGAGCGGAGATACAAAAAAACATTTAATTATATTAAAATTCCACTCAGTGGGAATCAAACCCCACACCCGTTATGACGGTGCAGTGGGCTGGCCTCGATCAAAATTTCAGTTGCTACGTAGGATTTGTGATTTAGCTTGATGCATTTATATTTGAAAATGTTATAGAGCCCTCAGTCAGTATCTTTCCATCATTCAAATATTTTTATGTAATATGCATCATCCGATATACAACAGCTCTTAGTAATTGAAAGAAAATATTTTCAATTTGTGGATTTGAAACCCAGGAAACTTACAATTTAACGCTAAGTTGACAAGACGACAAGACATTTTCTTTTGTTTTCTTTCGAAATATTTGGTCCATAAATTGATAGTTCGTTCCATAAATTGACTTTAGTATATTATACTAATATTAAATTACTTCAGTATATACAGGAGGCTAATAAAATCACAAAAATAATATATGAGACACGAAACAAGGTCTTATCGCTAATTAGCAATTTATTCCAGACAACCATAGGATTGTGTAAGACGAGTAGTCGCCCGCAACTTTTTCAGCGTATACGTTATGTGCCATTTAAACTCGATTTTTATTGTTATATTAGATTTGACAAACAAGGAGTGAAGTAGTCAATAGAAAGCTTTCTGAAAGACATATTTAGAAAACGTATAAAAATTTGAACGCAGCGGGATTTGAATCCGCGCCTTTTGAAAACCGTTCAAGTCAATTACCTAAGTGTGCGAATAACACTTTAAATAAAAATGTAAAGAAAGCTTTCTAGTTTCCTAAATGTGAAAACGTACATATAATGCAATATTTCATTTAAACTGGTGTATAACACCAATCTTATAGGTATAAACTAATTTTTTCAAATCAAACCATCAAATTCTTGTTTTTGAACTTCAAATAATTCTCTTGAACTTAAATTTAATGTTTTAAAAAGAAATCATTTATTTAATGAAATATTTATATAAAATCTAAAATTGTTCTTTTTGTTTTAAAATTCATCCTATTCAATACTTTTCTTCCTTTTAAAACGTTGAACTTGAAAAATAAAAATATTTTTTCAGCTGTACGCTTGAGTAGTTAGAGCCTAGTAGCGGAACAAAGAAATCAAAATAATTAAATTGTTAGCATTCTAGTGAGTGGATATAAATATAAATTTCCGTAATTCTCACACTCTTTTAAAACGGTATATTAGTTATATTTTTACATTTTTTAATCGCACACTTTGGAAATTGAAGAAGAAACGTATAAAAATTTTTACGCAGTAGGATTTGAACCTGCGCCTCTTAAATTTTATTCAAGAGGCTATGAACGAAATTTAAATCCCGCTGCGTTAAAATTTTTATACGTTTTCTAAATGACTTTTTCAATTTCCTAGGTATATTAGTTATAGCACCAAAATTTCTAGTACCGCTTATTCATATAAATATATAAATTTCCGTAATGCTTACATAAAACAAACACTCTTCTAAAACTCTAACACACAACGGTTTATTAGTAATAGCACCAAAATTTCTAGTACCGCTTAGTCAGATCATAGAAAATTGCCGCACTTAACTTTTTCTTTTACGCTTCGTAAAACTGTCGTTTGTGCACTGTATTGAAAACTACAAAGTTAACTTATATTGCTGAGCTTTTAGCTGCCTTGTTTTTGAAATAGAAGTTGAGAAACGATTGCAGGTTCGAATTTCTTAAAGTAATTCCTTATTTTTGGAATTGTATTGCATGGATTATATTATATGGATTTTGTAATTTATATATTTAATTTAAATTTGCGCTATTAGGTGTAGGTTCGATTCCCACTCAGTGGAATGATCATAATTTATTTATTTTCATTGCTCCCCTTTCATACCCAAGACTTTCGTACACAAGACTTTCGGGCGCTCGTATTGGTCCTAGGTTCAAGTAGGTTCAAATAAAGTAAAAGTATTTTATTTCGATATTAAAATGTTTCCTTATTCCAAGAAAAGCAACGATATAAAATCTAGTAATAAAACGTCTATTAAAAAATGCCATAATTTTCAAAGTATTACACGCTAGGATAACACTAGCTCGTGTGGAAACTAGATGTAACCTTATTTCTCAGCTTTAAATTCCTTTATTTTTGCCTTTATATATATTATAGTATATTTAACCTTCGTCCGTTGATTTACAATGTATGTAAATTATTCATAACATATCATATCATATCTTTTACTTGAAATAATAAATTCGATTGAGGCCATGGTGGCGCAGTGGGACAGCGTTTGACGCAATTAGTTGTTAGTTCGATTCGCAGTCGGAGGAATGATTATATTTAAACCATTTTAATTTCCCCGCTCTGGTACCTCAGACAAAACGTGGCGTTGAGTTCCACTGTGCCACTATGGCCAAATTTTTAAATCTAGGAAATAAAGTCTTATTTTATTCCATTCCAGTCTACCATATAACATGAAGTACGATAGTAAAGGCGACGTGATGTGAACTTTTTACAACATTACTGTCAGTTACTATAGCCTCTCTATATCTACATTGCCTTGAACTACCGGGTATGTAAAAAGAAAAAGAGGTATAGATTACATACTAATATCTCATCCATGTAGGCTTTTAAGCTAATCCATCATCAAGCACGAAAATATGGAAAGCGTAACTAGAACTCGCCTCCTTTCACGAGCTACACGTACACCTTGATCCGATAAAATGTAACCCAATTTTCACAATTTTGCCGTCCCTAATAAATCTACGTCACAGTTTAGGAATTTTGTTTGCTCCACCTGAGGTCGGATGAAATATATAGTAGGAAACGTTGTTTTTACTAAAAACTAATATTGGCAAGTAGCTGAAGCCTTTTTTTTTCATTATAATTTTATTATTTTCTTGGTCTTTTCCCTTTTTTTTAGCGGATAGATATGAAAATAATTAAATTTCGTAACGTTTACCCTAAATCATATACCATATTTGTGGAAATAAAGAGAGATACACTGGAGTGGTGGTGATAGATGACTGTATTCTCATATTTCTGTGTCAATATATATACTAAAATAGCCGCTATATCAAAGTAAATTATTATGTTATGATATGACTAAGAAAAAAGACAAAAATAAATAGACCTGACGGACCTCATTAAGTCAAACAGACATTATATTTTTGAAAATATTGAAGTGCTGGACTTTATTACCCCTCTGATCATAGACCAGTAAGAGCCACATTACACATATAAAAAAGAGCAGAAAACATTTTGAAAGTCAAAGTGTACCGTTAAAAAACAAAGAAGAAATAATAAATTACAAAGATTGCTCCACCTCATACTAATCTCAATATCAACTTAATCTACACGAAAACTTTCCCTTACAAAATAATTATAACAACCTTGTTAAAATTATCACCAAAGGCCTACTTGCCGCTCGGAGTGCTTACAAGAAAGCTGTATTTACTTTTATGAGTTATATATCAAAAATTATGCCAGAACAAACGATAACATTGCTGAATAAGAGGACGATAAGGGCTTCAAAAATCAAAACACAAAACTGGAATTATGAAAAATGAACTCGTCGTTACACTCTCCAAGCTGACAAGCAGATATATTTAGACCCAGACAGACAGCATTAGAAAGGAACACCCTACGCTAGGTGGGAAGATTACATTATACAGATAGCTGGCGCAAACTGGGCTCGAGCCCAGGGCCACAGGGACTACAATCTTCCGTGAACCCTGGCAGCGGGAGCCTTTGAGGCTCGTCACGGGAGAAAGTCCTTCCTGTAGTCCTTCTTCCAGATAAATAAAATAATAATATATAAAAAATAAGAGAAAAAAAAAAAAAACAAATATTCTATTAACACAGCACAAATTGTATTATTTCACTTAATGTTTGCAAATATTAGACTTTTTTATTTATTTATTTATATGGCTCTTCAAACTTTTTTATTGGTTGGTTGGCTGGTTGGTTCCTCTGGTGCTGTAAATGTTCAAGGGCAGTGGTAATCATTTAACATCAAGTTAACCGCTAGCTCGTTATCTGGTCTTAATATATATAAAAAAATAAGCGTATTTTCAAGTGGCATTCAAATTTCGACTTATTAACAAATTGATAATATAGCTCTAGTATCCTTAAATATAGTATTTGGAGCCAAAACAATAATTCCTCGTCTATGTAAGCTGTATAATTAAACTTGCCAATTAAATTATATAATCAATCAATAATATTATCTCCAATTTTTTATTCTTGTTATGTCCAGTATTTGTGTACATTTCTACTTCATAGTTATTTCGTATGCATCCCATACTTAAACAAGTAAGCTGTATAATGAACCTGTATTTTACTTATAATTTAATTTAAAAAAAAAAATTAAATAAATTATTATAATTACGAAACCGGTCATAAGTAAAGTGATTATGTCGAGTTTCTTTAAATCGAATTGCTGAACTATGTATATATATGTAGTATTTAAGTTATTTATTATGTAAGAATGAAGCAAACCCCAATAAAATAAAATAAAACAAAAAAAAATCTAAATAAAATTTCAATAGTTCTATAAGTTGCAATCTACTTATAATTTTGTCGGCTATTTAGTTATTTTTTATACATATAGCTTATCTTTTATATCATGTTACTTTAATTATTTAGATGAAATTTTCACCTCAACATTATGGTTACCCTTTCAGGTGTAAAGGCTTATAACGTAAATTTAGAGATTAGACGCAGATATGTGTTAAAATTTGTATAAGTTAACTAATTCCATTTTATTTCCTTACACAACATCTATATTTTGTAGAACAGGTACACAAAAATCTTAAATTAGCAAAGAAAGGCTCACACAAGTCAATACAATATTTATGGCTTCAAGGACCTAAAGTTATTTGTTTATATTTTCTTTAGACAACCTTATCTTGTGAGAAATAATCGTGCAGGTACAATTTAAGTTGGCTGAAAATTGGCTGAAGTACAATTTAAAAATATAATATATGTCGACGCAACGTTTAGCGCTATCTATTATAGTTTCATCGTAGTAGTAGGACCAATAAGTGGTGGGAGAGAGTTGTTGGTAGGAGAGGCTTTAAGAACGCTCGTTCGATTCCCGGTTGAACAGTATTTATAAAACCTAGATTCGGCTATATATCACTTACGCCACCATCTTGGTACGCCCTTACCGGCATGTCCCAAAACGAGGCCCTGCAGATTACATAAAATATCGGTGTAAGACTAGTCTAGAGAATGCTACTCTGCACCGGGACCCACGTGTCGAGATTATACAAGACCACGTATCGCAACTGGCTGCCAAAATGTACAGTCGGGTAGCCGTCTCATACCACCTCAATATCAAAGACATCACACCGTGGCACTCCAGGCCACCGGACAGGATGCGTCTCCCCAGTGATCTCCTACCCCCGACACCAATCCTGAGCTGCTGCCACGGACGCTGATCGCCTAAGCTAGGCCTCACTCGAGGAATCGAGGATCTCACCCGGCTAAGTTGACGACCAGGGCAGTGTGAAGCTCATCTCCCCCGCAATCCTATCTCATCCCTGCAAAATGGGAGAACGAACCATCAGGTTGAACAATGAGATCACCCCCAGTTCCCACTTACCAGTTAAGTGTTAGGTAGAGAGAGAGGGGTCAAGCAGTGAAGGTGAGTGTTTATGCATTCTAAAGGGGTCCCCTAAACTTACACCTGGGTCACAAGTCCCAGGGACTGCCTCAGAGTACCTCTCGCTGTAACCGCGGTGGGTCCGAAGGATATATATATAACACTAAAATAAATATATATACACATATGTTAACGTATCCATACATACATACAAAATACTATAATAGTACGAACAATCGTCTGGCAAGAGAGAATGCTATTTAATATTTTTTATACGTTTTCTTAATATGTATTTTTCAATTTCCTTAGTGTGGGAATAACACTTTAAAACATGTTAACAAAATATATATTTAATAAATAGCATTCTCTCTTGCCAGAAGATTGTTCGTAGAATAATCTTTGGGTAACAGAAATTAGTAAAAATCTCTCTAAAGAGATGCTAACAACAAATATAAGTTGTAATAAGCGTATAAGAATTTCAACGTAGCTAGATGTAGAACGCATGGCTTAGCGGTCAGAGCGCTTGAAAGGTTTTCAAGAGGCGCGAGTTCAAATCCCGCTGCGTTCAAATTTTATACGTTTTCTAAATGTATTTTTCAATTTCCTTAGTGTAGGAATAATACTTTAAAAAATGTTAACAAAATACTATAATAGTACTAATAAAAACTACTAATTAAAAAAAAAACTCTGGTATATAACTCAACGTGCTTCAATTTCGGACGGAAGGCTTCAGGGGTGCTTCTTTTTATAAAAAAAAAACTCATTACAACCGATACTGTACAACTGCACGCTTAATAAATTTATATTAGCAGATCTAGGTCAGTAGAATTCAACTTTGAAAATCTTACACTATCTTCTTTCCTTACCTATAATATATACCTTCAAGATTAGAACTCCTAACCTCTTTTACAATAAACAAAAAAAAATTAAGGCAACATTTTGCATTAAATTATAAAGGCAGTATACACCCTGTATTTGATGTAGTTCCGTTGAGACATACTACAATTAGGGTAACATATTTCTAAGGCATATACAAAAATTCAGACAAATCTCATCAGTAGTTTAGGCGCAGGATAAGCTTATTGACGAAAGCCCATGTAGAAAGAAGAAGCAGTGCGAAATCGGACAGTTGTCTCTATCTCTTATTCATTTTGCGACAAAGTATCACACCAAGTTTATACAAAATAAAAAAAATGCTGCATAAAGTGATTTTTTTGTCAGTTTAAGGCAAAATGTGAAGCCTATTCATTTACGTTTCAGAAACAAGGTAAAACAGATATAAATTTAATGCACCAGTTTAATGCCATCAATAAGTAAATCGACAAAACCTTAATTGTGATTTTGTATCAAACCAAAATAAGACACCACTCGATTTCTTCAGTGAGATGGTGTGCGAAACGCCGCTCTGAAGGGTCAGTGTTCGCTTGCGTCATACGTTACAAATGGCGTTTGATTTTAGAACGATTATTTTATTATTTATTTGGGTCGAAAAAATAACTTTTTCATTTTTAGTACAATTGCTCGTTTTATAAGTGTGTTGCATTTATAAGGAGTATTTAAAACGGTGTTTTCATTAAAAGGATTGATTACATCGACACCCCTGCATATGTAAATATATATACGTACATACATACATACACACCGCTATGCAGTGTCTATGGTCAACAAACGTGAAATATTTTCTATAGCATTCTATTTCATCTGCTGCCAATTCGAACTGCGTTACATTGGGGAAAAAGGAAAAAGTCACTAGCTTCCTATTTTATTTGTCTGTCACTGAAAAGCGTTAGTGGGCCGCTTTTATTTGTGGCGTCTAGTTTTCATTCGCATACGTTTAGTCAGTGCGATGCGTTTTGAGTAGACTTTGCAGAAAGCTTTGTCCAATTTAGCTTTTAAACGTTCTTAAGCTTTTCCCACCTTGATCCACTTTTATAAGCTTTCATTATTAATTAAGTAACTATTAATTGAGATAGTCACTTAGCAATTAAGACGTGCTTGATTTAAATTCAAATCAAGGAAATTCTTATATTAAATCTTTCTTCTTTCATAAATTCATTTCATAAATTTTTCCATTCTTTTTTTTTCTTGTCGCTAAGAGTGGAAAAAGCAAATGGTTCCAATCAAACTCACAACAATCGCGTAAACAATCAGATTCTGGCACACAGCACCACGGTGGCCTTTTTATTTTATTAGTACACAATACACGGAAAACGAAGAATGTACAGAGTGTTTTGTCACTAAATTCTTCATACTTAAATCACTTAATGCTTCCTGCATTTATGTTTCACATAGCTGTTCTAAATTCCACCGACTTTGGGACACTATCCTAGCATATATTTATAGTAATGTAAAAACTTCTTGTTAAAGTATGCTGCTATAGCAGTATGCAGTATGCAGTATTCAATATTACCTTTAAAACGACTTGAAGTGGCAATTTTCTACGACCTGGCTAAGAGACTCACGTAATCCGTGGTAGGGAAGGTATGTACAGTTTTTACGGTTATTGTATGAAACGACTGAAACTGGTCGTATACTTAAGTGTAATTTATGTGTAAAAAGGCATTGTGGCGCTAAGAGATTGTGACTGCAAACGTGGTGGTCGCGGTTTCAATCCCCACACAGGCGAATAAAGCTAAATGTAATGTATAAAGAAGGTGAAGGTATGAATATTTACTAGATCTGTTGAGTTTGGGTTTGATTTCTAGTTAATAAAACTATGATTATGTGGATTATAACGGAACGCTTATATGTATTAATTATATTTTTAACATTATTTTAAAGTGTTAATTACACTCTCAGGAAATTGAAAAATATTTTTTTAGAAACCGTTTAAAAATTTGAGCGCAGCGGGATTCAAACCCGTGCCTCGAGGAAATCATCCAAGCGCTTTAACCAGTAAGCCGCTGCAATGGGTTGTTTTCTAAAAATGTATATGTTAAGATTGTCCATAATAGGGACCCTTACAGTAACATATCTATCTAAGTGGAACCTTCATATGTAAACTCATATCAAACTTACCCATTTTTCCGTATTTAAAATACATTTATACTTGATAAGGGAATTTTTTTACATATTCTGTTTTGTTAGGACTTCGTTAAATTGAGCGAATCGAATCATTCATATGGATTCACAAAGCCATTTTTTATAATATTTTTTTTTTGTATTGGAAAAATATAGCGACAGTGTTGCATTGTATTTTTAAGACAATGACAATAATACGGTTTCAATATTGAATATCGTATTTATTTAAATATTAAAATAAGAGAAAGTTTAAGTCAGCGCTTGAAGGTAACCGCTTGTAACGGGTTCAATTTCCACTTTTTGTATGTGTATTATGTAGCAAGTCGGATATCGTCTAAGTGTAAGCGTGATTGGTTGTAGGTTCGATTAAGATCTCTGATTTAAATATCATAAAAAAATTCTTGAAATTTGCATATCCCACATATTCGACATTACAGCATCTCGTTTAAGTTTATATTATATATACATTATGTGTGTATATTATATATACATTAAACAATATACACACACACACACACGCACACACGCACACACACACACACACACACACGCGCACACACTCACACACGCACACACAAACAGACAGACAGATATACATAATATTAGGATGCATAAAATGTATAAAATATGCATTTGATACAGATGTGTAAAATATGGTAGTGTGTTATATATAAATTTTATAAATTTTTGGTATTTAATATATTATTGGAAAACAAATATATAGGTTTTCTACAATTTTTTTCAGCTTTACGCTTTATCCTACAAACCAACCTTGGTTTGTGATGAGTACCTACTCAGAATTAAGAATAATGTTATTATGACCCCTAATGTGGATTGAACCCACTCACATCCATCGCGTGTACTTTTCCACTCTAGATCGTTACTTTTTTTATTAATAACCTAAAATAAAATAAATTAATACCTTCAGTTATAAATTGCACCTTTACGGTCTTTGATATAGAGTAATATGATGACAGTTTCGACAAAACTAGACGTGTGACTTTGTCATTTACTATGGTATCTATCAACCGTACTCAGAAACGTTAGGTGGAACTTAATTGATATTAAACCAGTAAAAATATATGTTTTTAACATTTTTAAAAGTGCTATTCACACGCTTAAGAATTTGAAAAACATTTTTAGAAAACGTACAAAAATTTTAAACCAGCAGGATTTGAATCCCCGTATTTTGGATAGACTCATATGAATAAACCTACAAGACTTTCAACGTAGTCGGATGTAGAACGCATGGCTTAGCGGTCAGAGCGCTTGGGCGGTATCCAGGTGGCGCGGATTCGAGTCCTGCTACGTTCAAATTTATATTCGTTTTCTAAAAATGTTTTTTTAAATATATGTTACTGTAAAAGCCTATAAGTTGTAAACTACTTTGAAGTCTATGATTTTTTAGTAAATCTAATATTTATCAACTTTATTGATAAAAGTCCGAGCTGTTCTTCGATCATTATTCATTTCGGACGTATACCTCGATAGAACATAAGAGTGGTTGCTAGTTATTGTAAGGTATGATTCGTCTAGTTATTTTTTATAGAACCGTTTATCGGCGGCGTTTACATTTAAACCTTTAACAATGACATCTAAGATGGTACTTTTTTTGTCTCGAAGACTTCAGAATCTTTTATTTCAGCTTGACACTTTTCTCTCTCGACTGACAAAGAAGACCTAGTGATACTCTGTTATATAAAAAGAGAAAATAATGTATACAATAACAATAAATGAAAATAATATAAATGTTACCATTTCCTCAAGTGAAAATTGGACCCCACAACCATCACGTATACAGCCCGACTCTATCCCACTACGCTACAATGGCCACACATGTCAATAATATTTAATTATTAATGAAATCTGATGTGACATTTACTTATCGTTTTCTAAATATGTATTTTTCAATTTCCTTAGTGTGCGTAATAAGGCATATAAGAATTTCGAGATAGAAGAAGCTCGATTTAGAACTTGATGAACTAGGTCATAGCGCTTGAACGGTTTTCTAGAGGCGCGGGTTCAAATCCCGCTGCGTTAAAAAATTTATACTTTAATAAATATGTATTTTTTAATAAATCTAAAATTTACATAACTAATACATTTGACTCGTTTACACATTGTATCATAATCTCACGCGAACACTTCATTAAGTAGGCCAATAGCACCAATTCATTATGAAGTAAGCCTGCAGTTATAGGTGATTAGTTCCATTGATTTATACTGAATGTTCGTATCTATGCATTTTCCTCTCGTAATTATTAGGTACATGTTTCAATTTAATGATAAAATCTCTTCGCTTTCTGTTTGTCATTAATAATTAATGTTTGTTATTACATTTGAATGTGCAATAATTACCCTCGTTGCCGAGGAAAATAACTGTTGCTTAGCAACGTATTGGTCACTTTGCATAGTAATGTATATTAAACATATGGTAGTGTGTTTATTGTATTAATTTAATGTATTTCTAATGCTCATCTAATTTATAATAATATAAAAAGTATTGTATTTCTGCACTTCTCTATATAAATAATAACTTTGACTAATTTCATATTTAACCAAATTTTATTTTACATAATTTCATTTCGCTTTTCTATAATTTTACGACGCCAAATATAAAAAACATATTATATATTTAGATTTAAGACAGTTTTAATAATAAAAGACTTATATGGCGCCTGATATGTATTTTTATGTGCATACATTAAAATTTTAATAATGTAAACAAACGAAACGTTACTAAAATTGGCCCATATAGTAAAACTTTCGTAAAAAGTTGACGAAATATATTTCTACTCATATTAATAAATAGGTTGCGTACGGAATACGTATGAAAAGTATAATTTATTAAAACCCTCAGTTCTCTCTTAATAACAATACATAAAGAGAACAAAGATAGAAGTAGAAGGCTTGTTAGAAGCTCCAAGTTCTATTCCAGCTCTGCCCATTTTAAGAAAACTTTTAACTTTTTTGTATCACACTAGTTACTAGACTAACTGTTATAAACGTATCGACAAATCTCTTGGATCCACATACGTATAACGTTAGTTGCCAACAAATTATTTTTTTCCCGTATAATATACAAAACATTGTTTAGAAAACGTTTAAAAATAGCCATGGCTTAGCGGTCAAAACGTTTTCCAAGACGCGGGTTCAAATCCCGCTGAGTTCAAAAAAAAGCATTCCAGTTTCCTAAGTGTATGAATAACATTTTAAAAAATAATAAAAATATACAAACCTTTTATCAACATAATAGTTTTTTTTTTTGATTATTTAAGTAAATTAATTGTCCTTAGGGTACATATAAAAAATCGCTTATACCATTATATAATTTTACTGTAAAGTGACCTTTTGTATTTGGGGCATTACAAATGCATCTCTTTTTCGAATTTAAGCGGGCCTCAGCAATTCACGTCGATTTCCGGTCAGTGTGGAACTGTTAACGGAATTAGCGCGTACTACCAGGTGTTGCCCGCATGTAAGTTCGAACCTACGTACTAAAGGTTGAAGAGAAAATGAATTTGCACCCTATACCTGCGCGATAAAGCAGCTTTTTATATGACAAGGGGACAATTTTGAAGGCACTTTAAATTAGAGTGTGCTGGAGCAATCGAATTGAAGCAATTAATCGACGTAGTGAACAGTATTTTGAGTCTTGTGAAAGAGAAATCTTTTGTCAATGAAACGTTCACTTTGTTCGTTTTGAGTGTTTATATTGTCAATGCGTCTGACTGTATATGCGGTGCTTGTGGATTCGATTCCCAGTCCTGGGAATGATTCTATTTAAATTATTTTAATTTCTCCGCTCTGGTGAATCACGTCTTTGAGTTCCGCCGTTCAACTTGCAACCTACGACTACCAACAAGTGAATCGTGCGCATTCAGTTTTAAACTATATTAGTTATTATCGAACTGTATTTAGTGTTATTTCCTTAAGTTCCAATTAAGTTTTTTTTTGTTTTCCTTTCCTTTTTTTTAGCTTTACGCATTTTTCCCGCATAGCAGGGTAGACAGAGAAAAACTAGTGCCAAGGCACTCCGCTTGAATCTGAGACATTGTGTGTCAACTGGTGGCACTCTTCACTGCGCCTTGTTTTCGGTTTCCAGAGCGGATAAATAAAAATAATTTAAACAAACCCCCGAGTGGGAATCGAACCCATGACTATCAAATTTACAGTTAACAATGGCCACGATGGCCTATTATAGGAAACTAATAATAGCTTTTATGTTATTCTTGTTTTAATAGATCATGTTTCTTTGTTGGTCTCATTTAAACTGCATTTAAATTGATTTAGCGTATTTAGTAAACGAAATGAAACGGAAAAATATGTACTATAAGTTTATGGTATTACATAATAAGTAGGTTTTATATTTTTTTCTTATTTGAAAAATATTCATATCATGTACATATGTATTGTAATAAAATAATATATATATATAGGCATCGATTTATTGACTCTCCCACACTAATTGTGCGGTAGCTTCCAATAAGATTAAACCGCAGGCCGACGATACAGGACGCCGCAACAAATTAATAAAACCCTAATAGATTATAGTAATTTATATATTTTAATCAAATCAGTCTACCAATTGTTACAGAATATATATAATGTTAATTTGGTTTGAAAAAAAAATATTTTGTATTTACAGTACAATTGTTATCTTTGTGTAGGATATGCAGCTTTGGCTTCTAAGTTATTTCTTTCAGTTTCAAGGATGTAGCAGGTTAGTGGTGCTGAAGTACCCATATAATACGATTCCCATCGACTTAAATTATGTCAATATTAATTAATAAATAAATAAATTATTAAGAAATGTATAAATTATTACAAAAATCTATTTTAATTAACACGAAAATTTTAACGAATAACTGAACGGAATTTTAGTATAATATTCCAGAGCGATCCTTTTTCAATACTTATATTTAACGCCGGCTAAGTACATCTACAAAAATTTCACACTTCGCCATTGCAGGGTAGGCATGTCTTGTAACGTAAGTTAAAACTTTGGTAAGCTAAGCAGAAATATGACAATGGACTGGACCACAAACTTTTATAGCGAAAGCGAAAATATAATTTGTGCTCGTAATAATAAGCTATAATTATAATTCAGTGGTGTGCTAGCTTAAAATTAAGTACACTCATGTGAAAATCAAATAATTACACAATAGGTAGAAAAAATATTTCATATGAATTGAACAGCTGAATTTTAACTAAGTTGTTAGTTTAGTATTTATAGTGGCAGGAATTGCCACTATAAATACTTAAATAAACGCTAGCAGCCGTTTCTCTAAGGCTTATGATTAAGAATATATCTTTTAGCACTAAATTTCACTATTTTTTTCCACTCTAAGCTTAGTGATTTGGCTCATAATCACATTTTAGCTTTATACAAGTGTATTAAGACACTCCGTCCAATACCTTTTACACTTTTTAAGAGACATTGCTCATTGATTGGCTTAATGTTTTTCAGAGGGTACGAATCGAACCCACACCAATCGCGAGTTCAATCAGACTACCCTCCTGTGCCACGATATCCATATATCAAATGTCTTATATATATAATTTTGCCTTTTATCATGTCTGAATTAAGATCTCGTAACGCGATTTTCAATCACTTCAATCATGTATCCGGTTTCATTCTCATGGCATTAGTTTGATGACTTTGCCCAGTCTAGCGAACGAAAAAATATATTTAAAACGTTCGGACGCTTAGACGGTTTCCACGAAGCGCGGGTTCAAATCCCGCTGTGTTCAAATATTATATATTTCTCGAAAATGTTTCTCTATTTCCTAAATGTGTGTATAATTTAAAAAAAATACATTTGTTTTTATGATGATATATACTTAAAAATGCTTTCAGCAATGTTGAGCTCAACGCAATAGTTATAATATATATTAATTCCGTATTATTAAATATATAAGGTATATATTTCATAATTATATAGAAATCTATATATATATACAGATAGTGTATATATTCAGTATACTGAAGTCTTATTTAAAATAATTCTTGCAGATTAATTAATAAAGCTGAAGGGAAAAATTTGTAAGTAAATAATAAGCTTCGATAATATAGCAATGTGTAACTCCGGTAGGTTATCCTCTATAAACAGCAAGTATTTTGCAGTCAAGTTTTAGACGAAACTATAGTATTGATTCAATTACCATTAATAAAGCTTATATATTTTGCTAATAAAATTCTTTCGTATTAAGAGAAGCCTTCATAGAGCTTACGTTGTCACAATTTAAAGGCTTTTACAAGACACAATGTAATCACAATAAAAAGTTACGATCTGGACATAAAGAAAATAATAAAACATTTACAAGAACCTGCTTTTTATTATTATTTATATTATATTGTAATATTATATGTTACTGTAAAAGCCCAAACCACAGTAAGTTCTAATATTTTCCAGATAATCTTAAAATTTACCAGCCTTCACGGTAAAAGTGTGAACTGGCTTTTGATTATTATTCATTTTAAACTTATACTTCAGTAGAACTTTTTACCGCTAAGAGACATGGTAAATGTTGATTAGGCTAGATAAGAAATATTCGGACTTTTACCATTTTAGTTAATAAATCTATCAAAGTGCTCGGAAAATCTTAGAATTTAATAATGCCATACCATTTACCATGCTTAAAGCCTTGTTATTGTCTGTTATTCTATCATATTTGTTTGGTTTTCCGTTGATCTACAATTCTAGACTGTGTTATGGAAAGTTGTATATTTGTATAAAAAAAAAGATATTTATTTATTAATATTTTTACGCATCGTAGGTAGTTTTGATGGTTGCTGATTATCATACATATATATATATATATGTATTTACAGAAGACTATTCAAACGAAAGTTCGGGTCACCTGATGGTAAGTGAACACTGCAGCCCACGACCCCATGTAACACCAAAGTAGCTACAGGGGATAGAAAATTCAAAAAACCGAAATGGTTTGAGCTGTTGCTACAATTACAATTTAATTAATTAGTTAATACTTTTAGATATATTAGTCGATATTATAGTCAATTTAGGGTAATTTGCAAATAAGTCTTAGAATAAGGTAAGCTCGTATCGTGTACAACTGCTTACGAGCTACACAGTCCGTGATACAAAAGTGAAAACTGAAAATAATTTATATATAATTCCTCCGACTGGGGATCGAATCCACAACCAAAGTGTCAACAATCAGATACTGTTCCACTGCGCCATAGTGGCGGCTTTAATATATAACCCTAATATATATAAGTGTTCACACGAACGCCAGAATAGATGCAGCGCTGCATTTCCTGAACTAATGACCTGTGAAGTAGTAGATTAGATGGTCCAAAACAAATTACTATATATGCGGTCTATTCGTTAAGGCTTTATTTAATTGTTGCGGTATTATAATTAATGGTTAGAGTACTTTTAGTTTAAGAGATATGAAATTTAGGCAGGTTTAGTTGAATTCTCGACTGGAGATGAATAGAAGATTATAATTAGTTATTTGATACAAAATTAAGAAATAGTAACCGGTAGGCCATTCCTATAAATTATTTTAGAACTATTTAATTTTGGCTTTGTAATTATTTCATTTTACACAATTCCCTTTTCTTGAAGACAATCGGTGTCGGGCTGTTAAATATAATTTTACACTTTGGCCAAGCAAGCCTAACCAAAAATATATGAATATGGCGCATAGTTTTTAGTATTTATAAATGATTCGAGTTCGAAATACAGACCGGAAAAAACAAGATTTTACGTTTTGCAGTTCACGCAAACGTCTTATCTCTGTCTTATTAGGGTATCACTTTTAATTTGGACTTCGGGACTGAACAGGTCAGGAGTGCGATCGGACTGACAGTCACTACTGTCAACAAAAAGATATCAATTAAATGACAGCGGAAATTGAAATGAAGCAATGATGAGTATCCAAAGTTTTTTTATTTTGTCCAAGGTCTAATTCTTTTATAGACAATTTTATTATAATAAATATTTTAGTGACTATTTTCTAAGTTATGTTTATTCAGCTAACGATTCACGGTACAAGTATATCCTAAAAATCTCTTCCTGTTTGAAAGTATCTTGCAAATCCATACGTGAATTGGAACTTGTCTTGATTTAAACGTAATTTTGGTATTTTTTCAAATCTAAGTCTCATACACTGTATGTGATATATTGAAGGAAGTGTCATAGAATATTATTTTTAAGTACAGTACGATTATTTAAATACGATACAGAAGTTTGTTAAAAATTAAAAACGTAATAAAATATAAAGTTTCGTTTCATTTTAACTTAATATTCTCACATTTAGGCCAAATACATACAAAAAGTCTAAATAAAAATATCAAGCATGGAGTCTTAGCACCATTAAAACACACGGGTTCTAATCCTGCTACACAGCGATTTGGGCTACCAAATCGAATTATCGTATAAAAAAACATACGCAATTAATCCGGTTAAAATGGTTCCAATTAGTTTAGAGCTTTAAGTTTCATATCAGACAGAACTTAGTGTCAAGACACTGTGTTTTTGACTACCCATCTGAATTCGAGACGTTGCGTGTTGAGCGGAGTTAAATAGAATAATTCCCGGAGTGGAATTCAAATCCGCAACATATCCCGTTTAAAATTAGACGCTACCAGTGGCGATAAGTTAAATAAAAAAAGTAGCGATAAGCTGGCGTTATAAAATAATATTAAAAACACTGCAAAAGAAATGCATTTGACGTTGAAATTATCTTGTTTGATAAAAAAAAATAGAATATATTTTGTTCTAACAAAAACTCAATTCTTATTAAATACTTGCATTGCACATATATTTAAAATATACTTACTATATAAATCATTCGTTATCTCTTTGTTTAGTATGATTATTATTATTATGTATTTCTCGAAAAAGGTTCTTTGGAAGGCTTGCGTGGGGACACAGGTCCAACACGTAGAGGCCGTTTAGGGATAGCAATGTATTTATTATTATTAACTAGCGACTCGCTCTCGGCTTCGCTTGCACACTACACTACACGATTAAACTATTTCCTTTTTTTTTCTAGCCCGCGTTCTCACCTAAAACATTAGTCGAACTGCATTAAAATGGGTTAAGCTGTTTCTGAGATTAGCGTGCACAAACGCACAGCCATAAAGATAAACGGAAAAGATAATTAAAAATCATTGTTTTGAGATTTATTATATTCATAAATGCCCCCAATAATGTTTTCTTTCAAAAGACAGCGATTAGTAACTTATCCGTCAAAAGACAGCGATTAGTTACATTTTTATTACATGTTATAATTTTAAAATGTAAGCCGACGAGAGTCGTGCATGGACATTCAACCATCCTCATCATCAAGATAAGTGGCACTGTACCACTGTGGTAATAACGTCCTTCCACGTGCCCCACAAATGTGGAAAGACCTACCAGCCGAAGTGTTTCTAGGCCGATACGACATGGATAACTTATAAAATAGAATGTGTTTTCACCTTAAAGAAAGCCAACATCCTTGTAGCTCTTCTAGTGTTACACGGGGTCGTGGGCGGCGGTGATCACTTACCATAAGGTGACCCGAACGCACGTTCGCCTTGTCTATTGAATAATAAAAAAAAAGAAATATAAAGACTGGTGTCTATGTCTGGTACCACGATGGCATCATTTGTATTCAATCTTCGTATTTCTAAATTAATTTTAATTCAAAATTTTCTCGTATTTGATTATTATTAATTATTATAAAACTTACCGTAAATCAATTTCACAGATGGAATATATATGATTTTTTTTTTACCTTTCGAAAGTATTTTTGCACAATTGCTTAAGCGAATACAGCTTTTCGGTACCCCCAAGCTACGGGTATGAATGTTCGGTCTCGCTCGGTTTAACGGATTCCCAATAAAAGTTTCTTTTGGAAATTTCACGGACCATTGCACAAACGTGTTACGATCTTGACGATAGAAATTCCTTCGCACGTAAACAACATTGTGAGCTCAGAAAGTTCTAAGAAATCCAAATAAAATTTCATACCTATATATTTATATTGTAAATAAACAATCCTTGTTTTTATTTTATACTAGCGACCAGATCGCGGCTACACCCACGTAAAGTTGGCGTTGTTTCGTATTTTCGGCAACCTTTTCATAAAACAGTTAAATTCCTGGAAAAACTAAAAAAAATGGTGAAAAATGAAGCCTATGTTCATTCCAAGTCCTCGCGTATATAACTATCTAAAATTTCTATGCATTCGATCAAGTCAGATTTAGTTAAAATGGCTTTTTTACGCTACAACTGGGTAATTTGGTATTAGAAAAAGTATCTATAATTTAATATAGTTAGAAGGTACTTACGAGGATTGAAAATGAGTCAAAATTGTTTGTAACATTTTTAAGTGTTATTCGCACACTTAGAAAATTGCACTAGATTATGTCGCAGTAGACGCGCGTCAGTAGTAAATTCTATTGATGTGCTTTCGACGAAGAAGCATTACTCTAGATAAGTCCATTAAAAAGAAAGAAGACGAGATTAAAAAATAATTAATATACATTGAATGTACGTTTTGTATTATCTATATATCGGTTGTCGGTACATTGTTGATTTATGAAAAAAAATATTATTTGGAGTCGTATATCAATATGATAGAATCTAAAACAGTGATTTTAAATTTTCTTTTCTGTTTGAGAGACAAACAGCCTTTGTACAGCCTTTGTAGACGCTAACCTCAGAAACCAATTTAAATACAGTTTTTGTTATTATATTTTGGTAAACTTTCTTTTAAATTAAATGTTTATTTGATTTCAATCGACTCTATAAATAAAAAAGTTACACTCATTTAAATTATAAATTTCAGCAAAGTTTGTGATTTAGGTGAGAACACACACAACTAAATAGTTTAGTGTAGTTTAGAGTTGGTCGCTAGTAATAAAATAAGTAGGAACATTTAACCACTTTCACAATACTAAGCTACAGCTTGAGAAAGCTTCTCTGTAAAGGATATGCAATAATTTTTTCCCAGCTGTGAAGCTGCTATTTTCCTTCGAAACAAGGGATGCAGAGAGAATCTAGTGTCAAGACATTTTGAAATGAAGCTGTTTTTAACCGGATTAATCGCGTATAATATTGGTATTCGAAAATACATTTTACAACCGGACGTTTCGAACGATTTTTACGTTTTTTAAATATAATCATTTCTCCGAATGAGAATCAACCCCATAATGAATTGCGTTTACAATCAAACGTTTTTCCACTGCGTTATAACGACTCCGTACATACGAGTACATTATTTAAAAATTGAAATACGGCACTACTACGAATGTCATAAAATATAAACAAATGTTTCAGTAAAAAGCCGTATGTTAGAGGGATTATATTCTGAAAAATTGGTCAATTTTGGCCAAAGTGTAACATTGGGTGCGATACGTCATTTTTATACGCCCCGTCCCCGGTGCTTCCAAATATTTATATTGTTTGAACGACAATGCCGCACTTTGCATTTTTTACCCTCTTTCTATTAGGGTTAAGCTCTGTCGTAAACATAAATGGGTGCTTTTTATTATTTTACTTACGATCTAAAGCGCTCTTGTTATGAATTCATGTGTTACCTTATCTCTGATACTAGCGAAATGTTTTAGTTTCAATTTTTTGGAAATAATTTGTGAAATGTATAAGTTTTTTCTATAATAAAGCATAATATAAACAATTTTAAACAAAATGATGTATAAGAAATATTTAACTTTACTTAAATACTTTTATATTAATAGTTTATAAAGAGGATTTATTTTGCTTGCTTAGTTTTGTTGTAGTTTCTTTTTAAATTTATGAAAAATATCTTGGTTATTATAAGTCTATCATAAATACGTTGTGATGGATGGCCTTTTATTTATTTATTCAAGACAAAAATGCAAATGATCAATACATGTATATTTTGGTAAACTATAGACAAGTGTCTCAAATATTTGACATAAAACACATTTTTTTTTGCCTCAGTAATATTTTTAACATTTACTTAGTCAAAATATATATAATTAAACGATGCTTAGTTAAACAATACTATTTTATATATTATTTAATGAAATATTAATGAATATTTATATTATTTTTACAATATTGCGTTAAAATGAATATCTTAGAAGATATCAGCGGTTTAAGATAAGGGGCGTAAGTCTGGCGCTCAGTCCTCTGTGACTAATCCGCTAGGGATAAATTGTGAAGGACCAGAGGCGAAACTGGTCCAATGCTTATTCAAAATATTTAAAATAAAAACTGCTTAAACAACACTGGTTTATTTTGCAATTATTGTGTTTTACACTCTCCTAGGACATTAATTATTCCACCCCACTACATACAACTGCCTCACCCATCGAAACTTAAGTCTCAGGGGCACAATCAAACTTTTGAATCTCTACAAACTTTGAACGTATCGGAAAATAATTTCTTCAAGTTTCCATCGTATAATATCTAACTAGTTCTCTGGCAAATATGTATGTATATTTTTTAACAATTTTTTAATGATATTTACACACTTAGGAAATTGAAAAACAAATATTTCGAAAACGTATAAAAAATTGAACGCAGCGGGAATCGAACCCGCGCCTATTAAAAACCTTTCAAGAGGCGCAGGTTCAAAACCCGCTGCGCTCTAATTTTTATACGTATTCTAAATATGTCTGCTTTAATTTCCTTAGTGTGCGAATAATACTTTAAAAAATGTTTAAAAAATATAAACTTAATTTATTGAGTTAGTAAGAGAAAGTATTAAAAAATTTAAACTTACATAATCATAACACCTAACATAGTTGCTCTGGTCTGTACTCAATATTACCGTAACAAGAGTAAAACCTAACCATTTTTACTAAATGTTTGAAAATATAAATTCGAGATAAGCTCAAATTTATAACGATTTACCTAAAATTCATCTCAACAATTTAATAATTTCAAAACAAAATTGAAAGAATATCTTTTAATAAAAATAGAACCCGAGCCTGTCTTGTATATTGTTTTAATGTAAGTAAACTTCACAGAAGCAAATGCGGTCAAAAAGTAAGATACCCACTTTATAAAAACCTAAATTAAAAGGTTTTTTGAAAAAATAAAACTTTATATACCTTAAATAATAACAGAATATTTCTGAATTGTAACAATCATAAGTACTTTGATTTTTACGATTATTACACATTTTGAAATCAAACTCCGATCACACCAGAGAGCAAGATACAGTCAGCTCATTCTGCAAGACTCCAGGGCAGTACGCGAGGCAACTAAGAAATCGTTGGCGGTAGTTTGATATAATAATTGTATCAAATGACAGACAAATGCCACCTCAGTCTACCTGTGACCACGGACTACTGTAAAGTGTTCAAAATGTCGGGCTCTAAAATGTATTTTCGAATACCAATATTATACGCTAGTAATCCGGTTAAAAATAGTTTCATTTCAAAATTTGTAACAATCAATTGATATATGTAAAAGTTTACTAATAAGTTTTAATATTTACCATAGTACGGGCTTTTACAGTAACATAATACATTACAGGCTTAGTCAGTTTCGGTGTACGGTATCATGATACAAGTGGTCCGTTATAAATAATTTCCTTATTATTTCCTTTTACAGCTACACGCTTTTTTCTATTAATATATCAATATACATTTTCTTTATATTTTGGACTGAGGGAGCATAGTGGAAGTTTTAGAGGCATTGTTTGATTTATGATTAAGAAGTAAAAATGAGAATCAAGATCATGATATTAGTAAAGTTTCTGAATTTTTAAAAAAAGCACCTGTATAAATTTTGCGGCAATAGGTATAATTGTGCAGTTTCTACAGAATGAGCGTATCTTAGGTTAGTAATAATTCGATTTGTTTTTTACTTTTTGTGTGAACTTTAAACAAATTGCGTTTCAAGTGGCGAAACAAAAAGCTACACTTCATGTAACAAGAAAGACATAAGTATTTTTTTATGTTATGTTTTATATAATTATCATAAATAAATGTGTACTAACGACCTGTTCGCGGCTTCACTGCAACAGCTATAATAGTATATTATAGCTGTTTCACATTTTTGGCGGCATTTCGCAAAACAGAGAAATTCCTGGAAATACTATAAAAGAGAAAAATAAGTAGTATGTTCATCCCAAGGCACTCAAGTATCACTAGTTAAAATTTCATCACAATCGGTTCAGTGGTTTGTTCTTTGTGTCGTCACAGACAGACAAACAGTTACTTTCGTATTCACAATATTAGTTTGTGTCTATTTATTGTTGCATACTGAATATATATATTTGAGTTCACTATTTGTTTTTTAGTAACAGCTTTATTGACATTTGTTTTATTTTTAATTTGTCTAATATAAAAAGCTCAATGTTCTTTACACTTTAGACAGAGAGAACTTAGTGTCAAGACAATCCGATCTCCTGCCTCCATCAGAAATCGAGACAGTGCGTGTTGAGTGGCGGAGCTCAACGCTTTGTCTTAGGTACCAGAGTGGAGAAATGAGAATAATTTGAATATAATAATTGCTCCGAGTTAGGATCGAACCCACAACCAGTTGCGTTTATTGGCCTCGATGTCCTATTTCTCAAATAAAATTTTAATACAATCAACATTCCATAACTGAAATTCAAATTCACACCTATCGCTTATTTATAGGCTCGTCCAATCTGTAACACGAGACATAATTTTTAAATGAAAATTACAAATATATATTTAGAAAAACGTATAAAAGTTTGAACGCAGCGGGATTTGAACCTGCCCCTCTTGTAAACCGTTCAAGCGCTCTGACTGCTAGGCCATGTCAAGAGGCGCAGGTTCAAATCCTGCTGCGTTTGAATTTTTATACGTTTTCTAAATATGTCTTTTTCAATTTCCAAGTGTGCGAATAACACTTAAAAAAATTTAATAAAAATATATTTTACAAATATATGATATTTTATACAATATGAAAAACTAGGTCGCATTATATTATGTACAAAGCTTAACCTGTCAATGACAAAGTTTGAAGACGTGAAACTCTTTGATTTTACAGCAAGTACTATCTATAAATTACAAACTGAAGCTTCATTTTAATTTAGAAAATTACTTACAAAGTACCAAAGGTTCCAAGGAAATTGATGAAATAATAAATTAATTCATACATCTAGCCGTCGTGGTGTCCTGTCTCATCATCAATCATCAATCGTCGCTTGGTGTGTGGATATTGGGTTCAATCCACACTCCAAGCGATGATTATATATAAAATGATTTTCATGAAGCTCTTGTGGTCAAGACTACGACAGCGGTCGTTTCAGCTAACGCAGAAATATTAGTAGAAATAAAACTGTTACGAAATGGCAAATTTTAAACCTGAAAATGTTCTGTTTGTCTTTGCATCAATTAATTAAACTTTGCCCAAAGTTTATAACGTTGATTAATTTAAATTTGTAATTATGAGAAATTTGTTCTTCCTTTTATATATATATATATATGGAAATGCTTGCTTTGATGTATATTCATATTAATATTATTAGGTATAAGTAAATTACTAATTATATTTTCATGAGAGACATTTATATAATATTATTATAAATTAGTAACAAAAATTAAATAAAAAGCCGTCACCTTTAAGATTATTTCCTTGTCGAGTACGATTAAGAACCAGTACGTCCTCCTGACTAAAAAACATTAAAATATGCATGCAACCAATGCATGCTACGAAAATAATGTATTGTAATGAGATCCGGACACGAGTGCAAGTTTTCAATTATTTTTCCAGAGCATATATACATGCAAAGTAAGCGCCTTTATATGTATGTAAAATATGGATGGTAGCTAAATAATACTAAAAAGGTATAGTGACCTAGTGCTTTCCGCAAACAACAGGGAGGAACTTGGTGCTAAAACACTCCTTTCTCGGCTCTCCACCAATATTAGAGACAACGTGTTGAGTGGCTGAACGCAACGTCGCGTTTAATCTTATTATATTAGAAAAACGATAATATTTTCTGATTAAATATCATCCGATAGTGGGAATCGAACCTACAATAGTTACATGTACAGATACTGTTTCACTGTGCCACAATGATTATGATCTCTTAATGTTTTTCATTTTCCGTTTCACGTTTAAACCCGCATAGCAGACATTGCATGTTGAGTGGCGGAACTCAACGCCGCGCTTTGACATCTTTCCAGATCGTAGGAATGAAAATAATTGCGATATAACCATTCCCCGAGTAGGGACCGAATCCACAACCAACTGCATTTACAATAAGATGCTGTTCCACTGCTCTACGATGGCCACATATTATAATATTTATAAGCAATTAAATTATAAAATAAATAAATTTATGCTATTAGGTATTTGTCCGGACATATGTATATAAGTCAATATCACGAACAAAGCTACTCATTAGCAACCAGTACTAACCGCAAAACCATAGATAGAACTTTAATATTTAAGAGTGGATTTTGATTCTGTATAAAATGTAAGGATTACAAATGATTTATCGAAATTCAGCTCTTAAGGGGTGAAAATATACTATGCTTTTATTAAGATAAGTGCACATTTTTCTATCTTTGATTTCATTTAGCATTAGGCAAAGTACTCACATTCTATCTATAATAGAAGACCAGCGCGTGTGTGTTTGTGTGTGTGCAAGTGTGCGTGCGTGCGTGTGTTGTATGTGCTTGTGAGGGTTGTGCGTGCGTGTTGTAGTGTGTGTGTGTCAAAACAATATTCTAACTATTGTCAAAACATTTCCCTTTCCACTCTCCGTCTAATAACCAAAAAAAGGTAGGCTTTTCTTCTTTTAAACCTGCGTGTATATAGATTAACTCGGACTGAGCGAAAGTGGGGGACTTTCGACAAACGGTGTCGCAAGTCGAGGTTCGAGTCTCAACTATGGCGCCCTTGCGTCACAGTGGAACTAATTTGATGGTTTCCTGTTGAGGTATCCAAGCCAAGGTTTTAGCTCTGTTAGCTCGGCCTCCCTCAAGACCCGGTGACGTTGTAGAGGTCACTAAGGTCTACTAAATGTATTAAACTATATTTTTAGGTAAACATTTACAAGCACTTGTTCAATTATATTAACCACTTAAAACCTTCACACTTGAACTGACCGATCATTGAAACCTTGAATTCGTTTCAGACGGTGTTTTAAATAAAAACAGGGAAGTGCTGAAATAAACTTCCATTCACTTTTTGCTGATGAGTTAAGATTTATCAATAAGTAATTTATAATTTTACGATATATCAAATGTTTTAACATTTTTTAAGTAAATTTGAGATTTTTAATTTGAAAACGTTTAAAAATGACATATTTAGAAAACGTGTAAAAATTTGAACGCAGCGGGATTTGAACCACCGCCACTTGAAAACCGTTCAAGCACTCTGACCGCTAAGCCATGCGTTCTACATCCAGCTACGTCGGAATTCTTATACGCTTATTACAACTTATATTTGTTGTTAGCATCTCTGTAGAGAGATTTTTACAAATTTCTGCTACCCAATGTTTTTCTACGAACAATCGTTTGGCAAGAGAGAATGCTATTTATTAATTATTTTTTAACATTATAACGGTTTCTTAACATTTTTTAAAGTGTTATTCCCACACTAAGGAAATTGAAAAATACATATTTAGAAAACGTATAAAATTTGAACGCAGCGGGATTTGAACCTCCAAGAGGCGCAGGTTCAAATCCGCGTTCAAATTATTAGACGTTATCAAAATATACCAATTTTATTTCATTATTCTTTTTTAGTTATTGTAGATGAGTATAGGGAACTTATTATGTATCCTAAGTTTAGTATACTTCCGAATTCCGGGACTATTTTATTATATAATACTTTTTCGTGCTAAATAAGCAGGCCGTAGAAATGAAAATATTTTTGAAAATTACACATTCACCTAAGTGGAAGTTGAACCCATTGCTATAGTATATGTGCATCTTAACATTCCGACATTTTCAAATCATTCTCGAAAATAATGGAATTGGTACATGATGAAGGTAAAATAACTTTGACCTTTAATAAATAGATTTGTAGTGTCTGGTATATTATATAGTTTTATTATACAAAAATCATTATCGCCATTATACAGAACCTAGTAGATACTCACCTGTTATCCACTTTTTGTACATTTCCCTTTTCCTTGTGGCTTAGCCAAAATGTCAATTGGACTAATTGTGTATAGGTTTTGTTTATCTCAAATATACAGTAGTTCTAATTTAATTAAATTTAAAGTAAAGAAGTTTATTTTAAAAATATTTTATCGAATTTCCCTCACTAATCTCTTTCATTAGATAAATATTGTAGGAGTACATTAAAAATAACTACTCCGCCATTTTGGGTGTTCCGCCATGTTGGGTTTTAAATGACGTCACAGCTCTAGCCATAACAGCTAGTTATTCAATCTAAACGCGTGTACGGTTCAAAATCATGTTGATATTTTCCACCCAAACAAACATACATACATTGCAGCTTAATAAAAAACTGGTAAAATATAAAAATTCAAGTAAAATGATGGATTTCAATCTCTGATAAATGGCGTAATAAGTGAATACATTCAACTAATTTTACAACGGCCGTAGATATAAAATGAAATATGCATTGCGGTTTCATTTAAACCAAATTTATGATACATTTTGTTCTTTAATTAAATTTTATAATATTGCTTTGATATATTTACAAAGGTTTAAAGGTTTCGCTTAAGAAAGGCTTCGTATCTAGATCTCTAGGGACTACAAAACGTTAAACATAAATTTTTGGTTGTAATAATTTGGTGATATCAAGAGATATTCATTATTACGAGAGCTTTTAGCAGAACTTTTTTAAATATTTAAATTTAAAGTCCTAAATTTAATAAAAATATTACTAATCACTGTAAGCGAGATTGAAGAAGGTCCCAGATTCAAAAGAATTGAGCCATATTAAAATGACACTCTCTCTGAATAAACTTTGCTGATTTTATCTAGCAATATTATATCTAGATATATTATCTAACAATAATACTTCTATAAAGATTATCAACTATATTTTTATTACTGTGTCTCAAGTGTCAATTTTCGTTACGTTTTGTATTGAATTGAACGAAAGAGAACTTAGTCCGTCTGTGCGTCCTTAAGATATAGATATACATATGTTGTGAATAGAAAAGGGTGATTTTTCTTATATGATTTAAGCCAACAAAATCTCGTTACATTGGAGCATATTTTTTTTATACCAGCATCAGAATATATTTCATGTGACGTCACACATATTCCAGACAATACTTTCAGCCTGATGAATGCAACTGAATGCATTTTGGGTTTTCGTTAAAAATGCATTGAATATTTTTTACTAGGTAACTATATTTTGGCATCTTTTTTGTATTTATTTTCATACATATATTTATTCAGTTACAATGATTAAATGTGATATCGTCTTTTCACAGGCAATACCGCGAAAGAGCGGTTTGTAAATAGCGCGTATCTACTTTTTTAGACATTTAGGGAAAGGAGGTAAATTTTTATATATCGGTAACACAATTAGTATATTTCTTGTAACATTTATTAAAGTGTTATTCGCACACTAAGGAAATTGAAAAATACATATTTAGAAAACGTATAAAAATTTGATCTGAGTTCAAGTTCAGTTTGAATGGTTTTCAAGAGGCGCGGTTTCAAATCCCGCTGCGTTCAAATTTTTATACGTTTTCTGTCTTTTTCAACATAATAAGTGTTTAGCGGTATTGTTTTTTATTGAAATATAAGAATTGTTATTGACTTACTCAAATAGTCTAATCAGTAATATATGTGAATCAGCGCTTAGAATTTGTAGCTGCAGAAATTAAAATTTTCCGCGGTGTTGCACGCGTACGGAATGTATGACATTCAGTCAGTTCAGAACTTATATTGTTTTACTTAAGCAGATAACCGTTTCTTTATCAATAAAAAGAAATAATTAAAAAAATAATTACATCGTGGTGAAGTGAAACAGAGTGACTATAAACTCGAATGGTTATGGGTTCAATTCCTACTCGGAGAATGATTATATTTCAAATATTTTAATTTCTTCGGTCTTGCAGCTTATTGTAGGACTGATAATGCTGACATTTTTATATTGATTGACAAATCAAAAGTACTTGAACATTCTTTATCCCAATACAGCCTGTTAGTGACCGAGTGCGTGAACATTCGTAATACAATCATATTCCTGGTAAAACAAAATAAATGGGAGAAAAAAGTTGAAAGCCCATGGTCATCCCAAAACCTCCAAGTATTTCTACATAAAACTTCACTATAATCGGTTCAGCGGTTTAGCCGTGAAGACGTCACAGATGACAGACAGACAGAGTTACTTTTGCATTTATAATATTATAATGGATTTAAATATACAATATTTCGTAATATTTTCTTTGATTTTCGCGATTATTACACATTTTGAAATGAAACTATTTTAACTCAGTCTACCTGTGACCACGGACTACTGTAAAGTGTTCGAAACGTCGGGTTCCAAAAATGTATTTTCGAATACCAAAATTATACGCGATTAATCCGCTTAAAATAGTTTCATTTCAAAGATACAATATTTCGATTTGATTTAAATCAAACCCACGACCTCGTTTTTTCTCGCACTTACATTACAAGTCACTAATCGCTTGACTAAGAAATGAGGTAGTAATGTTTTAATAGTATAAGTCTTATACTAATAATAAATTACGTTAGAGCTAGTTCTAGGAAATACTGTCATTACAATACAGTTCACATCGTAAAATTTAGTAACCTCCATATAAAATATATAGCTTACGAGAAATTTCTAAGAAGTAAATCAATTTACAAATAATATACTACTAAATGAGTTTTTGGAACAAAGCAGGAACAAAAGTAAAAGGTTAATCCTATTACCGCTTTAGGTTATATAGCAGGTAGGCAAATAATAAATTGTATAAGTTGTAACACTTATTATTTTTCTTTGTATTGTTGATTTTTCGATTCAAAAGTGTTATATCCTAATGCAATGGCTTTCACTGGGCTTAAGTGTATAGTTTACTGATGAGTTCCACAGAATGGTCTTGCGCGTGAGTTGTCTGCGTATATTGCATTTCCCAGCGACATAGAAAAGGGTGAGATATACGAAAAGGCTAGATATACTTTTGACCATATTTTGCATCTAGAAACTTTACTTTCGCGGTGAAATAGGGTAGATTCGGGTGAAATGGAGCGGGGATCATGATCATCATACTAAATCGGAACATGATTTGGAAAACACCGTTTACTTTCTGTCAGTCAGAAAAAAGCAGTCAAATGATTTTCAATATTCGAACCCAGAACTATTATTGAAACCTAAAACTAATAAAATGAACACACTATATGTTTAATTGAAAACTCATACTATTTTAATATAAACTTATTTCGGCAAAGGAAAGTTATGGAAAGTTATAATTGGTAAACTTGTAGCTCACTCGCTCGTTGAATCATTAATCTATGTTTCGGCTGAGGTATGTCATATGCGATGTCAGATGTTGGCAGTGATGTTATTTTAATAGAATTCCGAAATGTAAATTTGACATAACGAAATATCAGACTAATTAAAAATCCAATATTCTCTATCATGGAAAATATTGGATTTTTAATTAGTCTGATATTTCGTTAATATAAATGGAAAATTTGAGGCACAAGTCATTATGGCCTTCGCTTTTCAACCAAATTATTAGATTATTTGTATGACAATGTGAACGTGATTGGTCGTGGGTTCGATTCCCACTCGGGAAATAACTTATATTTGGGTTTATTTTCATTTTCTCTTCTCGTTGTGGTAAGGCAAACTACGGCGTGTAGCTCTGCTACTCGACACGGAAAGTTGATTCGAAAGTAAAGATCACATTATTCAAGCCATTCCGTTCTCCACTAACTTCTCTGTGACTATTTTACTATGCGGGAAAAACGTAAAATAGTTCTTTTTGAAATTGGTCATTTTGTACTTTATTTTAATTTATTATCATCAAAATCTATGTATTTATTTATACATTAATTAGTACATAGATATCTTTTTCTAAGCGAAGTCTTTTAAAAATTCTTTAATAACGTTCGTGTCTTATTAGCTTTACATTTAATGCGATTAAAATTATGTAACGTAATATTTAAAAAAGCTTATTTTTTTATAATAAGGCTTTATAATAAAAATGCTCATTGTTAGGTTTTTTTAACATTAATCTTGTATTTTTATGACTTAAAATAAACAGTTATTTAGAGTGCATAGTATTTTGTAAAATAAGTGCAATAGAATCAAAGGATTAATACATATACTTAATATACGTGGAAATATTTCATAAGATTTTGAGTTTTTCCAATAATGAAAAAAAGAACCAATTTTGGTTTAAAAAGTATACCACTTTATACTAAAATATTTTTTGGAGAACACTTGCAAGTGTTATAAGGATATATTTCTGTAATGCTAGAAAAAATCTTTGTGGTTTCTTCCTCCTGTTTTTATTTCCACGCATCGCATAGTGTTGCAGCTGGGTAGCTTCTGAAGATTCTCACGATGGTTGTGGGTACTTGATTGAGTTATTATTATCACTTGTCCAGCCTGGCTATTGTAAGTGCGCCATTTGGTCTAGCAAACTAATATATACATATTAGGTAGTTAGAAAAAGCAGCACATTGTCTAATCATTATGGTAAAACAAAAAAAAACTGGTAACAGTCTTAGCGAGAATCAAACCCATAACCTTCGTTTACAGTCTTTGTCTGTGTGGAATTTATCAACCTAGCCATACTATTTCCATTTCTATATTTCGTGTATTCGACTCTGACTCCTGTGGGAAGAAGCGTGCATTTAATATATATAATACATAATATATATACATAATATATAATATATATATACACAATAAGGTCTCCCATTTCGAAAAGCTCTCAAGCTATATCTGCATTTCCTCGTAATACTGTGTAATGTTATAATCTATTCTACAATTTTGACGGGTAATTATTTCCACATTAACACCTCTTTGGAGCATAAAGGCGATGTGCCGCAATTAATATCGCATTAGCAGCTTAGTATTAACGTTATTATGAAACAAACTTTAATATACTAATAAAACCTCTGGAAACTTCTCAATTCTCACCATTGAAAGCTTTATTTTGACTTTGATACAAACATACCTATAGTAGTTATAACTAAAATTTTCTTAGAACAATAAGTTTGGAGAAGATTCTTATAGAAAATGATCGCTTTGTAGCTGTAGGGTAGTTAGAGAGAACCAAGACACTCCGTTCTCCACTTTTAATCCGAATCTGAGAAATTGTGTGTTGAGTGGCGGAACTCAACGCAGCTCTATGTCTTGTGCCAGGGCAATGGAATAAGAATAACTTCAATATATTCCTCCGAGCGGGGATTGAAGCCACGACCAATCATATTTTCAGTTGTACGTTGTCACTACGCCATGATGGCCTCAAAAAAATAGAAGATTATATTATTTTTTTATGCGTTTTATAAATATTAATATTATTTTTGGCACTTATAACCGTATAGTACAAGACGTACAAACAATATCTAGTGGTTAGACTGATAAGTAACTGTACTCTACAGCTTTCGCGCGAATTATATTTAATTTTGAATTGACACTAGGTTAGGTTACTTTCTTATATTTAAAAAAAAAAACGAAGTGAAATACGACAAAAAATATATAGTCAGTATTGAATACACAGATGTTTTCAACAAAGCATAGTTCCGGGAACCGCCTATTATGTTATTTGAAAGCTGGAGATGCCATTCTGTCTACAGTAACATTGTAACAAAAAAAGCTTACCTGTGAAAACTAAATAAAACCTATTCTAAAGAAAACGTTTAAAAATTTGAACGCAGCGGGATTTAAGCCCGCGCTTCTTGGAAAGCGTTCAAGGGCTCTGACCGCTAAGCCATGAGTTCTTCATCCAGCTACGTTGAAATTCTTATACGCTTATTACAACTTAAATGTTTATACGTTTTCTAATTATGTGTTTTTCAATTTGCTAAGTGTGCGAATAATACACTCTCTTGCCAAACGATTGCTCGTAGAATAATCTTTGGGTAGGAGAAATTTGTAAAAATCTCTCTACAGAGATGCAACCAACAAATATAAGTTGTAATAAGCGTATAAGAATTTCAACGTAGCTGGATTCAAATCCCGCTGCGTTAAAATTTTTATACGTTTTCTAAATATGTCTTTTCAATTTCCTAAGTGTGCGAAAATTTAAAACACTTTAAAAAATGTTAAAAAGATAAATGAAACCTACCAACTAATAATGTCATAAAACATTTTACAATTTACTAAATTGTGTGTGTACACATACTATTTGTGGCCTGCAACTTCGTTTGTGTAAATTATAAAAAAAACCTGTTTCTATAGGTATTTTGGGAAATTCTTACTTAGTTTATTTTTTATATAACCAATGAAAACTCGATACGATATTAAACTCAGTTTGTTATGCAATAGGTTTATATTTAAGTATATAATAGCTATAATAGGAATAAAAATATCTATTTTTATCTGCTAATATCGATGTTGGCGAGAGAGCCTAGTCTAAAATAAGAAATGTCATTGAAAATTAAAATTAAAATATTCCTTCAAACGGTAATTGAACCTACAAACATTGTTTGACAGCATCTATTGAGCTACAATGCAGTCTTACAGATTAATAAAGCTTGTAATATAATGTAACAAGCTTTCGTTTAAGATGCATCCTTCTCTCTCATCCAATCTATTTATAAAGTAGTCCAACAGGTTTTGAAGGCTTACTCGTAAAAACGCAGGTAGTTTTGTCCTGAGTCACTTGAAACAATGTTAAAGAAATTTTAAGCTTATTTTTATGACATTAAGACTATAATTTCACAATCATAGTTAAAACTTACAGTTGTAAGGTGAGTTTAGTGCAAATGAATCAATTAGTTTTCTTGTCAATTTATTATAGCCATTCAGTCAGTGTTCGAACTTCGGCGATACAAGTAGTGTTGAGTGTTATTCTTTTTGTGCAGTACAAGGTCATAGCGAAATAGGTAAATATAAGCTTTTGTATTACATTTTAGTGTTTTACTATAATATGAGGCAAGTAGCTTTATTCTAAGTAGATAAAGCTAGCCTGAACGTTTTTGTGTTAATTTTTCATAAAATCAGGGCAATAATAATTTTAAATTAGGTTATTTTCATTAAAACTATTTAATTTAGTACTCACATTTTCTTATTCATCAAACTAATATATTAGTTTAATAATTACATAAAGTGGTTTTGTCTATATAATATAATAAAACTTTCGACCTATTTTAACGAAAACGATATCTACAGAGATGTCAGAAATTCGGAACAGCCAGTGCTTAAATGAAAAAGTGCAAAAGGCACCGTGAGTTGAATGACGAAAATCAACGCCGCGGTTTATCTTAAGTACCGGCGGAGAAATTTAACTAATCCCAATTCCCAACCAGGGAATGATTATAATCATTCCCCCGGTTGGTAATCGAACTCACAACCAACCGCGTTTAAGGCCAGTCGTTTTTCCACTACTCATCAATGGCCGAGCCGATTTAAATAAAACAAATATTACACATACTACCATGTGTTTCACATACACTTTTATATAAAGTGACATGCACGTAACTAAGGTTGAAAACTGTCACTAGTAGTGTTAAATGTGAAATCATATTTTTATGGCGCATTTACAGTGAGAAGAGAGTAATTGGTGATATAACCTTTCGTTCAGCTCTTTCGGCGTGTTTCCAAAATTGTAAAAAAGATTTATAGAAGCATCTTTACGGTACTACTCGAGTCGATTTTAAAGGTATCATTGTCACTAATAAACTATTGTAAATCTGTAAATTGTTAAAAAAATTGTGATCCGCTGAGTTGTCCGAATCAGATCTGAGGTATTAACTTAGTTAAGCGATGGTCAAGTATTTGACATTCAATGTTAAAACAAATTCTTATTTTGAATAAAATGATTTTACTTTAAATTTGTACGTTAATTATGGCAGTAGTAACGCATAACCAGGTTCGAATTGGGCAACAGTCAAATTAAGTCATTTTTGACTTTCAGCCAATAACTCCAAATCCAGTTGCCAGAAATGAATATACCTGGCATAAAATAATAGAATATACAAAAACCTAATTCAACAAATTAAATAATATTGTCTAGATAGATTGTAAATATATAGTATATAGCTGAGAACAGAGTGTCTTGACACTACGTTGTATTTGCCTAACCTGCTATGCAGGGAAAAGCGTGAAGCCAAAATAAAAAAATATATATATCAGCTTTTATATCATTGGATATCATCAATATTTATTAAAAAAAAAATGTTAATAAAATATTGGATCGCTTTTTGTAAAATAGGATGTCATAAAGAATCTGGTATGAACAATAATTTATATACTTTTAAAATGAAACGAAATTAAGAACACTTAAAAAACATAAAAAAAAGAAACTTCCATACTTTTTCGAATAACAGTTTCCGTCTTAATTTGGCACATCGCGTGTTAACAGCTGAATGCTTTTTACAAGAGTGCAGAAATAATTCAATAATGTATAATGCCCGAAGTGGGGATCGAACCCAACACCAATCGTGGTTAGAGGTCGACTGCTGACCGCCATAACTCATATATTTTTTAAAAAACTTTGCTTTTTACAACTTCATACTTTCCCGAACACTTGTCTCTTTTCTGTAGTGAACCAGTTAATTTAGTTTAAAAGAATTTTGCCCTTAAAATACCTGTACAGTGTTTTTATTAAGCTCGAATACCTTGAATACTTTGAATGTTAAACTCATTCATCGTTATAATAATAGGGTATTGTCTCTTGGCTTTCATAAAACAGCTGATATTTTTGTTTCATCCTTCCATTGTATATGCAAGGTTATATGACAATGCTATATTTTAAATGGCATGGTTTGATCAATGAATTCTTTTGTACAGATTGGGGCATGATTTATTGAGCTCTCTGACTAACCCGGTGGCATAAAGCGTGAAGCTGTTAAAATATATTGTATATAAAGATATAAGTACATACATATATCCCGTATATTCCTGACAAGCAAATGTTATATAACGATATAACGTAAAGTTATTCCTTTTTTGATCTATTTCTGAAATATTGTGTTTTAGTATAATATCTAAAATTGCACTGTGCATAACGACACTGGAGATACGAAATAATTAAAGGCTATACAGTCAAATATATATATTAATGAAATATTTAGATATATAAGTTTTTAATTGGAATATTAAGTTCGATTTGCTTTAGTTAGATAGACGTCGCGTCGGGTGAAATTTTAACAACCTCCTATTTCAAATGTCTCAAAGAGATCTTTCCTCTATATATTTTAAAGTACAAAGCGATAAGAAAGTACATATCTTGTAGGTGTTAATGTTTATTTTGTAAAATCGAATTTATTTCGTACGTTTTACGCTCTAAATTAATAGTAAAAATAATAATAGTATTCAGTACATAAATCGAAGCTATCTTAGGGCAGTGTGATAGGATCAGATTGTAAGCGTGATTGTTGCAGGTTCGATTCGCACTCAATGAAATTATTATATTTTTAAAAAAAATTTTTTTCGCCATTGTACCTTAGACGTAACTAGACATTGAGTACCGCCACTCAACACGCAATTCCTATTCCGAACGGAAAGTGGAGAACAAAGTGTCTTGACACTAAATTCTCTCGAAACCTGCTACTATAAATTTGTCTTTCATAACCTTTTAAACTTACTACAAAATTCGTATTTAATACAAAATAATCAAATAAACTAGCTCTAGTAGACAGTTCAAAAGCGGTCATTGTAATTTTAATTGGATTTCATGAACGCAATCAAATGTGGAAAGCATTACTTACACAACTGTCGCTATCCAGTTGTCATATTTAAAATGGAAAACATTTTGCTGTCGCTTTTGCATGGTTCCATATTCCATATAAAAAAAGGTATGATCTAGACACTTTTCAAATTACTAGTTACGCGTTACTATAGCAACCGTTATATCACTTTATACAAAACTATACTCACTTGAATACTCCTCCGTCCGCATATTTTTCGTTATAATTGGTCCACAATTTTTTTTTTCTTTACATGTTTATATGATGATTCCTATAGGAGTGAAAAACACAGTTCAAATTTCAAACACTATGTTTTCTGTGCCTATATATTAATTTTCAAGAATCTATCAAATTTATTTTGATATAATGCGGACTTATGCGTGTTTTGTTTTACGGAACAAAAATTACGTTCATTAATATAAAATTTTACGTTTTTTAAATATATATTTTAAAAACATAAAATTTCAACGTAGCAGGATTCGAACCAGTACTTCTTTTACCGTTTAAGCGTTTAAATTTATTGAAACATCACGTCTTGTAAGGCTTTTAACTTCTATCAATCAATTCATCATAGCACGATCTTAATTTCCTTTTGTTACTAACTTTATAAACTACTTTTGCATCTTGTTTCGATTTTAACTGTTGGTTTTAATACATATAAACATATAAGCGCGTGGTATTCTAAATTGCAAGAATGTGCGTAATACAAGGTACGCTGCCTAGCACGCGTCGTCAAATCAAAATTTAGAAGCACTATATAAAGAAAGAGTTTAAGATAATTTTCTCGTCAAATCATACTAAAATATAGTATTTTTAGATCTAAATTTAATCTGGGATTGATAAGCTTATATAGCGGATGATTTAGCTATAAAAAAAGACATATTTAGAAAACATATAAAAAATTGAACGCAGCAGGATTTTAAAAAACCGTTCAAGAGGCGCGGTTTCAAATCCCACTGCATTCAAATTTTTATATGTTTTCTAAATATGTCTTTTTCAATTTCCTAAGTGTGCGATTAACACTTTATAATGTTAAATTTTGCTATATTCATTCCAGACCGTATTTTTATGAGTTATGTCCTTATTTTGGTTCAATACAATGTTTAATTAATAACTAAATCTGATCGTAACATTTGAGTATTATTCTCCTTTTTCTGAGAGTTAATAGGATTAGTGCCATGTTTATAGATTTATTATGGCGGCATATAGTGAAATCCTTTGTAACCTTTATTATAAATGAGAAAGTAACTTTGTCTGTCTGTCTGTGACGTCATCACAAAAGTACCGCTGGACCGATTGTAATGTATTTTATAATAAGTCTTGAATTCTGGCGAAAAACAGATAAAAACGGAGATGGATACTAGATAAGGGCTATTCTCACACTTAGGATATAATACACATTTTTAGAAATCATGAAAACTTGAAAATAGCGGAAAATCGAGAGGTGCGTGTTCGAATCCCTAACCGTTAAAATTTACTAAATGTTTTGTATCAACTATTTGTCAAAAGGAAAAACGAAAGGCTCCTTTTCTTAATAAATTTGACGACCGATGGAATTTGAACCTACGGCCCAATTTTAGGCTTCTACTATATGTATAAATGTATTGCAAAACTATAATTTATTAATCATAATGAGTGCAAAAAAATCGCCTTTTAAAAACCCATTAAGAATGATACCTAAATCAGGGTCGTCAAAAACGAATTAAATAATTGTATAAACTGTTACCTAGATAGTATTAGTATAATAGATTTTTATGCAAAGTTCAATTTGTTCATATCATTTTATGCTTCCGGTTCTTTCTTTAGTATATTAGTCTACGGCGACGAATGAACAAGTCACCTATACTCTATATTGAGAAGATTTTTTGTTACTTATTGACAGGCATTTCCATTTTTCACCCGATATTGCGACATTGCGTGTTGAGTGGCAGAACTCACCTGAGCGGATGAATAACAGTAATTTAAATACAATCATTCCCCCGAGTGGGAATCGAACCCACGACCATTGTGTATACATGTTTTATAAGAGGAGTTTGTGACTAAAATAACTTCATTGTAATTTACCTATATGTTCGTATATAGTAAGAGTTCAAAATTAACTAAGTGTAAGCTAATTATTTTAAATTCCCAGTTCTTTTTGTCATAAATATTGATAAATTTAATTATAATTTATCATAATTTTTTTTTACCTTCCACAGATCTTACCGAGCAAGATGTCGAGCAGCAATAACAATAATGAAGATATTTTACAACCAGCTACGTTACAAGAAGCTGCAAATATTATAAAGTTTCTAAAGCTTTCACATAAGCAAGAAATAGCGAAAATTAAAGAAACATGTTTGAAACAAGCAGAAGTGATAAAAAAATTGGAACAAAATCGAAAAAAAGAACTTGAATATTTATCAAACGAATTACAGAAATACGAATTGAATCTCGCATTCAGAACAGAATCCGTTAAAAAACAATTGGCACAAAAAGACGATATTATTCAAAAACAGCAAGATATTATTAACGAACTAACACAGAAGTTAAAAGTAAAAGAAACTTATGTGCCAGATATTACATTACATGTCGAGTCGAATTCTGACTCCGGTGTTGCTATGGAAAATGAAGAGCTCCATAATTTACACAAACCCGAACAAAAGGCTGAAATTAAAGCAAGTAGAAAATACAGTAGAAGGTTTGCCGATCCCATAAGTTTTCTGCGACGAGTTGATTTCTCCCCTATGAAGTACAAACCTTGTAGGGAAGCTTCCAAAAAGAAGGATGATAAGAAAAAAGCGACAGAGCAAACCTCAAAAGAAGATTGGACTTTGAATTTATGTAGGAGCGATAAAGTTACAAGTGATGAAGACAGACCTTCGGAGGACCTACTGTTTTTTGATGAAACAATTAAACCAGTTGTGTTAAGGCCTAAAAAAATTAACGACAGTATGAATAATCATTTTTCTGATGATGGAAGCGAAGACACCAGTGAGGAAATCTTCAATAGAGTCATGACCAGAAGCAGCATCCGAAAGTCCGTTAAAGCAAATCCCAAGTATAAGAAAATAAGTAGAACAAAATCTAAAATGTTAGAACAAGTTAAGGTCAATATAGTAGATTAGAATGTAGGATATAAAAGAACTGATTATATTTATTTGTTATCAAATATGCAATTCAATTGAATTGAATTAAAAAAAAATCATTTAATGATATTATCGTTTTATTTTTATTCCTATAATTGTACAAAATAATATTTACATTGACATAATAATGGTACGATTTAGTTCTTTTGGGTCCAATTGCGAGCGGTGGTAGTCGATTCGAATTCTAAATGTTTATGTTTAAAACACTATGTTCAATGATTCCTATTATACAAAGATTAATGAAGTGTTTACATCAACCACTATAGGCTTTTCGAATATATTTTAAAGTGTTTATCACACACTTAGGAAATTGGAAAATATTTATAGAAAACGTATGAAAGTTTTCAATTTCGAAAGTATTTGATGAACACTTTAAAAAATGTTTAAAAATATTTAATAAAAAGCATTCTCTCTTGCCAAACGATTCTTTTGAAACTCGTAAAAATCTTTCTACTAGATAGATAGATGCTAACAACAAAAACAAGTTGTAATAAACGTATAACAATTTTGTCGTAGCCGAATGTAGAACGCATGGCTTAGCGGTCAGAGCGCTTGGACGGTTTTCAAGAAGCGCGGGTTCAAATCCCGCTGCGTTCAATTTTTTATTCGTTTTCTAAACATGTTTCACTGTAGGCTTAGCAATTAGAAATAAAAGGATTTTCTTTTACCTATCCAAGCATGGCTTAGCAACCACAGCATAGCAGGAAAACCAGGGAGAACCTAGTATCAAGACCCACCGTTTTCCACTTTTCGCCCTCATTCAAGACGTTGCGAAACTCAACGCCGCACTTTGTCTTGTTAACCAGAGTAAGCCACGAGTATATTAGATTATATTAAAAGATTTTGACATACGTCTAAACTTATGTACAGATATATATATAACCTTTAAAGATATTTAAATATATATAATATTGACAATTCGAGTATTTACAAAAAGAACTGATATAGATATGTTAAATAAGTTTTTTTAGGATGTGTCTCAATGGATTTCAGATATCTTTTGAATACTATTGAATGTAAAAGTATCATCACACGAAGGAGTCGTAAAAGGCCTTCTTGATATGACAAAATAAAAAGTTTTATGATTATGTTGATATCCCTAGTGACGAATTATCGAGTCTGTTTGGAATTGTCTTGAATGCTTTGAAATATCGATTTTATATATTGAGGCCATTGGCTCAGTGGGACAGCGTCTGAATGTAATTGCGATCGGTTGAGGACACGATTCTTACTCGGTGGAATGATGATTCAATTATTTTCATATAAAGCGCGGCGTTGAGTTTCGCCACTCAACATGCATCGGCTTAATTTCGGGCGGAAAGTGGAGAATTGAGTGTCTTGATAGCAAGTTCGCTTTGCCCACTTTGCTATGCGGGAATAGGCATAAATTTGAATAAAATCTATATTGAAAAATACATATTTAGAAAACGAATAAAAATTTGAACGCAGCGGGTTTGAACCCGCGCCTCTTGAAAACAGTTCAAGCGCTCTGACCGCTAAGCCATGCTTTGTACATTTAGCTACGTTGAAATTCTTAAATAAGCGTATAAGAATTTTAAATTTTTATACGTTTTCAAAATATGTCTTTTTCAATTTCCTAAGTACGCGATTAACACTTTATAAAATGTAAATAAATAAAATCTATATTAAACACACTACCTTATGTTTGACATTTTGTATACTACTAATCTATATATATATAAAAAAGAGTAGAAAAGGCAATCCTGTACATGAAAGGTTTACGATTTTTTTTCAATTATGTCCGTTAATATATCGATAAAAGAAGCAAGAACCAATCGGTAGAATGTTTGTCTGTATATCTGTCTGTCGATTACTTTGATAGAAATAAATGAATCATGGTCGTAGCTTACAGTCTAGAAATACAAACAAAGCAGTCATTAATCTGGCGTTCGATGTTGTTTTCGTAGAGAAAATTTGTAATATTATCGAATTATATAAATACGGGGCTCGGGGCGGTGCCAGCCAGATTTCTTTGGTTCCGTATTATTTTAAATCTGTGATAACTTCTAAAGTAATCGTTAAAATGAAATGACTAAAGGATGATTTTGATCTAAAATTAATGGCCAATGTAACTAATATATTAATATTTTAAAATGTTTTAGAGATAAAACCGGTTACTGCGAATAAACCGTAAAAAAAGATATATACTCCATTGCGCACTTTTTTGCATACATTTTTTTTATTTGTATATGTTTTTTACGATATACATTTCCGTAGCATATTATTTTGATGTATCTCATACAAGCGCTAGAAAATTGGTTTTTTAACGGCTGCATCACAAAATATGGAATTTTCTCCATTATACAAATACTTAATTAGAATATTTCGTATGTATAATAAACCTTTGGTAATAAATTATCTCGATATTAGTAAAAACAGCACTAAAATCTGTTGCGTTGTGTTATGAAGATGATAAAAACTAACCATCCTACTAAGATAATTTAGAAAGGTCACGTAGAATATCAGTATAGAAAAACAGGCACGGGCAAATGATGTCGATTACTAAATTGCAAGTAAAGCAAACTTTTTACAATATAATTACAGTTATTACTTTGATAAAAACTACTTCCATTTGATATAAAATAAATAATTTCAAAGTACAAATTTACGAAGCCAAAATTATGGATTGTAATATAGTTTATATTAATAGACAGAGTGATTTATGAGAAAAATAAATAAATATATAGTTTTAACCTTTTTAATATGTTTATATTAGTAGAGTAAACCCGAAAATTACAAAGATAAAACATTTTTGTTCGCTTTTATTTCAAATGCTGGCTAAACTTTAAGGGATAGATATACTATGGAATCCAATCCCGCAGTCAGTATTCAATCTCAGTATTTGCAGGACTAGGAATTTTAAATCCCGTGGGATCCCGGTATTTGCGGGATCGAGTGATATAGAAAATATTACTATTTATATAACGAAAAAAACCATCATCTAATCAAAGTAATTTAAAATACTATTAATATATGGGCAGTCAAATTATCCAGTTTATCACAGAAAAGAAACAAATACAGAAGAAAATTCTATCCGAAATAATTATCCGAATCCTTATGTTTTATATTTCCTGTATTTCTCCTTTCTTCTCTGCGTACAATTATTCCAAAAAAAATCCACCACCTTCGATTTTTCAGTTTTATTCGCTATTAATTTTCTCAAAATCGTCAATTAAATCTTAGTTCTTTGTACTTCTTCTTCTTTTATTCTTCTTTTCTCCAGCTTCGTTCGTATGTACGAGTGTACAGTGCCGCCAAACACCGAGCGATCGTGCTCACGAGAGGCTGAGTGTATTTTTCTTCTAATCCCGCAAATCCCGTGGATCCTTCACCCGGAATTCCACAACACACAAGATAAGAAAACAATCCGGGATCGGGATCGGGATCCAATGAACACAATATTTTTTTCATAATTCAACAATATTATAAATATGGGCAAGAAATGTAATATATTACTCATAGACTATTTACGCAGGCGAAACTGCGAGCGGGTCGCAAGCTTTAAATATAACTTTATCATCGACTTGGAATACAATCTATAATTATCACGTGTAACGTGTATCATTGTGTCACGGTTACAGAGAGAGAAAACTTATCTAATATCATTATAATTAAAACTAACTGTGTCGGCGACTTCGTCCGCGTGAACGGTTATTACAGCAGCTCTTCTTATGAAAGTCCCATCAAAATCGGCCCAGCCGTTCCAGAGATGAGCTGAAACATAGCGACAGACAAATAAAAATTGTCAAAATTTATTTTGGTATATGTACCGTGCATACATATATATGCATTTAGTAAAAAGGTGGTTATTTTTTATATTACAAAGACACTTAAAGTTAATTTTTTTGTATAGACGTATAAAGAAATTATTTTTTAACTTAACATTTTACTCACATCAATATAGAAAAACCGCTTAAAATCTATAGCATTTTGATATAAATTCTTGAGATTACCTTATATGAAAGACCAATTAGGGAACACACACGATGTAGTCGGTGATTCAATTAGCGAGTTTGCACAGGACTGTACAGCTGTTGGTAACTTTTAGAGGCGAGACAAGAGTGTACAGGTACTCAAACAAGTTATTATTGAGTTATATCGATAATATAATATATTGATTAGTTATTAGACTTGAGGTAAATTGTATGAGAAAACAGTAAGTAAGTTTCATCACAGCGGATATGTTTTGTAGTTTTAGTTAGTTAGTTAGTTAGTTGAATGTATGAAGGTTATTTAAGGTTTAATTCCGGTGGTTATCGCACTTAAGAAGGCCGCGGAGCCGGTTGAGACCAGGGGGTAGGAGAAGTTGGTACTTCCGGTGATTAATGAATTGTTTATAAAATAAACTTTTCCCTCATTCATAGTTTATAATTTGACAGCGTATTAAGTGAGTACACATATTCTATACATATTGATATTATTATATTGATATGTGAAGGAAAGGTTTCGGGGGGAGTATTGAATTCAGAATAATCAGTTTATATCGTGTTGTTTTTTTTAACAAAAGTGCATTAAAATTACATTAATAAATATTACACATACTATCGTGTGTTTAACACACATACACCTTATACGTTACAACGAGGCTGCTAGTGGTGCTGTACCGACAAAGTAATAATAATAAGTTATTATTACTTTAGGTAAAGTTCGCGACAAGCAGGTAACTTACCAATCAAAATCAAAATATTTTTTATTTAAACAATCTACTATAAGCAATCGACTGGTCAATTAACATAAAAATGTCAGCAATGTCAGTTCTACAGACTTACCACAGCATCGAAGCTTTGCCGAGAAGAGCCTTCGATGAATTAGCACGTTCATGTAAGCGATTGTTAGATTATTGTATTACGAAATACACATATTTGTCAGATATGTGTGGTTAAACTTGAAATGCACCATTTCAATTACACAAAGCCTTATTAAGCCTATTGATAAAAATTGTTATATATTTTTTTAACATTTTTTTAAGTGTTATTCGCACAGTAAGGAAATTGAATAAGACATATTTAGAAAATGTATAAAAATTTGAACGCAGCGGGATTTGAACCCGCGCCTCTTGAAAACCGTTTAAGCGCTCTGACCGCTAAGCCATGCGTTCTACATCTAGCTACGTTCAAATTATTATACGCTTATTACAACTTATATTTTTTGTTAGTTGTTGTTAGTTGTTGTATATTAATTGTTATATTTATAATAAGATTTCATTGGATTTATTATAATTATATAATTTTAAAAAATATGTAAGTTATGATATAAGAGAAGGAGCTCCTTAGCATTTAATGGCTACACTGTGTCGTTGCTGGATCCATCACTTTACAGAGAGAGATGCATCGAGCTTGCGACTGAGTGTAGGCTTAAGGGACCCCTTTAAAATGCGCATTCACATCTACTGTCCCACATCACCTATCCTTATCACATTTGTATGTACAGATATTATTCTATAATTAATTAACAAAAAACTTTTATTACATTTCCGTTTGGTAAAATATAGGAAATAGAAGATTATCGTGGCGCAATGTAACTACGTCTGGGTTATACGATGGTCGTGGGTTAAATTACCAGTCGGAGGAATGTAAATATAATTATTTAAATTATTTTCCTTTCTCTGCTCCGGTAACAAGACAAGGCGCGGCGTCGAGTTTCGCCATTCAACATGCAATGTCTCGGATTCGAGCGGAAAGTGTAGAATGGAGTGACCTGACACTAGGTTCTCTCTGCCTGCCGAAAAAGCGTGAAGCTGATGTTTTTTTTTTTGTTTTAGAAAAATTGTATAATATGTCACTGTGTATTCAAAATACTTTGGTTTCGATTGGCGTGATATAAACAAATAGCTATAATGAGGCTTTCATCACTAACGGTTTGGAAACTCAATTACTCAAAATATAAAATCGTTCATATAATAAAATTTTAATATCATGTAAAATTCATTTACGATTAATTAAAATAAACCGATAATATGTTGATAAAAATGCGGTTGTTACCCGCATTCCGTTCCCAGAGGTATCCCGTTAGTGTAGCGGATGGGATGACGTTACATTTCAAGTTCGCAGTACGACCTTATACGTTAGGAATATGAAAAACCTTGAACTATTTTCATCTTTGTTATACCGAAATACTTTGAAATAAACAATATTAACAAATAAAACCAATAATATATCTTAATGTGGTTTAAACTGGAATGTTTTTTTTCTTCTAGGTAATCACAGAGAACTTAGTGTCAAAACACTCCGTTCTTTATTTATCGCTTGAAATCGAGATATTGCGTGTTGAGTAGCGGAAGTCAACACCGCGATTAGTCTTGCCAGTCATCATTCTATCCTCCGAGACGGGATCGAACTTACAACCAATTGCATTCGCAGTCACACGCTGTACTACTGCGCTACAATCGTTACATTATGTTTCTTAAATGTTTATTTAGGTATGATTTAAATAATAACAAGACCAAAGCGTCTTGTTAAAGGAAGTGGAACTGAAGTAAATATATTGAACCATTAAATTATACATACAAAGATGAACTCTCCAGCGATTTTTTAAACCTTAACATTAGCGGCATTTCACTTCGCGCGTGAAGCTGCAAAAACTAACTAAAATATATATGGAGCAGAAACACAGCGTTTGACTGCAAAGGCTATTGGTTGTTGGTTATGGATTCAATTCCAATTCGGTTCAAATTATATGTAAATTATTTTCATTTCTTCGCCCCGTTAAAAGACAAAGCAAGCAAGTAGAAACTTCCTTCCACGTGCCACCCCACTGTGGTATGGCCTACCAGCGGCAATGTTTCCAGGTCGATTCGACATGGGGTACCTTCAAAAAGCTTCGAATTAGGGCCGAAAGTGGGAAACGGAGTGTCTTGACACTAGCTTATCTCCGACTACCCTTCTATGCTAGAAAAAGCGTGTATTAGCTAAAAAAAAGTAAGTTATATAGCAAATACAAAAATGACATTTCAATACTGATCCAAACATTAAGCATTTGTAAACTTAAAAGTAAAATAACAATAAAATGTTATATTTATTTAAGCCCAAGCTAAGCCAAGTATTTACAGATTTTACAGCTATACGAGCCACATCTGCCAACTTTGTTTTATGGGCCGTGACAAAGAGCAAACTATTGCAACACTTGTTTTGTATGGAAGAAGCTCATTTCCTTTACACCCCCTGTCCAATGTACCGACGGATTCAACACTAAATTACATTCGAACCGGAAACTTTTCAATTGTCACAGTTTTGTTGTAAAATTTGGAAACGACGCGCGAATTTGATACGTAATAGTAAATATTTACAGATTGTTTTCGTTAGAATTCTTAACAAGCATAAGTTCTTTTGACTGCTGTACAGTAAAGTTGTTTTAACAAGCACCTTAGTTGGTAGTTCGTGTAGTTTATATATTCTTTAACTATTGGTTATTTTTTTTATGTAAAAATTTTATAGTCTACTTAAAAGTTTCAAAATACAACTTTTAATAGAAATGTAGCATAAAATTGTGGATTTGCATTATATTATAGCATATTGTGATATTATAATATATATATATATATATATATATATATATATATATATATATATATATGTATTCTTAACAATATCGTATCATCAGCATTTTCTCAGTCTGGTTTAATAACAGGCAACGTTAAATTCTTTTGCATATCACGTAATGAGAAATCTAAAAAATATATTGATATATGAATAAGTTTCTTACTTTTACTACTACTTTAAAATATTATATTTATGTCAAGATGTAACAAAAAACCGTTGCGGCTTCCATTTCTTTTGAAATAATAATTATATTTAAACTAATTTCATCTCTCCGCTTTGCAAAGGTAAAGTACTAAGTTGCGCTTTTTAATATGCAACGTTTCGAATTATAATGGAAGCTAACTTTTTTCTTCTATACAGGGAGTAATGTGATACCGCGAGGTTTTTTTATAGATTACGATAATAACAATTAAAAAGTTTACAAACATAGTACGTACAATATCAGTGTAACTTGTAGAGAAAAGTCTAGAGGGTTGCTGAACCAGTTTTAACCCATAGAACCATACCACCACCATTAGCTACTTCGCAATTAATATACCAACACAAAAACTCAGCGACAGTGCTTTTGTTAAAATATTTTCACCCTGAAAGAAATAAACACAAAGCACATCATAAATAACATTTTATAAAAAGTAAATTATATCAGAAATTTCAATATAATATTATTTAAATACAAAAGAAAGATTGTTTGGGATACGAATGCTGAAACAAATTGATTCTATCTACTGAGATGACATTTAGATGAATTCTTTATGTTAAATGAACAAAGTTATAAGGGGTATAGAAGTAAGTACGTACTATATAAAGCTTTATCCATTGCTCACAGAATGTCTGACAGATAATGCATAGCCAAAGCCATTGTACATACAAAGCTGAAATGATACATATAGGTTCCTTGCGTATTGTAGGTTTTCTTAAATAACGTGCAAAAATTGTGTTTTTAAATCAAAACTACAACAGGTGAAAATAATATTTAATAAAATCCATCCAACTGAAGTTGAAGTCGCTATATTCTAAACTGTTCGCTTTTTATACCACATCCCGTACTGGGTAGCAAAATTCAAGACTGTAGGAACTAATGACATAGAAATTGCATACGATTTGTTAAGCGAAACAATTTTTTTAATACGATTTATATTTAAAGAACTTCATCATTTGCATTATCGTTGGAGAAAGAGAAGCTCGAAACAGTGCCTGGGAATTGCGGCCCAAATTTAAGCTTAAGGAGCCCTTTTAAAATTAATTCAGAATTTTGAAATGAAACTATTTTTAAACGAACTACCATTACCATTCAATTTGCAAGACTCCAGGGTAGTACGCGAGGCAACTAACAAATCGTTGGCGGCGGTTTGATATAATAATTGTATCAAATGACAGACAAATGCCACCTCAGTCTACCTGTGACCACGGACTACTGTAAACTGTTCGAAACGTCGGGTTCTAAAATGTATTTTCAAATACCAATATTATACGCGATTAATCTGCTTAAAAATAGTTTCATTTCAAAATGTACAATAATCGTGAAAATCAAAGAACTTATTGAATTCAGAATATTTGTTCCCCACGGAACTGTTAAGTAAAAGGAAATGTCCGGTTTGACGAGATGCCAACATCCACAGCGACTTTGCACTATTTCTCATTACGTATACATCAGAAGCTATATATATATATAATTAGCTTCACATTTCCCTCATAACAGGGCAGTTGGAGAGTACCTAGTGTGTAGACACTCCGTCCTTTTCACTTACCACTTTTCACCCGAAATCGAAACATTGCGTGTTTAGTGTCGTAATTCAACGCCGCGCTTTGTCTTTGGTACCAGAGCAAGAAATTAAAATAATTTAAATATAATCATCCCTCCGAGTGGGAAGCGAACCCATTACCAATAGTGCTTACAATCAGACACTGTGTTTTTAATGACAAAATAAATAAATAGAAGCTTACATTTAAGAAATATACGTATAGAAAATATTTAATAAATCGTAAATGCTTTTGCATTTGCCACTTTTGTTTCAGTAATTAGAACTCTTAGAATGTAATTATTTCCAAAAGTAACCTGAGGTGAATCAATGGCCGCTTTTTAGTTTCAAATGACATGCTATGTAGTAAATGATGCCTGTTCATTTAATATCACTGAGCCGTTACATAAGCTTATATAATTATAATAATCTTATATTAAAAATCCCACCAGATGGATTTCACAGGTCAAATAGCTATCTGTTCTTGGAAAAACCTGCATTTTCTTAACTCCTGGAATAAACTGATACTGAAAAAGACATATTTAGAAAACGTATAAAAATGGAACGGTTTTCAAGAGGCGTGGGTTCATATGCCGCTGCGTTCAAATTTATACGTTTTCTAAATATATCTTTTTCAATTTCCTTAGTGTGCGAAAAACACTTTAAAAAATGTTAAAAGTATATATAAATATATATATATATATATATATATATATATATATATAAACTGATACTATTACTTAACTAAATATAACATTTTTATTATACTGAAAGCGTAATTAGCGCAAGTTTAAATTAATATAAGTTTAAAATGTTACATAATGATTAATATATTTTAATGTAATTTATGTACATAATGTAAAATTAAGAGGACGTCATAACTCAGTAGGACAGCGCTGGAATGTAAATATTGTGGGTTCGAATTCCTCTCAGGGGGAAATATATTGTTAAACTATTTTTATTTCCACCCGGGCAATACAAAGCGCGGTGTTGAGTTCCACCACTAGCATCGTTTCGAATTTGGGAGGAAAATAAAGAATGAAATATCTTGATGATAGGTTCTCTCTGCTTGACCTTCTATGGCAAATAAAGCGTGACACTGATACAACAATTAAAATTTATCTATTTAAGTATATATAATCTTCACAGTTATATATATTTTTTTTCATTTAAATAATTTGTAATTAACTTCTTTTGTCATTATGACAATAATATAGCGTCTGAATTAAACCTTAAATCAGTCCATTAAAACTACTTACTAAAGTTATTATTAAATAAAACTACGTCTCCCCAATGATACTTCCACTGTGCTATGCACAAAGTATTTCAAATTAAACTGGTTTTTCATAAGTTTCCTGACATTTGACTTTTTGAACGCGCTTTGTGTGACAGTAAACTTCTTAACGAAGCAAGTTTTTGTATAAAGCTTTTATTGTTAGAGCTTTCAGTAGTTTTTGGGTTACTACAGGTTACCTTCCCACTGTAAATATTATTTTGTACTTTTGAACTTAGTTGGGTGGTTATCTGCCCATCTTTGATATAATAATAGATAATTCACATACTCACACATTATACAAAATATATTTTAAGCCGTAAAACACTCTAGTACACTAGACCATTTGTTTCAGAGACTGTCTCCTTACAAAATAACCCGTAATAAAGAGAGAAGTGCCGTATCGCCATATCCCGCGGGGGTAGGTAAAAAAAAGTGTTTTTCTTTGTTCTATAGATAAGGCAAACGAGCGTTCCGGTCACCTGATGGTAAGTGACCACCGCCGCCCACGGCCCCATGTAACACCAGAAGAACTACAGGAATGTTGCCGGCCTCTAAGGTGAAAATAAAAGTGTTGGGTTCTTATACGTATTAGATATAATAATAAAATTTGATATTAACTACAAGTGTTTAGATGAGTATATGAAATGTGTGTGTGTATGTATCACAAGTTCGAATGCGCCATACTAAAAACGTTAAGCATCTATATACATATTATTAAAATGTAACTGATCGCTGTCTGCACATGGAAAATGTATGAGAAAATATATTATTGGGGTAATTTCGTCAATGTAATAGAACCAAAAACAATTATTTCATTTTATTTTTTGTTTGTCTGCTCGTCAGTTTGACTTTATGTCTGTTTGTCTGTGCGTTTGTGCACGCTGATCTCAGAAGTGTCATAATCGAATTTATTACAGTTTCAACTTTTGTATTTTGGTAAGCTTCCCTCAACATTTAGTGTCTATTTCATTCCAATCTATTCATAAATAAAAAAGTTACAACAATTTATATCATAAATTTAAGCTCTATTAAGTGTAAAACTAAATAGTTACTTATAGTCGTGCAGTTCTAATCATTAAATATTGTCCCATATTTACTCTTTTTCTAACAATTACATTTAATTTAAAAGATCTTAATATTTTTTATTACTTTTTGGTTTTCAGTATTCTATTTTTATTTCTTAACAGTACTTCCGGTATATTTAGTTCTCAGTGTCAGTGTCTTTGAGCGCTAGCTTTTCTCCGTATGAATGAGCGAAATTGAGTTGCCTTCAAAATATTGTATCTTGAAATGATGACAGTATACAGAAAAATAATGGTATACTTATAAAATATCAATTTTCAATAAACAATAATAATACAAGTAACATCACTTAAAACGTTTGGTTTTTATATTGAGTGGAATGAGAGAGGAGTATCATAACACCATTCCTATCTTACTATAGGCAAGAAAAAGATACCCTAAGATATATAATATGAATTAAAATATATATTTTCTATGCATAACTTAAATTGTATTTCTTGTTGTTTTTTTATTTTAATTTTCAACCTTCATTCTTATTATGGTAGGGTTTTTTATGACACTGGGAAAAGGATCCAAGGCATACGGACCCAAGGCGTATGTAGGCAACTTACGAACAGTCCTAGGGGGCCGTCTAGTGAGCGATCTGATACTACCCATTCAAATCCAGCGGAAACCCTCTATTTTAGTAGCATGCGCCTTCTTAGAAAGCCCACCGATTGCAGTTAATATATTTTAAATAGTTTCATTTCCTCGGCACGACAAAGCGCGGCGTTGAGTTTCGCCACTTAATACACAATGCCTCGACTTCGGGCGGATAGTAGAGAAGTGAAGTGTTGTCACACACACTTAGAAAATTGAAAAACATTTGTATAAAACGTATAAATATAAAAAAAAAATTGCTGCGTTCAAATTCTTATACATTTTCTAAAAATGTTTTCTCTGAATTACCTGCTATGCAGAGTATATATCATACAATTTAAAAAAAAATATGTGTCATTAGAAAGCGTAGAGAACATAAAGAAGTTAAATCACGATTTCCTAAAAAAAAAAAATTAAATGAAGCCATTGCATAGCAGACTACTACTAGGCTCTGTGAACTGTACATATAATAAAAATGTTACTGATCACTGTTTGTACATGTAAGATGAAAGAAGAAAATATTATAAGGGGAATTTTTTAATATAATAGAACCAAAAATAATATTTTTTATTTTTTTTTCTGTTTGTCTGTTTGTTTGTGCACACGAATCTCAGAAACGGCTTAACCGATTTCAATGCTATTTTAACTATTGTATTCTTATATACTTACCTTTAAATTTAGTATTTATTTCATTGCAATTGGATCATAAATAAAAAAGTTACAACCATGTAAATTATAAATTTAAGAAAAGTTTGTGATTTAAGCGAGAATGCGGGCGGCTGAAATAACTAATAGTTTAGTCATACAGTTAACGCAGGTGAAGCCGCGAGCGGGTTGCTAGTAATAAATATAAATATATTCTTATGTATATTTCATACGAAGATCGAGCACAAAACAATTAACATACTGTTCGCATATATTTAATATTATTAATTAAGTTTCTGAAATGGAAAAGGTTGGATTTCAACGTGTTAAATTTTCAGTAATTTTTATTCGTATTCTTAAAAGGTGTTGAGTGGTGGAACGCAATGTCGCACTTTGTTTTATCATAGAAGTGAAACGAAAATTATTTAAATATTCCATCGACTGGGAATCAAACCCGTTTTGATTGTGTTTATAGTCAGATGTTATCTACTGCACCAAGAAGGTGAAAAAAAATTTAAATACCACACAATGCAGCAGAAGTAAAAACCAAAAAATACATTTCTTAAATAAATGCATCAGAATATATTGTTTTAAAAAGCAACCTTACAAATTTATAGAATACAAATTCCATTCACTTCCCTTCAAGTAATAACCTACATTGTGCTAGTACAATCCTGTAAAAATAGATAAACTTTAGAATAGGCCACTCAAGCTCAAGCATACTACATCGAGTACTTCAAGCTATACTTACAGACTGACCGAGCTTTTAAGCTCACGTGCTGTGGTTGGATGAGATCTACTCGCAAGCTTTGAACTTTTTTAAAGTGGATCGTGAATGAAAAGATAGCTGTAGTTAAATTGATTCCATGCTTCCTTGTTACTAAAAGTATTAATCAAAAGAGATTTTTTTAAAATTAGGTATTTAATATGTTTTATTTAATTTACGTTATATATATTACACGTTAATTTTGCACAATATAATAATAATAATACATTTAATAAAAATGTAAATGATCGCTGTCTGTACGTGGAAGATATATAAAAAACAATATTATTAATAACATTTTTAATGGTCTTTTATGTTTGTCTGTTTATATGTGCACGCTTATCACAAAAACGGCTTAACCGATTTAAATCTGATTGCGTTTTCGTAACTTTGAATATGCATTAAAAAACTGTCAATCATTAAACTTTCCTAAAATGATGCCTAGAAATAATGCTATATTCCTGACTTCAAAATTGACTTCTATTTTTAGCCCAACCTAAGATACAAACTTTGTATAAATTAACGGTATAACTTTATCTGCACCAATGAAGCTATCGTAATCACTATAAGATAAAAGTGGTTGCAAATAATTTATAAATAATCAGCGCAAGCATTAACTAACTAGTTACTAATGAATACATTTTTAGAAAAAGTGTAAAAATTTGGCCCGAACCCGCGCCTCTTGGTAACCGTTCAAGCCCTCTGACAGCTGACTCATGCGTTCATGCGTAGAACGCACCTTTTATACGTTTGCCGAAAAAATATATAAGTATATATTGAAAAATTATATATTGTGGAATTAATATAAGGAAATGGATTAAAAAAATATATTAATTAAATAATTCACAACAAAACTACCAAAGAAAAAAACAAACAAGTTCAAATAACTGCAAACAAAAAACCAGTGAAATGCGCGTTTTTTCGACTAGACTTTGAACTCTGGCGTTCAAAGTCTTGCCAAAACAAGCTCAAGAGAGTTTCGAGAGTCAAGAGTTGTTGAACTTTGTTCAATAATTTTAGATTTTTATTATCCTAATTTTTATACGCTTTTTCCGCATAGCAGGGAGTCAGAGAGAAAGTATATTGTCAAGACACTCCATTCTTCACTTTCTGCCCAAAATTTAGATGTGAAAGTGGCGGAGCTCAACGCCGTGCTCTGTCTTAAGTACCAGAGCGGAGAAATTAATATATTTTAAATATAATTATTCACTTGAGTTGGGATCGAAACGAAAACACATATTATAGACGAATTAAAGTGATAAAATCTATTTCATAGGCGACATGGGTCTCATTTAGATGAGATTCAAATCGTGGCAATTTGAGTAACTACCTCAAAAACCAAGCATTGACCCAACAGGCAGGTGTCAATTCCACCTTGTGGTGAACGGCTACAATTAATACCAAAATCGTTAATTTAGTAGAACCATATATAAATTATAGCATCTTATCTTCCAGTCAACTTTTTTCAATGTAAAATATAAAATAGTATACACTTAAAACACTTAAACAAACTAAAAACACGTATTGAAGAGCGGCGTGATGTTTAAATAAATTATATTAAATAAGTTTCTAGATTTTGACGATTATTACACATTTTGAAATGAACACAGTCTCCCTGTGACCACGGACTTCTGTAAAGTGTTCCAAACGTTGGGTTCTAAAATGTATTTTCGAATAACAATATTACACGCGATTAATTCAATTAATTTTAATTAAGTTAAAATAAACGCTGTTAAGGCGCTGCGCAAACGCAGGCATTTTTGTGCATTGTGTCCCACACAAGACAAGACAACCAATGCAATCAGCTCACCTTGCACAGACTTTTTATCCAATTACTTCAACCATTTGATACATAAGTAGCCGATTAAAAAGTGTTCAGTGTTGGTTACTGAAATCTAAAACTTGTCAGTTTAAGACACAAGCGATATTAAGTAATTTCTTTGCAATTGTACTGAGATATGGTGTAAGCGTGTGCCATGTCCGTAACAAGAAGTCTTTACCTTAAATTGGAGAAAACGATTGAATATTTGCTATGCTATGTAAGATCGCCATTAAAAGTGACATTGGCGAAAAAAATTATATCCAATTGACACGTTTGTTTGTAAAGCTGTTACTGTAAATTTGTACTTGCTTCTATATCACGTGATACGTCTACCATCTGAATATATACTAAAAATATTCTAATACGTTTACCCTAAGATTTACATAGGATTCGTAATGAATTGCCTTTGTGCGATATTTTCATAACAGTCGAAATCGTGTCTAAAGTCTAGTTGCTACTAAAAAGTAGATGTTTTCGTTTAAAGTCTTCATATACATAAACATTCAAACATTAAATACATATTTAAGACATAGAAAGCCAATAGGTATTTAGTGATTTATTACACTGTTTAAGATTTACTGTAATTTTCTAATATAATTAATTATATACCTCCAGTGAGATTCGAATTTACTACAAGCACATGTACTCTGACATCTCCCAACTACGTGAAAACGGTGTCAAGTCCTTTTTAAATTAAAGCTTGTCAATAAAAATATTTTACCTGCAACCAAGTATTATTATTTGTGTTTGATACATTTTATTTTGTGGCAACCAAAAAACGCGACGTGATCCACCCAAATTTAAAGTATTTTCCAAGTTTAAAGATGGTCGAAACTCTTTGTTTTTTAGCCAGCAAACTAACGCGAGGGACAAAGAACGTACGAACAATTGAAGTCGTAATTGTATGGTACAATTTAAAGGAGTTTTAGTATTAAAAAAAAAAACAATTTGTTATAATCCTTGAAATCCTTTTTTATTTTTAAACTTCAGCAAATACTATTCTTTTTAAATACTTCTGTAATGCGAGTATGAAACCCACACTCATCACGTGTTATTGCAAATTATATATTAGAAATATTCTAGTGAAGTAACGTACATGCATTATAAAAAAATCGCGATCGGTTTAGGATGTCTATCAAGTACCTTTTATTTTTTACACTATATTTCAGTGATGTGAAAAGATATAAGTAAAATATATATGTATTTTCTTGGATATCAAGATTGATGCAATATATATCTACATTGGAATAGTGAATAGCAGAGTTAGGCTGTGGGTTCGATTTCTACTCGGAGCGGAGGATTTTCATTTTCATTTCTTCGCTTCTAGTACAAGACAACTAGACAAACGGCGTTGAATTTCCCCACACAACACGCAATGTCTCAAATTCAGGTGGAATGTGGAGAACGGGCTGTAGATTTCCTCTGACTACCCTGCTATATATATATAAGAACAAAAAAACGCTTTTGCTTATATTTTAGACTATTGCACATTAAAACTGCGGTGAGCGGTCTCGCACGCTCCGAACAGTCAAAGGAGACTTTAATATGAGTGCTACAGATATTTTTCCACGAAATAAGGATTATTTCAATTTATTTATTGAAATTACATTTTATGTTAAAATTGTAAATTAAACTTTTAGCTTTGTTAGTTCGTATACAATTTAATTTAAAGATTTCATTGTGAGATTTGTTTTTGGGTAATATTTTATTTAAATATAGTATCCTTTGAAGTTCAAGTTTATAAATATAGAAAAACTAATAAATATATATATTTTCATTAAAACTTTATCATTTCAACATTTTTAACTGATGCAGACCAACCAATAGTAAATTACACTAAAAAATACATATTTAGAAAACGTATAAAAATCAAGCTTTCAACGGTTTTCAAGATCTTGCTGCTTTAAAAATTTTATATGTTTTCTAAATGTCTTTTTCGATTTCTTTAGTGTGGGAATAACACTTTAAAAAATGTTAAAAAAATATACATTACACTAGTTACATAATAATTATTGTTTTCGTTTTTTTTAGATATATAATAATTATGTTTTACGATTGCATTGTACCTAATTCAGTGCACGCTGGGAACTCCGCAGTGTGCAGTACACGTTGTCAGTTATAACTGTGTTACCTGTCGACATAATATTCACCCAATCGATGTGAGCTTTATCGGACATACGCTCAAATACTGAAAAAATATCACTGATCGCTGTACTGTACATGGAAGATATATGTAAAACAATATTATTAGGGGCATTTACCAATGTAAAAAAACAAAAAATAACAATTTGGTTATTGTATTTTCTGTTTACCTGTTTGTTTGTTCACGCTAATCTCAGAAACTGCATAACGGATTTGAATGCCGTTTCGACAATTCGATTTTGGTAAACTTCCCATAACCTTTAGTGTTTATTTCATTTCAGTGGGTTCACAGACACAAAAGTTATAAAAAATTACAGTAAAATGTATTTTCCAATACTAATAATATATGCGACTTATTCGGTTAAACTAGTGTTATTTCAAAATGTGTAAAAATAGCGAAAACCAAAGATCTTATAATAAAAAAAACATATTCCTTCAACGTTCATACGTTTAAATAATATGTTGATTTAAGGTTTTGTGTAAAAGGAAAACTTAAAATACCTTTCCGGGAACCACCTCTAAGCCTCCAGAGACGAACCCTAGTTACTACTTTGATTTTTTATTTATTTCCTAGATTTCCCATATGATAGAAGTCAAATTACTTTACGTAAATTTCCTTTCTGTTATTTTAAACGTAATATTTGTGAATATTAATTTATAAAATTCATTTTGCTTATAACAGAGAGAAATATATACAAATAAATCATTTTATTTAAACACTGCGTATTAATAGGCTAAGCCATCTACGCCGGATGTCTGCGCCGCGCTTTGTCTTGCTTACCAGAGCGGAGTAACGTAAATAATCAAATAATAAGTTCTTTGATTTTCACGATTATTACACATTTTGCAATGAAACTATTTTCAACTGGATTAATCGCGTATAATATTGGTATTCGAAAATACATTTTAGAACCCGACATTTCGAACACTTTACAGTAGTCCGTGGTGACAGGTTGAGTCTAGTAAATATATTATATAAATTAAATATATCTAATATATATATCTAGTTTTTTTTCCGGTAATTCTTGGTACTTTTATTGATACCTATATTACATTCAATGTAGATATAGCGCAAAATGTAAATAAAATTTGAATTCTTAAGCAAGAAGTTCAACCAAACACGTTCCAACTGCTCTATGATAATATACGAGTATCTGCTGATGGAGCTATTTGGGCTTAAATATCAATATAGATTCCAAAGCATAACAAATTAACTAGTTAATTAAAATTCCGTTGAATGAAGCTTTGTTGCAATTAAAAATTTTACATACAAACATATTTCCAATATTTCATATATATTTACGTTTCTATATTAGATTCCGCTATACAACTTATAATGAAGGGACTGTTTTTATATTAGTTTCTGTTTTTCTTAACAGGAAATAGTGTCGGCCAGCGACCAGTTTGCTTCTACGCGTAAACTACTTGACTAAATTATATGGTTTTTTCGCTCGTCCGCATACTCACTTAAATCACAAACTTTGCTTGAATTTATAATTTATATGGCTGTAACTTTTTTATTTAACGATTGAAATTAAATAAACACCAAATGTTTAGGGACGTTTACAACAATGCAATAGTTGAAATTGCATTTTGATCGGTTAAGCCGTTTCTGAGATTAGCGTGCACAAACAGACTCACAGACAAACAGAAATGTAAATTAAAATGATTGTTTTGGGTTCTATAACATTTATAAATCCCCTTAATAATATATTTTTCACATATCTTCCATGTACAGACAGCGATTAGTTACATTTTTATTATATTTATAGATAATGCTTGAAAATAAAAAAGTGGAAATTGTATTGAATGAAACATTATTCCTGTAAGTTTCATAGTTTATCAAAAAATAATAATAAACAAATGCGCTTATTATGAAGAAATTGATAATTACGTATAGAAAGCTGGTTCTAGTTAGGGCTCGTCCTCACATTGAATGAAATGTGCACAATAAAGTCGTTACGAGCAGTCGTCGGGAAGCAATTTGGAGCAGAGGAAATTCTTTTAAAGAATAAAGTAAACCACAAACTATAACAGTTTACATATAATAAGCTAAAGTAATCTTTATATTAGTAAATTATAAGAACTATTATAGATTGAACGTTTTTGCCAATTTAAAGCAATGGTCGACTGTACTTGCATGGAAGTTCGATATAGACAATGGCACTTGTCGCAAATAATGACTTCCATTGTATTATATAATAAATATTTATGCTTTAATATGTTCTAATATTGTAATTTTATATTCTAATATTTGAAATGAAAATAATATTTTTAGTTTTAAGCTCATCAGGAATATTTCTGAGTGACAATAAATTTACATGTCTTTTTTTTAAACAGCTTCACGCTTTTTTCCGCATAGCAGGGTAGTCAGAGAGAACCTAGTGTCAAGACACTCTGTTCCCTCATCTCCGTCCGGAATCGAGACATTGCGTGTTGAGTGACGGAACGCAACACCACGCTTTGCCTTAGCAAAGCGTAAAAAATAATGTTTTTTAAATATAAGCAATCATTACCCCGAGTTGGGATCGAACCCATATCCAATCGCGTCCACGATGGTCTCGGCAATGTACTTCACATTTGTTTGCTTATTAATCCTTTTAGAAATATAATAAAAAAATAGTTATATTAAAAAATTAATTAATAATTTAGAGAGATTTCTTTATATTTAATAGTGTTCTGCTAAAATTCCAGTGCACAGTACAATATACTTACTAAAGTTTGCTTAAATATTATATTTTTCTATAACAGTTTAAAGAATATTTTCAGTACTTATTACCCAGTGATACTTGTAACATTGCGATAGTTTCATATATTAAAGAAGATAGAATATTACTATAATTTATATAATACAAATTTAAATAATTTTATTTAATTCATATTAATGTTTTTTAATATTTATGTTAATTCAATTAAATAATGCAGCAAAAACAATTTTATCATAGATAACAATGTTATATTTCGAGTAAGGAAAAGTCAACTTTTTAAACAAGTACCCTCATTTTTATATGAAAATTGTGTAGTTGTTTAGTAGTTATATTGCATATGATTTTTATTTATACTAAACTCGAAGACAGTTCTACTTGAATTTAGTTAAGTGGCGTGAAATATATTCAAAGTAAGTTCATAGCATATTTATAACCCATATTTATATTTAAGCAAGACTTATTCTTTTGTTAATTGTTGTCTATATACGAATGTATTTGTTGATTATAGACAAAAATATATGAATATTAAAGATTAATATAAAATTATTTTCAGGCATGATTCTCTATGGCCTTCAAATCTTTAGAGGAAACAAAATATGAAACTCAAGAAAGTAAGCTAAAAATTAACAAAAGGAATAAAGATTAATTAAACAAAGAAACAAACGCGAAACAATTGAATGTCACACAATTTAAAATATATCCTCCAAGTGTAGTGTCTTCAGAAATGGCGGCATATTACACTCAATACCAAAATCGTCAAGCTTATAGTATACCAGTGGTTGTCAATGAATGGATACCAGTAGTATATGCACTGCAAGTCCAAAGTTCTTATCCTACACCTGTACCGCAATTACCTATCGCACTTGTGTCACCACAAATATGCCCCTACACTGTCGTTCCTGATCCTAATAGCAAAACCATTTTAGATGTCAGGTCAGATGTATATAATACTCCAGATGTATACACTACTGTCACTGAAGATATATTTACTTATACCACTCCAGATGTATATACTAACGTCACACCAGATGTATATAGTAATATTATTCCAGATGTATATGCTACTGTCACTGAAGATGTATTTACTAATACCACTCCAGATGTGTACCGTAACGTCAGTTCAGAAGTTTATACAAATATATATGGTACATATAAACCAGTATACACACAAGAAATAGAAAATTATATAGAGGATAAAATAGAAGAAATTGCAATACCAGAACAAATATCACAGGCAGATGTAGATATAGATGAAACTGAAAAGGATCCAGTTGAAATGTATTTAACGTTACCCAAAGAGTTATTTCCACAAGCAAAAATGCTGAATATCGATCCAAATTCAATAATAGATGAATTTTGTAAATTACCAAGTGTGAGTGAAAATGTTTCGTGGATTTTAGATATAGAATATGGTGTACCCAGGGTACCTGTAACTCGTTCTATAGCTATATACGATGTGAAGTATAACAGTATTCATTGCAAGAATACGCCTACCGCAATACATCCTGGGTTTGAAAAATGTAATAGTGATTTTAAAAAAGTTATCCTTTTTTATTACGACTGCATTGTATCCACGTGGTACAGGGGCTTTATTATTTTAAATAACGATAAATCTGTGGAGAATTTTCACTCGTGGCTGTTGATACCGATGAAATTTTTCGGCATGTGTTGGTCGTAGTGTGTCGCATGTATATGTGGAATGAAATTACATATGTAAATAGAGCTGTACTTTATTTTAGCTATTATTTATTATTTTATTTTTTATTAAATTTTTAATGCATTATTCTTTTTTTTATTATATAATTATTTAAATAAAGACATATTTTAGGAAGCGTATAAAAATTTGAACTCATCGGGATTTGAATATGCGCTTCTTGAAAACCGTTCAAGCGCTCTGACAGCTAAGCCATGCGTTCTACGTAGAGCGAACTAAAATATGTCTTTTTCAATTTCCTAAGTGTGCGAATAACACTTTAAAAAATGTTAAAAAATATATATATCTATAATTATTTATTGATTATACGCTATCTGTTATTCAATGGTCCAGGAAATAATTCTAAATTAAAAAATATTTTTAAAACTGAAGCATTGCCAAAATTAATAATGCCCATAAACACCTTGCCACATAACTGTATAAATTATACTTTAATCCTTGATTTTTCCATATATCTATTAATATGTTACATACAGACAAGTCTCTATAGACCATTAGTTCTACAAATACTTTATTACTATTTTATAATGTGAATGAAGATATGCTTTTATCATTTTAATTAGAAACATGTTTTTATAGCTATAAAACAAAACATTTCTTTGATAATTTAATTTCGAATTCTCTTATATCTCCAACCTGACCTATATTTTTATAACGTTTACATTTACGACGTGCGTATCATTTATTCTCGTACAGTAGTTTTGCGATGTGTGTATTGTTTTTTTTATATTCAACTAGCTGTGCCTGCGACTTCGTCCATACCTTAATATCCGTATCCGTACCTTAATATTATAAATGCGAAAGTAACTCTGCATGTCTGTCTGTGACGTCATCACGGCCAAACCGTGAAACCGATTGTGCTAAAATTTTGCACAGAGATACTTAAGTGTAATTAACATAGACTATTTTTATCTCCCATTTTCTTTAGCTTTTCCAGGAATTTCATTGTTTTAGGAAGGCCGCCAGCTAGACAGCTAAAAATCACGGAGCTGCGAGCGTTTCACTAATTCTAAAGTGGAAATAAACTAAGTTACTCCTTAATACATCAGCTATCTGCCAGTGAAAGTCCCTTCAAAATTTGTCTAGCAGTTCCAAAGATTATCCGGAACAAACTGATGGACAGACAAACAAAAAATTAAGCTGAAAGACCAGACTCAGAAATTGAAGAAATACGACGTTAACAGGAGTCTTCATTATATGTAAAGGTATTATATACTAGTCAATGAACTCATTAATTGAAATAAATAAATTTAAAATTCAAATCGAACGTTAAATTTTTAGCAACTTATAGCGTAGTGAATTGCCTTACTGTATGTAATATAATTGTTGTAGATTCCATTAAGACTGACTGACAGACGGTGTTCAGTTCAAAGTATTGCGCGTAGAAATCAAAAATTAATATACATTTGTTTTTTTAAAGTGTTATTAACACACTTAAGAAATGGAAAAACATATATTTAGAAAACGTATAAAAATTTATTTGCGTGATTTGAACCCGCGCCTCTTGAACGGTTTTCAAGAGGCGCAGGTTCAAATCCAGCTGCGTTCAAATTTTTATACGTTTTCTAAATATATGTTTATCTAAAATTGACGTTTCTTGGGAGTTGTAAGGAGGTTAAGATAGCAAATAATCTTATAGGAAGGGCGTGACTTTATATTTTAAATCGATATTGCGGGGTTCAAATGATTTTGATATAAAATATTTAAACTTCACCTGTATACTTATTTAAATTGTGACATCTCCAAAATGGGAGGAAAAAAGGATTGTTTTTTCTATATCCTCTCATCCAATATAACAGGAAAATTAGATAATCGGAAAGACAGAAATACGATACGATATCGTATAAACGGTTCCTATATCTAATGGCTGAATTGGAATGTTCCAGTCAGGAATTCGATGCAGAATCTAATTTATTGACCACAGCTATGCTAGAAATTAATAATCAACAATTAGCGTATTTGCTGTCATGGATACGTTATGAATCATTGGATTTCGGATAACAAGGCGTCATTAGATTTGTACCAACTGATACGATAAGGAATATAATCTGATAACTCTATTACATAATATGAAATATGTTTATTTTTTTTTTTAAATAAGAAAAAGGGCGATTTTACCTTTTAACGTGAAATGCGAATAAAATGTTTTTTTTAGAAATACAAGCAGCGCACAGCGTCCAAGAGGTAATCATAATAAATATAAATCCATACTAATCATATTATAAATGCGAAAGTAACTCTGTCTGTCTGTCATTCTGTCTGTGACGTCATTACGACCCATCCGCTGAACCGATTGTCATGAAATTATATATAGAGATACTTGAGGGTCTTAGGATTAACATAGGCTTAACTTTTTCTTCCATTCTGTTTTAGTTTTTACCGGAATTTCTTTGTATTCCGAATAGGCCTCCAATACGAAGCCGCTATAACTTTACACGAGCGAAGGTCGCTAGTAATTTTCATAAAATAGTCAAAAAACGTCTCTGTTTAAAATATATTCTTTTATTATGTACTACCGATCCGCTGGCGGCTTAGCCTGCGTAAGCTGAGCGATTAAGCTATTTAGTTATTTCGTGTATTACTTTTATATATTAACCGCTTGAAATATATAATGGAAGTATACAAATATATAACGGTCAAAAGTACATGGAAATCAGTTAAGCCATTTCTGAGATTAGCTTACACAAACCAACAGACAAAAAGATAAACAGTTATAACCCTAATAGTATTTTTTTTTAATATATCATCCAGTACAGACAGCGATTAGTTACGTTTTTATTATATATATATGGTTTATATAATGTTATGGATTTGTGTGCTCAATGGTATTATGTATATAATACATCTTTTACTCAGAAAGTTAATTATTATAAAAGACAGATAACACGAGTTATAGTCATTTATATTTATATGTTTTAAGTCAAAATAATCGAATCTATAATTTGATTGAGAACATTTAGTTATATGGCACGTAAATTAAGAGACAAAGGGTATAAATAATTAACGATAGTTTAATTCAATATTTAATTAACAAAATTATTGTGCAAACGAACAATATTTCAACGTCATAATAAACTATTCATTCAAACAAAATTGAAATTTTATAAATAATATTATATAATTTAAACATCACTGGAGTATACTTGGATATTCGAAAGACAATTTTTACTTCGCTATATTTCAAATTAAACTTACTTTGAAGTAAAGTAAGTGAAAATAAAAACAAAACTGTACGTTTAATATTGCAGACGATATACGATACAGTTAAAAATAGTAATCAGTTAAGAATTAAAACAGTATTTGCTAAAGACTTTAAATAAAAAAGGGGTGTGTAAAATGACCTATATACCAATTAGCTAAAGCATTCGCCCATCCCATATCATGAAGGTTTAAATAGAGTTTTAAACAAGTTTTACAATATGTTAATATTTATTTGATTAAATATATATATGAATATAAAAAATATATAATTTATGTAATATGTCAAAAAGAAAGGCTTCCTATCCACTGATCCGTGCTTGAATCTTCAATCGTAATACCATTCATATTTTTATTGGATATAACAAAGTGTGATTTGGTAATGCTCACATTTTTGTCAAACTAACATACAAATCATACAAAAGTGTCTTAATCTATTATATTATAATCTTAAATTACATTAAATATATATTAAAATAAAAAAAAGAGTATTTACATAAACCAAACAAAGCTACAAAGTATAAATAATACTGTATAAATACATTAAGCGACTAAGGCAAGATATATTTACATATAGAATAATTTATAACAGCTTCTCGCTTTTAACCGCATAACAGAGTAGTCAGTCCGATAGTCAAAATCTAGTGTCGAGTCAATTCATTCTTCATTCTCTGCCCGAAGTCTAGACATTGCGTGTTGAGTGGCGGAACTCAACGTCGCATTTTTCTTATCAGAGCGGGAAAATGAAAGTAAATTAAATATAATGATTCGCCCGAGTGGGGACCCATAACCAATCGCGTTTACAAAACCAGCCTTGTATAATTCTCTGCGTTATGCGAATATCTACAAAGTGTAGACATATACAGATTTACGCTTTTCCCCACATAGAAGGGTAGTCAGGTCAGTCGTTAGGGGTCGCCACTTGCCGCCAGACATTGCGTGTTGGGGGCGGTACTCAACGCAGCGCTTTTTAGACATATTAGAGTATTATTATACATAATTATTCATCATTATGTATAATCAACGATAATTGGTTGCATAAATGTATTATTAAAAATTAAAGTAGCATTTAATAAATTCGTTAAAATATTAAATTATTCGATGTAATTGTATTTACAAAAAGCTTCGATACTGTGTCAGTGCGCGATATATGTAATTAAATTAGTTGGAAAACAAGCTGTGTTTGTAAGGGCGTTTATTAAAGTCCAAGCCTGAATGATTATCGCAGGTTATTACTTATATATTTTTATAGAAATTATATGGTAATTTCATGAGCATTTGTCGGTGTAAAGAGAACTAAATCTATAGCTACCATATCTGAATATAATTTTATTCAAGATTTTATTTAGTTTCTTATATTTGTATGAAGAAATAAAAACAATAAACGTGTTTTATTTATCTAATGGTGTAAAATATGATTTTAATCCACAATGTTTATAACTATGAGTAACCACCAAAACGAAAGCTTGTCGTAGCTTAGTGCTTTCAGTAATATTACAAGGGACAAAGCCAAGCAATAGTCTATTCAGCAAGCATACTTATTTTATGGAGTAAAATTTACTCCACAAAATAAGTAATAAAAATGGTTGTTATTATTCTGTGCAAGCCCGGATAACCGCTGCTTGGGCAAAATGGCAAGAGGACACAGGTGTGGTCTGCAAATGTACAATACTGCCCAAGATTACACAAAAGCGTAAATAAGACCGGGTTCTTTTATACGACAGCGAATGTTGGCCAGCACAGTCTAGGCACACTTAGGAGCTTCACGTCATGGAAATGAAGATGCTGAGAAGAAGTGGATGTGTGGTGGCGGATGGCCACGTTGCGCAGACCTGGGAACTTCGTGAAGCAGGATATGAGAGCCAATAGACTAACCGCTGAGGATGTTGCAGATCCGTCCAAGTGGACGAGATTAAATTGGAAGGCAGACCAGAGAGGCTAGGCCGGGTTAAAGCCAGGTAGAAGAAAAAATCTCTTAATAACGAATATTACAAATAGTATAATTTTATATCATACCTTTAAGTAAAAAAAAAAAACAATTAATAAACACCATGAAATATAGACTTCTCCATACTAGCCCATTTAGTTTTTTACATAGTTGAAAAAAATATATATATGTAAGTAATAACCTGCAATTTAACAAAAATCACCTTTAATAAGCAATAATGATACAAAATCTCGTAGAACAAGATCTGTTCAGCCTCAGGTGGACTATTCCGTTAATAAAACGCCTCAGAAAACGTTGATATTAATCAACATTTTTGAAGGTAACTCATTGAAATCCGTAAAATTCCAGTCTATATTCGTTTATCGTTTCTTCCACATGTATGTATTTTTGTATCTTCGCAGAGACAGTGGATTGCTGCATAACACTTCTCCACTTTTCACTTTTTATAGACACTATGTGCCCGAAACTACAAAATTATATTTTGCCTTGCCAGACAGAGACGTATAAATATTTGAAATACCTATAAACGCTCCCCGAATGGGATTCGCATCCAAATCTATCACGTAATCAGATATATCCCATATGCGCCATAATAACGTCTTCTTACGCATTAATTCCTCATTTTTATTAATTTTAAATAATTTACACTAAATCACTGGTTATTGTGTAAGACATTTAACAAAAATCACTGTCACATTACTGAAATATTAACGTTGTATTTAAGAGTTCACAGTTTGCAGAATCCACGGGACGAACTTAGATATTCTTGTGCAGACCCCCGGCAAGTTGGCCTCACCACATCCGATGCCCCAACTTATAATGCCCGCTAAGAAATATCTGTTATCCTTTCCCTTAACCTGGAAATTAGGAAAAACTTTTGTTATGTTCGAATTACTTGGGTAAACTATGTAGAACGCATGGCTTAGCGGTCACAGGGTCAGACCGCTTGAACGGTTTTCAAGAGGCGCGGGTTCAAATTTTTATACATTTTCTAAATATGTCTTTTTTAAACTATCATCGTTGTACGTTGTGCACTTTTTTTGGGCAGGTTTTAACATTATTTGTTCCATTCGACTTGCTTGACTCGTTTAAGTAACTGGCATTATTTATTCTATTACAGTTGGCTACCTGATTGTATTTATTTATACTTAATTTATTTATACTTAACTTAACTTTATGTTGATGAGAATGTTTACATTAAAAATATTTACATATACTCCATCAAAGCGCTACATTAATATAAATAAATTTTGCCAATAAGCATGCAATGCTTCTAAACTGAGGACAAATTTAAAAAAGACGAGGCTTTTCATTCGTTTTGGCCTGTTCATAAAATTGTTTTCTTGTGTTGTTTAATTGTTTCGCCGTTAATATTTCTGGTAATAATTTTTTTCAGTAAAGTTATAGAACTAAATTTGCAAAGTGTTCATCAGCTTCAGATGCAGCTACTGTCTTTCACTAAACTTTTCATCTTAGTAGATTTTTCAGTTTTTAATTTTTGCCATCGAATAAAATTTTCTATTCAATTCTTATAACATTGAAAGGAAAAAGCTCGTTATAAAAGAAAACTACATAAAAAAGATCTATTACTACATAAAGAACAATTAATTAAAGGAACTTATTGTTTAAATAAAATTAAGAATAAAATTATAGCTTCAAATTAAATTATATCATATAAATATTATTATACAAAACTGCCAAATATTAAGAACAACACAACTGGTCCTGAAGCTTCATTTAAAATTTGTATTAAAACAAAAATATACAATATGCCATCATTCATTTTGAAATCGAAATCTTTTATTTTCAATTCACCTGATTGATTAAGAAAAAAAAAAGATTGGTATTCTTAGTTTTATAGTTTTAGAAATATATAAAATTTTTAGTCATCTTCACGCTTTTTCCTGCATTGTAAGGTAGTTAGAGAGAACCTACTGTTAAGGAACTCGGTTCTCCGCTTTTCACCAAAATTGCGTGTAGAGTGGAGAAATTAAAATAATTTTAATATTATCATTCCCCTGAGTGTAAATTGAACTCAGAACCATCGCGTATACAATTACACGCTGTCTCTGGATGGACATATGGAATATAATATTTATTGCATAATAATGTTGTCAATTAAATTTTTTTTTTTATATATATAAACGTGAAAATTGAACATAGTTCCCTTGGGAAATCTATACAAGTAAGCCAATAAATTTATTTATTACTTAATTATTTCCTTACTTTTAAAAGAAACAAAAACTTATTGTCAAAGGAGAATGAAGTAACGTTCTCCAATTTGTAACCCTTTTTAGAGATATCTACAATTGGACAACGATTTTTTTAATTTACGTCTTTTTTATGAAACAGAATTATTTATAAGAAACTACTTAAAGTTACTAGATAATTACCTGTAAAGGCCCTCCTGAGTCTCCTTGACAAGAGTCGTGTCCTCCTCGTTCGTGCCCAGCACAAAGAAAAATATCTGGTATGAACTCGTGACGTCCAGCTCGAAGAAACATGGATTTGCAACGCTCATTTGAAACTATTGGTACTTGTACCTGAAATTGTATATAGTTGTTAGTATTAACAACGCAAATATAGCTTTGAGTAATGTGGCAGTAGTCGTAGATTAGAATTCAGTGAGTTGATTAGTTAGTAGGTATATTTGTATGTCTTGGTATAGTAATATTTTATACGTTAGATTAAGAAAAAATATTCATAAGCTTTGTATTTTACTCCAAAACATTAAATAAAAATGCAATTTTTCAAATAACATCATCATTTAGTTTATTAAGTAACTTATACTATATATTACTTTACAACCTATAAAAATGTGGTGTGCATTGGGTCATGCGTAATGTACAATATTTTCTTAGCATGAACCTAATATTACCGAGAACCAGATTAACAAGAAAACATATTTTTTCTTACAGCTTCACGTTTTTGCCCTCATAGCAGGGTCAGATAGAACCTAGATTAAACACTCCGTTCTCCACTTTCAGTCCGAAAATCTAGATATTGCGTGTTGAGTGGCAGAACTCAGCGCCGCGCTTTGTCTTAGATAACAAAACGGAGAAATTAAATTATTTTTTAAATATAATCATTTCCCGATTGGGAATGTAGTTCGCAACCAATCGTGTTTACGGCCAGACGCTGTCCCACTGCGCCACAATGGTGTCCAACAATATTTTAATTATAAAGAAACTATTATACATACATACCTCTTGCAAAACAGAAGGTAGCACTCCCCCCTCTGACAATCTTCCCCATCCAGTAACAGTAGCATTCTCTCCAACCAACAAATCGTCGGTCGCAGGCAAGCAAATAGGCGATATATGTGGCGCAAATTGTACCGATGAGTCCAGTTTGACTAACGCCAAATCGTATTCGTATGTATAGAAATTGTATTTAGGATGAACTGCTTTCCTTGCAACACCTCGTTCTACGTATGGATATTGCTCTGATACTGATGAAAAGTCATATTCTCCTACTCGTATTCTTATTTGGGATGTCAGGAGGCTGTGGACAAGATTTGGTGTTAAAAATCTACATGCCATAGTCTTAATTAGTTTATAATATTAGGTTTAATTAACTTAAGACTTAAGAATTGGAAACTGTCCCAGTATGATTATTAACGCAAATTTTAGACTATATGCTATAATAAAATAGTAAAAACATTGTGTCTGTGCATTGAATTTATTTACTTTTTATATTTTGGGGGATGAAAAACATTAACAGACTATAAATCTGTGATTTTTTAAAATTACCACCTTGAGGAAAGTTATTATAATTTTGTTTTGGTTTCAACGTTAACAAATGGTAAATGGAACTAGTATGTCATAAAATCTTAAAGCATAAACTAGTTACTAATATTTACATATAAAGTCATATACTCTCATTTATCTCAGAGCCATATCAAACTGCCTTCTATTTTAATTCAATTACAGGACATCCATTTAGCTTGATGAATAGCTATGAACGCTTTAAATTATTTTTGTGTAATAATCAATTTGCAATCACATCTCAGAGTAACCTATTTTATTTTAGACACACTTTAGACTATAACATATATATAACCTTATAACTATATTTTAAATATAAAATCATGCGAACTATTTAAAATGGAAATTCTTGGAGAAATTCCTGATATTTCTCCAAGCAGTTCCATTTAATCTTACTCATCGACACAGTGTCCAGCTGTCGCTATCCAGCCTTCGTTGATGATGGCTCCACCACACCTGTGCGTAGACGAGAAACCGAAGAAGGAATTCCGTCTTACTGACACTTGCCAAGGCCATCGTCCAAAGGAAGAGTCTTGACCACCCATTATACGGGTTTCGGGCCGAGGCCACATGGCTGTTACACCGCATTCTGAAAAAAATATTTAATATTTTTACATAAAGCATTTGTATACAGATGTTTGTTAATATAAAAAAAACAGAGTTCAGTCTATTTAAGACACTTTGTGCGGGACTCAAATATGAGTTGTGTATTTGTAACTTTTGTTTATCAGCACATGAGATTTAACTTATAATCTTTGAAAGTAATAAATAACATCGACCCCGTCTACGTTGCTTTTTAACTTGTCAATGTTATTATTAGTTAATTGGTTTCAATGCAGTAATTAGCCACTAACTACTAGTATTTTTATTAACTCCTAAGTATAAAATGATGGGTACGATCTCTGTTCAAATCAAACATCTACTTGTGCGAATACCATCAATATTAGATCATAATAGTTTGTATCACAATAGTTCCGGTTCCAGACCAGAAAAATGTCAGTTTACCAAAGCTATTTTCCATATTTGGTATCGTATTTTTATAAAATATACATTTATCATCAGTATATATCAGCACCATGTGAATTTAATAATACTACCGTTTCACCACCTGCAGTAAGTACAAAAAGTTTATTGAAGCGATTTGACTTTAGATATCGGTCGGCATCAACTTTCAAACGCAGAAGCAAACATGCTTTAAATGGAAATTTACTTTGCCTTTAAAACGACAGGAGATATTCCACACGTGATACCTGGGTGAAATTTAAATATTTTCTTCAGTAAAAGGAATCTAGATATAACTTCGGAATATACTCGTATAAAACACTCCCGTTACTGAGTAATTTACAGACAACGCAGGCAACTTGGCATATAGATTTCTTGGGAACTGTTAGCAATCAATAAGAAAAGATTTCCCTAAATTTCTATGGAAACGGAAAACAGTACGGTAGTTTCCGTTTTACACTTAAAACTATGAAAGAAAAATAAATTAAATGGCGACTACTCGTATGTAATAAATGGATATTGTCGCCCATTTAGGAGATATAGAATTAGAGGCCATCGTGGCTTAATGGAACAGCCTCATTGGGGGAATGATTATATTTTAAATATTTTTATTCTTATGCTCTGGTACCTAAGACTGAGGCGTTGAGTTCTATTTTTCAACATGCATTGTCTCAAGACTGTTCTTCACCCTCTGCCTGAAATCGGGGCGGAAAGTGGAGAACGTAGTATCGCTGTGATTGCATTACATAAAGTAGCTATGATGCCAAATACAAATTTAATAAATCTCCATATGCTTGGTATTAGTCAAATGTTTTTGTACCGGGCTATTGATAGGTACAATGAAACCTCATATGTGTGTGGTGGAAAAAGATCTGGCTATTCTGGACGATTGGCAGTGAAGAATTTTTCCATAGAAAGAGTGCGTGGTGCTATTGATAACTGGCCTCAACGTTCAAAGGACTATATTACGGCCAATGGAGACCAATTCGAATAAGCTTCATATATTTTTAATTCTTTTATATTAAATGTTACTCTCTTCTTTGTAACAATATTTATGGCAAGACTAAGTACATACCAGCACTATGCGTAGCAGCTGTAGTCTGAATGGGTGGATACGTTGATTCTTCAGTCTTATTGATCATATTGAACACCGGGTCCTTTGGTTTCATATAATTTTTATTTGGTTTACTGGTTGTGGTTGTAAATTTCTTCGTGGGTTTTGGTTTCCCCGCAGGTTTCTCCCAATTTGGCCTCGGTTTGGTTATGAACGAGGGTTCTGTTGTAGCTTGCCAGTGGATTGTGTTAATGCTGTTTGGTCTTGACATCATGTGAACTGAAAATGATTTAAACAATGTTTTTATTATTTTTTTTATTTTGCTTGACACAATTCTCGCATTTAGCCAGGTAGGCAGAAAAAAACTAGTGTGAAAGTATTCTATTTTCTCAAATTTTAGACTGTGTGAGTTGAGTAGCACGAAACTTAACGGTTTGTCTGAACAGTTCGGAGAAGTGGAATTGAGTTTTCTATATAAATTTCTCTCAGTGAGGATCGAATTAACAACTATTGTGTATTCAAGACAATGTCCCACTTTGCCGTGGATTGGAACATTGGGCAACATTTTAATATTTAATTTAAAATTCTTGTAATTCTGTAAATTCACCATTTTAAAATTTCCTAGCCAAATAATATTTTATACTGCTTACGACTGTTATTTAAATTAAAGAAATAATTATAATAATAATTTAATTACTAAAAAACTAACATCTATTTAATTAAACGTATACTTATTATGTTCACGTCTAGATGGCATTACAATAATATAACATCTTCACTTCGTTTATATTATTTAAATTAGTCTGTATCAGTCTGTCAGTGTTTTAGTAAACGTATAAAAATTTGAACGCAACAGGTTCCGAACCCGCGCCTCTTAGAAACCGTTCAAGCGCTCTTACCGTTAAGCAAATGCGCTCTTTTTCCGGCGGCGTTGAAATTCTTATACGCTTATTACAACTTATTTTTGTTGTTAGCATCTCTGTAGAGATTTTTACAAATTTCTGCTACCTAAAAATTATTCTACGAACAATCGTTTGGCAAAAGAGAATTCTATTTATTAAATATATTTTTTTAAGTGTTATTCACACACTTTTAAAAACATTTACATTACAAAATCTATAAAAAGGAGGTTCCAGGGTTGGGGAATCCCACTAAGTTAAAATTTTGATTTGTTTACTAAAAATGTTTTCCAATTTCCTTTTTAAAATGCAACGCCATCTGTCCTACAATTAATAAATTACATACCTTGAGAAATACTATTTTCACCATGTTGTTCCGACACAGCCATTGGCCTAGCACCGGACATAATACTAAGACTAGATGAAATTTTGTTATGAGGACTAGCTTCCGCTTCCGGTCTATGTACATCTTGAAACTTATTTACACTGTTATATGTTACTTTATTTACTATATCACTATTATCTAAATTATCCATTGAGGGCAGATTGATTTCTGGCGGGCGATAGCTATATGGGGTAGGCGAGCCATCTATAGGCTTCGTCATGAAAGAAGGGCGTATAGTTTGTGTGTTGGGTCGCAAGTTTGAGTTTTGAGTGGTAGATGTGCTTGATGAAGTTGAAATTGGGGTGGCACTGGATGGCGCTGTGTACGGACGATCCGTAAGTATCACTGGGTTGGGTGTTTCTGAAAAATGTAAAGTTTTTGTTATTCTTATTTATTTATAATAAGGAAAAATGTTAATTATTATTTAAAATAATATAATTATAATCAAAAAAGTTCTTATTAATGCAAAATAAGTTTAACGGTTGTAAAATTTATCAAAAGAACATACAAAATAATTTTTATATCAAGTAAGATTTTGATTAAAAAAATTTTAATTAAAGTAACAATAATTATAAACATTAAAAATGTTAATCTATAAAACTTGAATTTCGTTTCTAATTTTTACAATTTTCGAATCATAAACCCACCTGTAACAGGTTTGTCCGGTAACCTGCAGCACGAGCCGAACATGAACCCGTCTACGCATACACCCGCGTGTATACCACCCACTCGATTGCACTCCTGCACCCACATGCATGCTCCTCTCGACCCGCCTACAGTACACGACTTGCGCGACATTTGATAACCTGTAAATATATATAGAATAATCATTAAAAATTACAGACATCCATACGTTCGTACTTCTAGACTTTTAGACAATTTAATCCATACGGATAATACCTACGTATAAATTAAAATATCATTTCAAGTAATTAAGTTGAAATAAAAGATATCTATATCTCAATTTGTCAAATCGAACTAGAAAACTTTACAGTGATGGAGATGACGTCGATCCCGCAACCACTGCCTTCAATGATGCATGTGCAAATGAACAGGCAGGTATGAACATAAAATATATAAAAGTATACACTAATAAACACCTAATAGTCACTATAATTTCAGACTAATTTTATATTAAGGATTTTCCTTTTAGGGAACTTACATGAAGTATAAAATATATGTTTATTAATACAAACAATAGTATAAAAATAACGTTCTTTTATATTCGTTTTAGCCACTAACTTATGTTAAAAAGTAAAAAAAATCTACATCTTTTAAAATTGTACTTATACACGTTGAGCTCTTCAAATGAAATTAAAAGTAGCCTAAAGTCGCCATCTAGTGTCTCATATAAGAACTTTTACTTCTTCATGTCCACGTCTGTATAGCAATACACTTCTACCGCAGTAATTGATTTATGTAAGTTCTCGATAGATGCCGTTGGAGTAAATTATTTATCTATGAGTTATAATTTAAAATGTATATGACAGTTATTCGTTATGTGTGTATTGGTGAGTCCTTCCGTGCTCAAGTGAGTTTGTACTAATGCTAGTACACACAGTTTCGATCAATCTCAGCAAGCATGCCAAGTTTAGTATCCGTAACTTTAATAGCTTAGGAGGAAATAGAGTTCGAAGCTTAATTGAGTTGACCAATAAAACTCAGCGTAAGCTCAGCTCAACCATGCTAATATTATTTTAAAATATATTTAAAACAATTAATCTCTATTAATATATATAAATTAATAGATATAAGTTTAATTAAAAAAGAAAAAGTTAGCCTTTGTAAATGTGTTGCTACTTTATTTTAAACATTACTCATATATATATACTAACTGTATAACCTTTGAAAAGTACAGAGTTAATGTAAGTAAAATATTTTTTTTATATATTATGCGACAGTTCAATAGCTTTTAACTCCTTTGACTACTTAGTAGTTCCCGTGAAATATTATTGTGGTCAAATATTATTTTCTATTTTCATTCAAAAGTTATTTACAAAATAAGGAATACTTTTCTGAATAAATGTTCATTTTATATAAACATATTTAAGAAAATAATAAGTTGTTAATTCCGTCTTTCCAAAAGGACAAAAATTATAATTACAATAAAGTCAACTTATAAACAGTTAAAAAAGACGCTAGTGGCCATCGCGGCGCAGTGTGACAGCATCTGACTGCGAACGCGATTATTTGTGGCCAGTCTGGTACTCAAGGACACAGAGCGGCGTTAGGTTCCACTCAAAAAGCAACGTCTCGATTTCTGGCCAAAAGCAGAGAATGGAGTGTCTTGACGTTCTCTTTGTCTTTCCTGGTTTGCAGGAATAATTTTGAAGCTATTAGAAGACGCTATTGAACAAGCTTTTATGTCTTAGAGTGAATTGTTTTAAGATATTTTTCCCCTCTTTTAATATAAACATTTAGTATAATACTTTTAATATAAACATTTAGTATAATATTAACATTGAAGTTAAATCTTAAATAAATATATGTAGAACTACAGCTGCACTACAATGTTGTTATTACATTAGTATCTCAAAAATTATTGGTACAGACAAATAAAATATAAAAATTGCAAATATATAATAAAATTACAGAAATTCTGAAAAATACAAACATAATTGTAAGTTTCAAAAACAGCATTTATAGTTTATTTCTTCAATATTTAGAAATTTTGTTGGGTTAACAGGTTAGGAAAATTTATTGCTCCTATCATCCAAAACCATCAGGCTCTTTTATTCAATTTCCGGCGAAATCAGGTTTAATGCTATGAACCTTACTGAAATTTTTTTATAGGGATATCACAAAAACATTTCTCTGTACGATGTCTTTTTATTTTATTATATGTATAATATTGAATTTATATGGATTCAATTTGAAACAAGCTCGGCATTGAGCTCCGCCACCCAACACTCGATATCTTTAAAACAATTACACATTGGTGTGGTGGTTGTAATTAAATTATTTTCGATTCTCTGCTCTGGTAGAGCAAAGCGCACGCAAAACACGCAATATCCCGATTTCATGCGGAAATTAGGGGCCGGAGTATCTTGACACTATTTTCTCTCTGACTACTTATGCGGGGAAAACTGTGAATATAAACAAAAAAACATTGTTAAAGTAAAATTACAGATACTTTTTTGCAATTTCACTTTTTGCAATAGTCAATCGAAAAACAATCTCGTTGGATAGGCGTACCGTCGTGAAATGAACTTCCGTATAACGGGGCGCTCTCAGGAAATAACATACTAGACCTTCCAGGATATTGCATCGACGGCAGAACAGGTAAAAATTGCAAGTTTGCAAGGAGCTTGAGCTGCAGGTTGAATAAAACAATTATATTTATAATAATAGCACCGTCGTATAACAGTGGTACATTATTAGTAGTACGTGCGACGGTTATGGGTTCGAGCTCAGGTTAGGTAAAGAGAACCCGGTGTCAAGACACTCCGTTCTCCACTTTCCACCCGAATCCGAGACATTGTGTGCTGAGTAGCGAAACTTAGCGCCGCACTATGCCTTGTCACCAGAATGGAGAAATGAATGTTATCATTCCCCCGAATGGGAATATTACCTACAACCATTGTGTATATATTCAGACGCTCTTACACTGTGTCACAGTAATCCCCATATTAAGACAAACGTCTAAACAAAGAGATAAAATATTTATTTCATATAGAATTGTTACTTTTTTAGTAAGATTACGCCATCGTGTCAAAGTCTTACAAAGCGCAATGGTCATGGGGCCAATCTTCACTCGGGAGTTAATATCATTTAATTTTAAATTTAATTTCCTGCTCTGATAAGACAATGCGCTGACCTAAGTTCCGCCAGTCAACCTGCAATATCTCGATTTCGGTCGGAAAGCGGAATGTCTCGACACGAGCCTAGAGCATGGCAAAAATTAAAGTAACTGGCTAACTTATAATCGTGAACTAATTTTAATTTCAGGCTATTCTGCTAATTGTTTGAATCTATAACACGATCAATGACAGAGATAACTGAGCCATAAAGGTCAGGGCAGGTATAATTATATATTAAAACATTTACTTGTTGAAAATAGCAAAGTATAAAACCATTCCATATTAAGAGAAGATTACGCCGCACAGTAGGTACCTATCTATGTATTAGAGTAGCGTAATGAGCTTAGTTCTCATTTAAATTAACCACCAGTCCTTGAACCCACCTTACTCTCTAAGCAGGTTAAATATTTATGAATATGTATTTTTGTTTATGTATAGTATTTTAAAGAAATATTGAAAAACGAAATAGTGGACTCAGTGACAGTTTTCTCTAATTTTTGAGATTTTGCAGTGAATAGACTCTCTTTGTTACTCATTTGGTTTCAAATAAATAATTTGTATAAAAATGTAAAGTATATATATAACTCTGAATAAAAAAATTTAATTTTCTTTAAAATGTCAAAATCTGAGAATCTTATAAATATGTATATACTGTAACGCGGATCCGTGCGAGAAAGTTATTAAAAAAAAGATTAAATTCACACACTAGATTTATTTCACAGAGAATAAATTCACAAAAATAGAAATAGTGGAAATATGAAATTATGTGGCTAATCGAGATATCTTATTAGTCCCGGTTCTCTTGTTTTAAATTCAATGAAATTTTGTTATAGCAATATAGAAATGCACTCCAGCAAACCCCAGATATAACAGTACTACGTCCATCCATATAGAAGTCCTTTTTCACAACTTACAGTTAGAAGTTTTTCATAATCTAATAAGAAAACAAAAAAAACGTCACAAACACTTCTACATTTAGTGAAAATTAAAAAAGAATTAGAATATGAATACAAAATATAATATGGTAGAACTTATAATATATAAAATGGATTTATCTTATATTTCCGAGTACTTCATACATAAATTATATTTTTATATGATATTCAAATTAATTTTAATGAAACTTCGCAAAAACTTTTGTTGCGTCCATTTTAATTGGAACTTGGCACTTACTATTATTTTGTTTGCCAAACAAATATTTCCACTAATTCATAACTGAAGTACTGCGATTCATAACTTAAAAATATTTTATTGTAAAAGATAACGGTTTCAAATCCTGTGCTAAGCCAAATTAGTTATTACAATATACTGACTTTTGTTTATATCTCACAGGTTCACATTTTTCCCGCATAGCTCCGTACTCCACTTTTCACCCGAAATCGAATGTTATCGAAACATTGCGTGTTGAATGGCGGAACTCAATGGTGCGCTTTGTTTAAGGTACCAAAATATTTTAAAATATAATCATTCCTCCCAGACTAGGGACAGGGACTCGAACGCACCACCAATCTCGGTTACAGTCACACTTGTCTGTACCAGTGCATCACGATGCCAACAGTTTAGTTTATACATTGATCTCAATTATTCATAACCATTGTAAAGCTATTATTTTTAATATTAAATATTTAAGGTTCATTATATAAATTTAGATTTATTACGCGTTATCGTTTTAAAAGATCTTCTAAGTAGCTGAGATGTCGTTTTTAAATGCACCGTAATATTTGGGACCAAAATGGGAATAATGACAAAAATAACTAAATTCTATATCAAAATCATACACAAAGACTATAAATTTGATTGCGCCATAAAAAAATACACACTAATTGTAATTTGAGAAAATTTCAGAGGAATCATCTCTTAAATTAAACTGTAAGTAGCGTTGACTGTCGACCTGTGACCACGGACTACTGTAAAGTGTTCAAAACGTCGGATTCTAGAATATATTTTCGAATACCTATATTATACGCGATTAATCCGATTTAAAATAGTTACATTTTAAAATGTAAGTGTTTCAACATGGATGACGAAAGAATACCAATTTATTTGAGCATCTAAAGCGTACAGACAAAGAAATGTTAGCAAACAATCCCATTGTTACACGCCATAAGTAAATAACTGCCAAAAAATCACAATCCTCAATCTTCTTGACAAACAAAAGATCTGAAGAACTCATTATAAGAAAGTTCTGCTCTAGAAACGATGTTGCGAAATTATAATATATGGTTTTATATTGTATGGTATATTCATTATATTATTAAGTCAAGGAAAATATAGGTAACGGCTTATACTATGGAGAAAGAGTGCAATCCAAAACAACCTGTGCCCGCGACTTCGTAGGCGTGAAATTGTGAAATAAAAATAGTCTAAATTATTTATTATTAATGCAGTAAAAACATCTTAAAAATAAATATTTTACACACATGTGTATGACACACACTTTTACATAAAATGACAAACACATTGCTAAGGCCACAGAGTGACCTCAGTGCACTGGTTTCGCACTGAAAATGTACTGGGAGTCGACAGAGTCCCCTAAATGCACTGGGGTCTGGGGGGGTATTTACGCTTCCATGGGTTTAGTCTTAATCTAGTATAATAGTAATAATTATTTGTAATGGTTATTGTGTTATGTTATTATATATATGTATGTGTGTACATTGAAATTTGGCCATCTGTAAATGCAATTGTTGTGGGTTCCATTCCCGATCGAGTCATTATATTGAAATATTAACACGGCATTGAGGTCCGCCACTCAACGTGTAATGTCTCGACTTGGAGTGAAATATGAAGTGTATACACACTAGGTTTACCCTAAGGGGGGGGGGGAAAGGAACCATGGAGTCACTTATAAATAATCATCATATATATTGATTTTTGTTTTTATATTATTAAGCAAATGATTAAAGAAATATGAGTTCTTTTCCATCTTCATGTCTTTGTGTGGTAAAATTTGCGTTTGTAATGTTTGTTCGAATGGAAGCAGAATGGTAAATTAAAATAACCTAAATGATCCCAGTAATCGAAGTGCTGAGATTGTTATACTATTGAAACCAAAAATAATACTGAGCAATCGGTATGTGGTAGATATGTGCTACCACAGTTTGGCTACCCAAAGCGTGGCGGTCGATATCGCGATGCGCAACGGAATGCTTCAAAGTGTACCATACTAGCTATGCCCGCGACTTTGTCCGCGTGGAAATCTAAAATTATAGTAGCCTAATTTACTTTACTACTTTCTCGTCAAAATATGTCCAGGCGTTTCAGAAATTAGCCGAAACATACAGACAGACAGATAAAAATTATATATTTTTTTATTTTCATTCAATTTCATTTACTGTTATAGATAGTTATTTACTTTATTAAATATATTTGTTAAAACAATATTTTCCTTATAAAATATTTATCCACATATACTAAAGCATGTCTACTTCAGGAAAGAATTTTACGAAAATATATCCCTAAGGCAGTGTAATAGATTATATAAAAACGAGGAAAATGGATCTAAATATAAGCTCATAATACATATCAAATATGTGGAAAACTACTATTTTCATTTTATATGGCACCATTAAAACATACTTTTGTCTTTTTTTTTGATTTTTTGATTGGTGATTAGGAAAAGTTTGTCATTCCTTTATTTTATATAACCTAAACAGTTTCTCAGTTCAGTTTAGTTAATAAGTTTACATCTTTTGAATGTAATTTATACCCATTAACATACCCACGGCAAGCTATCATTAATTATTCTATTAAAAAAAGCACCAGCCTCAACCTAGTGCCCAAGACTCTCAATACTCCACTTTCCGCCTGAAAATCGAAACACTGTATGTTGAGTGACGGACCTCAAAGCCGCGCTTTGTCTTGTTCATCAGAGCGAAGATTTCAAATAATTAAATTATGATCATTCCACTGAGTGGGAATCGAACCCACAACCGATTACAGCTCTTTATTGTCATACATTAACCAATTTTCGTAATATAATAAAATCCGGTATGCTACTAAATATCCGCTATATTATATGCTATCAAAACGCATACCATGAAACTTCCCCCTATTGTCTTCGGCAAATAACCGTTCTTTGTAACAATAAGCTACATTACATTACATTATGTAACCTTATTTCCGTAATATAAATGTATGTATAAGTCTTCTTATTTAACGATATGAAAGGCTGTTGTTTAGATAATTTTTAATATTGTTAATCATTTTTTTGCGTTTTACAACAAATATGAGGTGAAATTTGCTGCTAATTTTATAGTAAATTGGTCTGAAAGTTATTATTTCAATTCAAGTACCTATACCTCAGAAAAATTATGTTATTATTTTAAATGGTAATATGAAAACGACACGTCGCGAAAATTCGCTAACAAAATACAAAAAACATTACGAGAAACGCAATATCTCTAAGTATATAGAATCTTGAGATCGAAGTGATTTATCACCAAATTATTTTTAAGTACCGCAAAATAGACGCTTACGCTATACGCGGAAATAAAAATATAAAATTTTATAAAACTAGCTGTTGCTCACAGCTTTGCTTGCGTACATATTTTTTCATATTAAGAAAGAGATTTTTTTAAATAAAATACCTAGCGACCTATGTATATAACAAATTTTATATAAGTAGCCAAAAAACAGTTTCATATTTCAAACTTAATATAATGACGGACTTCCATAAAATTTTTTGACCCATACTTCACCCCCTTAGGTGTAGAATTTCCATAAATCCTTCCATAACGGGAGTCTACTCCACAAAATAACAAACTGACCAAAAATCATACGTAAAGTTCAATGTAAAATCAGTCAGTCAGTCAATCAGGACAATTTATTTACAGTTTATTGATAAAAAATGAATAAGATTACAGCTCAAATGTACTCTTACTTAATTATTTAATACAACAGAAATAACATTTTAAAAATCGTAATTTATTAAAAAAAAGTCTCTCAGGTCCGGAAAATCAGACTAAACTAACTACAAATAAAATATAAGCTAAACGACCTACAGTGTCTAAGAAATAATCGTTCAAAAAGCATTCCTATAAAATAATTCAAGTATTTAATTACTAAAAGTTTCCAGGAAATATTATACAAACATTAACTCGCTCCAAACGGGTAATCTCCAGTGATTTCTTGCAATGCGGTAATAATTCGATGCGTCAAAACCAGTAGCTATTAAGATCCGGGATACCGTTAAATACCAAGGACGGTGGTTAGGGCTTGTTACTAGGTGTACTTAGGTGTAAATCATTTAGAAATATTAGTTTTAGCGTTAATTAGGTAGAAAAATTCGATAAAATTAGATGACGATGGGTACATACTTAAAAAAAAAATAATATCGAGCTTAGTTATAACAAAGTAATGGCTAGAGTTTTTCGTTGGTTTTAAAGTTATATTTAAAGTGGCGGAAGCTAACGCCGCGCTTTGTCTAACCTTGATGGGCCAAAAAACATAATTTGGTTCTATTTATATAATTTTACTACAATTGAAAATATAATTCGCTAAGAAAAATATATTTATGAAACAAATATATATTACTAAATATATATTTGTTTCAGAAATATATTTCATCACCCAGCTTCGTTTCGTCATTTCTTTGAAGTGGTTCCGGAAAACTTGAATTCTCCATTAGTGGGTGCCACAAATAAAGCTACATGCCAATTCACCTGTCTGCCAATAGTTCCTGCAGTTTCAGCTTTGCATTGTCTGTTTGTCACATAGTATCGGAAAAGTTTTATATCATATATAGATTTAAATATTTGTTTTTAGCTTCATGCTTTCTCCTTAGCGGGGTATTCGGGGAGAACGCTATGGTCACTGTCATTGACCTCTTTCTACACGTCCTCTGGGAAGGTCCTCTTGTTTTTACGTCACATTACTTCTGTACTATTGATTCTGTATCTCGAAGGTCAACCGAAGCATCCTCTCTTTGACCATTCACCTCTGCTTCATATATAATTGTTTCAACCATTTGTTCAACACTCGCCCTCTCAGGTTCTTCTTTAAACATTTTAATTACGAAAACTAAAATTCTTCAAATAATTTTATACACCTGTGTAAACATACGATAGTGCCAAAAGATAATCAGGAGATAAGATTAAATTTAAGTTTACATCTAACTTATTCATCTCGCGTTAAAACAACAAGCATAGTAATCGTAAGGAATCCAAACCGCAAAGAGCCACAGAATGTAACAGGAGACATTCTGATTCAACGTCTTTATTTATATATATTTACATGGATAATGAATATAATGTGATAATAAAAAATTCTAATTAAATAAACATATTTTATTTAATGATGGACAGGTCTCGATTTTAGGCGAAACGTGGAGAACGGAGTGTCTTGACACAAGGCACTCTTCTGACCTGCTATGCGGGAAAGCTTTTAATTAATAATGGATCAAAACTAAATTAGTTAAATGAATTATCAATACTTACATGTAGAGAAATCGTCAGACAAATTTTTTTATAAACATAATATAGGGATACGAATTGGTATAGTTTAAGTTTTTAAGGAGAAAAAGTACTAAAAACCAATATATGCCACAAAAGTGTATTAGAAATATATTCATTTAACAAAATAAACAGGCTACTAGTATACTGAAACATTTAAGTTAGAAAGTGTACACATGCCTTGTAAATTTATTGTATATGATTAACCGTAAAACTCAAACTGTAAATAAATAGAATTTGAGAATTATTTTTAACATTTACACTTAGGAAATTGAATACATTTTCATAAAACGTATAGTAATGTTATAGAATTTTAAAAAATACTATAATAATGTATACATACATATATATGCGCAATACGCAATGTCTTAATACTAGGTTCCCTTCGACTAATATAGAAAAGCTGCTTTGCTGCAATATATAATTATATTTGTTCTAGTAAAATTACAAAACTAAAAAATACGTATATAAGTACTCGTATATACCCTCGAGATAGATTTGAACCCACCATCAGGCACTTAACTCCTCTACAATTATATTAAAAAAAGAATGTTTCACTCAAAATCGGACACAATACAATATCAATATTTAAGGCAAGATTAATACATTTATAAATCACCTCTCGTTAACATTACCCTCGTACCAAATAAAGAATCTCGGTTGTACTTGAAAGAATGACGGATGAATGTTGTCCTTTACGAAGTATATTCGTGTATTCATATTCCACAAAATAATATCTATATGGAGATATTTTTATGAGATATTTCTTTTTATATGTATACGAGTATATTAAATTACACCGCTTATATAGTGCAGTGAACAGATGCACGGTGGCTGTGGGTTCGATTACCATTTAGGCGCATGACTACATTTGAATATTTTGAGTTCTACCACTCAACAAGCATTTTTTTTTATTATTCTATAGACAAGGCAAACAAGCGTTCGAGTCGCCTGTTAGTTAGTAATCACCGGCGCCCACGGCTCCGTGTAACACCAGAGGAGCTACAGGAATGTTGCCGGCTTTTAAGGTGGAAATAGACGCACCTTTTGAAGGTACCCATCGAATCGACCTGGAAACACTGCCGATGGTAGACCATTCCACAGTTGAGTGGCGTACCACGTATACAGATGTTGAGGATGGAGGAGTCAAACAGTTCCCCAGAACACATTATAAATGCGGTAGAGAACGCACAGAGAGGCAACGTCTCTACGCAACGCCAAAGTATCAAAAACCTTTCACAGATTATTGGGTCCTTAATGATTAAAATGGCTCTACTTCGTATCCAATTCATGAGAAATGTGGAGAATGTATTATATATACTTATATTATCAATATAGCATTTAAAATCACTGGACAACACGTCGTGTGGTGAAATAAATTCGTTTCATTCAGTAACGTTATTTTCTCTGAATAGCATCATTTGTTCGTTGGCGTGTTAATTGCAGTACGAGGAACCGCCAATTAATTTGTAAATTACTAGTGTTCTTAAGAAAACTGTTTTTGTAAATATGATTAAAGTATGATTGAATCAATATCAATTATTTTTTTACAGTTTCTCGCTTTCTTTCCGCATAGCAGGGTAATAAGAGAGAACATAGTGTCAAGACACTCCGTTATCCGAGAAATCCAAGACACTGTGTGTTGAGTCGAGCGCGCTTTGTTTTAGGTACTAGAGCGGAAAAATGAAAATACTATCAATATAATTATTCCCCAGAGTGGGGACCGAACCCACAACGAATCGAATTTTCAGTCAGACGCAGTTCACGCGCCACGATGGGCACCATAAGTTAATATAGCTTCAAGAAAATAATTTAAGTATAAGCATTCCTCCGAATGGGAGTTGTACCCACAACCTGTAGTATTATACTTTTTGTGTAATATTCCATAGAAAATTAATTAAATTTAAAAATACTATTAAATTATGAAGTTACTTATAAAGTGATCGCTTTGTAATAATCTTTGAACAGCGAAGCTTTGTAAAAATCTTTATAGAGATGCTAGCAACAAAAGTTATAACAATCCTATCAAAGTTTCACGGTAAGCAATTCCGCTAAGTTGGATATTTTTATAACGACATTCAATATGTATATTGTAAAGCCTTCGTCTGTAACTTTAGGATATGTGATTATAAGCAGGTGTAAAGACAAATGGGAAAGCAATAGTGTAGTTTTTTCAATGTTGACCAAAATAATATAGAATAAAATTTAACATCTTTAAACTCTTTCCTGCATAGCCAGGGTACACAAAGAGAACCTAGTGTCAATACTAGTATATTATAATTACCTTACTTTTATTTTTTATATACTATAGACAAGGCAAACGAGCTTTCGGGTCAGCTAATGATAAGTTATCACTCCCACGACCCCGTGTAACACCCAGAAGTTCTACAGGGATACTGCTGGCCTTACATTAGTTATATTTTATAATTATTATATATAATTTTTTATTATATACTTCATTAAAAATTGCATAGAATAGGAAATGACGTCATCATCATAATCGCAACCGCAACCGTAACCATAACCATGTCACTGAATTTATATAATGTTCTATCTAGTGCCATTGTAATAACCGCTCTATTTGTATAGAGATGGAATTATATTAATTTATTTCGAAGACATATGAAATTTTTTATATATATTTATATAATATACTTTTAAATGATTACAGCAATATAACTGTTTTATTCTACTACTTATATACTACTAAGGTCTGTTTAATGGTAGTGAACGAACTCACAATTATAAAAAAAATGGACAGAAAATTAAAAATTTAATAAATTTAGCCACTTTCATTCAGAGACTGCGATATAAATGCAATTAAGTTTGTATGCGGTTAAATTGAATAAGATGAATTTATATAGTATACAAAACAATTAAAATCAAGGTAATATCAAAAGAACACAAATCATAATAAATATATATGTTTGCACATAATTTATTTTTATAAAAAACATGTACTTTGTAGTAAGTATATCTTAAAGGTGTACACATACCGGGTATATTTTACAAGTACAGGCCTTTCTTACATAACCCGAAATGAAATTTGAACGCACACCTGTTACATATACGCGACAACTATGCCACAAAGGCGTAAATTTCTATATACTTAAATGCGAATATTCATAAAAAGTTCCTTCTACACTACGCAAGCCGACATCAAACAGTTATGAACAAAGTAATGAGCGTGGCGAAAGCCGCTATGTAGACGACCTTCCAACCCCGCGTACATTACACCGGCGTTATACTTAATTATATAGGATTTAACAAATAGCTTCAAAATGCAACACAAAAGGAACAAAACATTAACATATTGTAGTTGAAAACTTCTATAGTAAGTAAAATAACTTTTAAATGAAGCACTCGTTTGAATGGTTATAGTAAAATAATTGTTATTATAAAAGATATATTTAGAAAACGTATAAAAATTGGAACGCAGCGAGATTTGAACCCGCACCTTTTGAAAACCGTTCAAGCGCTCTGACCGCTAAGCCGTGCGTTCTACATCCAGCTACGTTGAAATTCTTATACGCTTTTTACAACTTATATTTGTTGTTAGCATCTCTGTAGAGAGATTTTTACAAATTTCTGCTACCCAAAGATTATTCTACGAACAATCGTTTGGCAAGGGAGAGTGCTATTTATTAAATACATATATATATGAATATATTTTTTAATTTTTCAAGAGGCTCGGGTTCAAATCCAGCTGCGTTAAAATTTTTATACGTGTTCTAAATATGTATTTTTCAATTTCCTAAGTGTGCGAATAACACTTTAAAAAATAAAAAAAATATATAATTTTTATTATAATATTGATTCCGCTATTATATATATAAATTATATAACAAGTTTTTTTAAATTATTAAACACTTCTTTTAAATCTTATACACTGTATTTGTAGGACAATTTTTTTTTATAGTGTAAGCCTTTTTCACGGTCATTTCACGCTTTTTCTCGCATAGTAGAAGTATTTAGAGAGAATCAAGTCATGGCACTGTGTTCTCCATTTTCCATCTGAATTTGAGACAATGCGTATTAAGTGCTCAACGCCGCGCTGTATATTGTTCACTAGAGCGAAGAAATTAAAGTAATTAAACTATGATCATGCCGAGTGGAAATCGAACCCACAACCGTTCTCGATTAATTTTTTAAATTGATGGAAAATGTAAAATTAAATGTCTGCTTAGAGCTAACCTTTAAATATTCAATAAAACGGGAAAAAAGTCCTAAAAATTGAGATCTTTCCAAATCTAAGATTAACCTAAGTCGAGATATTTATATATAAGACTTATACTCTTTTTTTTAACATTTTTTAAAGTGTTATTCGCACACTAAGGAAATTAAAAAAGACATGCTTAGAAAACTAAGCCATAGCTTAGCGGTCAGAGCGCCTGAACAGTTTTGAAGCGGCGCTGGTTCAAATCCCGCTGCGTTCAAATTTTAATACGTTTTCTAAATATGACCTATACTCTTACAAACTTCTAAACTAGATAATTATCAAATCAGTACACCGTTGTATTGAAATATTAATTATTTATTTTTTATCATCTATACTATAATCGATAATAAATATTCGTTGCGATATTAACGGAACCCGTGCAATTGATTAATAGGCTTTTTTGTAACACTTTTTGCAGCTTCAGTGATAGATATTAAGGCATTGTACTTAATCAGAAGTAAATTAGAATTCTGGCAACTGGTTTCAGACTCTAACCTTTAAAAAATAGGATAGATTTTAGATTGCTGATTGCTTGAGGTTTTCTTCTAAATTAGAATTGATGACTTGCGGCCTTGTGTGCGGAAAAACAGAAAACGAGCGTTGTTAATAGTACAATGACATATATGACGTGTTTGCTTCGTTCTATTTGATTGCTATTGTATGGTACTTGCGTATAGACTGGACTGGCAAATTATAATAATATTTCGTATGCGGTGATTTTAAATGTAAAAAGTTTAAAACAAAAACAAAATTATTAAAAAGGCTTTTTTACATGAAACTATTTTAACCGGATTAATCGCGTATAATTTTAATATTCGATAATACATTTTAGAACCGATTTTTTCGCGTTCGCATTCGCGTATTATTTTCGAATACTAAAATTATACGCGATTAATCCGGTTAAAATAGTTTCATTTAAAAATGTGTAATAATCGTGAAAATCAAAGAACATATTAAGGCTTTTTAAAATTTGTATAGAAATAAGTTTTTTCTTTTTTTTATTTATTTATTAAGCAGGTCAATGTAACATACAATAGACATGTGTTTAAAAATTGTGGCATATAGAAACAAGAATATTACATTGTACATCACAATTATAGGCTAGCTCAGTATGATATTAATACAAAAAAAAACCAAACTTATATAATACCCTACACTCAAAATTAACACAAAAAAATGCTTTTAATTTAAGAAAGATACAAAATAAATAGAATTAATAATATACTATTTGTAACAAAATGATACTAACAAATAAATATATATAATATCAAAAATAAAAACAAATAAGAACAAATAAGACCTAATAATTCATTAATTTCAAGCTCAAGAACGATTAAGCTTCGCTAAATGTATATGGATTAACCGATTTAATCAAAAAAGCATAGAAAAGTAAGTTTTCCAAAATATTTTTTCACAATATAATGATTATAACGCTAGCATATAAAAGCACTGGCTAAAAAATAAACAACAGTTTATAAAATATTTTTTGCGTTATTGCTTATTATTTAAATTAAAGCATATTAAAAGTGAGGTCATCGTGGCGCAGTGGGACAGCCTGGCTGTAATCGCGATTAGCTGTGGGTTTGATTCCCACACAGTAGAATGATTATAATCATAATCTAATTATTTGCGCTCTGGTACCTAAAAAAAAGCGCGGTGTTTAAATACGCTACTCAAGAGGCAATGTCTCAAGTTCGAGCTGAAAGTGGAGACCGGATATATATTTCTATGAACACTCCGTTCTCGTTCCGTTCGCCTATTTAAGGAAAATTGTATACTGGATACTCCAACATCGCGTGTTTGTTCAATCCGAACAAATGTAATACTAATATTTAATTCAATTTCACATACATTTAAGTCCCGTTATCGTAAGTATATCCGAATATAGTCAGATGATTTGACCTCCCATAGGTCAATAGCTTTAAAGTTGCATTGGTTAATATAACACCTATACTATACGCTGCCCGCGATTATGTCCGCATAGTAATTAGTGTGTCTCTGCCAAATGTCAAATTTGTAGCAAAATATTATATTACTTGCATACAAAGTTGTGAAAATCCTCAGGCAAGATATTTTTCATAGCGGACGTCTATTACTCATAAACTGCCAAATTTGATATATGCGTATAATTTCAAAACATTGCGTGTTGATTAACGTAACTTAACGCCGTCGTTTGTTTTACTAGAGTAAGGGAATAATGTACATATTATACTAAAATTTTAGAGCATAATTTCAAATTATGACATTACCGATATCGCCCAAGCCCTTTAGGTGCTACTGTAAAAGACGGATGATTTATTTTCAACTAAATATAAAGTATATATATATAAACTAAATATAACTAAATAGAAAATATTTTTAGAAAACGTTTCGGTTGACGGTTTCCAAGAGGTGTGGGTTCGACTTCCGATACATTCGAAGTTTCATACGTTTTATAAAAAAAGAAACAAATATCTTATATTATACTAAGTACATTAAATATATTAATATTTGGCTCACATACTTGTGAATAATATTTTATAAATATTATATTATACTTATAAAGATTTCTATTGCAAAACACTCTAGTTTGTTCAAATATTTATAGCCATTTGAATATAATATAAAAATACATATGGCACAAAAATGTAAATGAATCAGTCCTTAGTCCAGTTACAGAATCCTGCATATATTCGTATAATAAAAGCATCACAAGGATAACCGTCAAAAAATTTACATTTCGTTTGTACTTTTGTAAGTAAGACATCACTAAGTGAAATTTGGTTTGAGATATGTGAAAAATTTTATACGTTTTCTAAAACATACTCGGTAACAAATTTTGATTTGTAATAATCTCTCTACAGAGATGCTAAAAACAAAAATAAGTTGTCGTATAAGAATTTCAACGTAGCCGAATATAGAACGCCTGGTTTAGTCGTCAGGCTATTTCCAAGAGGCTCAGGTTCAAATCCTGCTGCGAAAACCTTTTATATGTTTTCTAAAAAATATGTTTTTGTAAAAAAAATTATCATTTTCATTTGATTAACATTCATTCGTTCATCATCATTTTGGTTATACATCAGGCTACTCCATCCTGTTAGCTTAGTAGAGAGCATAAAGTGACAAAACACTCTGCTCTCCTATACTTAGATATATTGAAGAAAGCTCTCATAGCTAATATGAGTTTTTGAATTATTCTTAAAAATGATACCTTACATTCTCATTTCATCTTCACGATTGTTCCCGCACCGAAAACCTAGTGTCCAGGACACTCAATTTTCTGGCCGAATTGAAGACGTAACTTGTTGAGGTAATAAGAATAATTTCAATATAATCATGCCGAGTGTAAATCGAACCCAAAACCAACAACAAAATCGCGTTTCCATTTAGTCGCTGTACCACTGCATAACGATGGCCTTAATATAAATCCACTAGCGACGAGCTCATAGCCTCGCCCTTAACTATGGCTATTTCGTATTTTCTGTCTGTTTGTCTTAATAAAATTCTTTGAAAAAAACGATAGAAAAAGTAATAGGTCCTTCCCGGTCCATCCCGAGACCCTCAAGTAGCTCTATACAATTTCATCACAATCGGCTCAGCGGTTTGGTTTTAATAATGTCACAGATATCCGTGGATATTAGTATGGATATAGAGAAATATAATAATATTTCATATGCTTATAAAACTTTAGATCAGATCAGGACATTGAATCCAATTTAAGCTACATTTAAGCTACATTCTAATTCATTCCTAAGTACTCATAGTACTCTAGAATATACAAACGTACAAAGCTATAGTATATATCACACAATAACCACTATAAATATAATTTAGATTATATGATATGTATGTGGGTAACCCAAGTGAGTGCGAGTAAAGCGATGTCCAAAGTCCCTTACAAACTTTGACCAAGTTCGTAGCTTTATGCTCAAAGTTCAAGCTTAAATTATTATCTTAGAGACGTGATCTTAAACTCAACTTGTTATTATTATATATTAAGAATATTAATAGTAATAATGACTATGTATGAAGGCTATATTAGCGCAGTGGGACAGCAGCTGGTTCAAAAGTAACCCACAAGGTTCAAGGACTCAGCAGAATTATTATATTTAAATTATTTCCAATTCCCCGCTTTCTTAAGACTTCGAGCGGTGTACACAGCATATTCGTTAATGAGATATATGCAATGCAATCAAACGAGAGGGTTTTAGAATTAAACCTAATTGAATTTACACATTGTTTATTTTGTTGACATTTTTTAAAGTTTTATTTCCACACTAAGGAAATTGAAAAAGACATATTTAGAAAACGTATAAGAATTTCAATAAAATAAGCGTATAAGAATTTTAACGTAGCTGGATGTAGAACGCATGGCTTAGCGGTCGGAGCGCTTGAACGGTTTTCAAGAGGCGCGGGTTCAAATGCCGCTGCATTCAAATTTTTATACGTTTTCTAAATATGTCTTTTTTACACATTGTTGTTAGATCACCTAACAATTAATGTCTGTTAATATATGAAAAGCGAAGACCGGACTTATTTATCAAATAAGGTAAATAAAAACAGAAAAATAAAAAAAACCTTAATTTACTTATGAAACTAAATGATTTTTAACAAAACATTTTAATGTACAAAAGAAAATAACCAAATAGCCCACTTACAACTTAATAAGTTTCTAAAAGAATGCTTTACGAGGTGACATTAGTCATTAACTCTTGACCTAGGACACAATGAATTGGACAAGTTATTATATTTAAGTGAATAGAGTGTATTCGTACAATTTTTATAACGGTACTTATTTTAATTTAATATAATTTATTTATAAACGCCATCGTGGCGCAGTAGGACAGCGTCTGACTGTAAGCACGGTTGGTTGTGGGTTCGATACCCATTCGGAGAAACGATTATTCAAAAAATATTTTCATTCTTCGCTCTGGTATCTAAGACAAAGGCGCGGCGTCAAGTTCCGTCACTCTGCACGCAATGTCTCAATTTCGGGCGGAAAGTGTAAAACGGAGTGTCTTGTCACTAAGTTCCAAGAAGCTGAAAAAATATACTACTTTTAGCTTTGCCTCTCAAATAACCATGTAGTGCTTGTATTTCGTAGGGACAGAGTACCCCTGTTCCCTCATCCCACCAGTGTCGCTATCGACACGCTCTCCACCGTATAGCAAAATAGAGAGAACTAAATAAATAGAGAGAACGAAATAAATCAGAGAGAACCAAGATACTCTGAACCCCACTTTCCGCCCGAAATCGAGACATTGTGTGCTGAGTGGAACTCAACGCCGCGGCATAACTTAATGTTAAATTGATCTATTAATATTAAGGCAACTTCTTTTTTATTCATACATTAATTTCCGAATGTATCACACTCAATGAATCCTGAGTGTGTGAATAACACTTTAAAAAATATTCAAAATGAGATAGATTTGTTTATTAAAGATACAATGACTTTGTGTAACAATTACACTAATTAATACAGTAATTCACTTTTTAATGACCTAAAAATTCTATTCAATGAAAAGCTCACATTCTAATATTTTTAAGGCTTATAGGCTTATCCATAGAATGTTATGTGGCAAAATTTAATAATCTAACCCCAATTCAGCTTACAAAAACTTGAATTGAACAGCCGTTGGGAAACTGACTGAAATGTAATTAAGGACGATGAATCCGCAAAGCCGTAGATTAAATTATGCTATATTTAAAAATATTCAACTATTAAGACTCATATTATTTTTATAAAGTTTAATCATTGCGGGATTTAAGCTTAGCGTGTATTAACGATATCCAAAAGCCACAAGTTCAAAGCTTCTTACTTCCTATTCCGATACGAAGATTCGATTGTCTAATTTAAACTGTATCAAAAACTAATAAAATACTCTTTAAAATAGTTTCCTGTTATTAGATCATCCTAGCAAGGAATTAAGGTATATTTTATAAAATTAATGCATTGAAGGAATCCGGATATGTAAAATAAATTTTGAAACAAACCAGAAGGCAATAGGTAGATCACAAGTTAATATAACCGTATTAGAAAAACAAAAATTCTAACAATTTTTATACTTGCAAATAATGTTCTAGACTGAATTAATTATCAGTCAGCCAAGATTAAGCAATATAAGTCTTATTTTATGCTTCATAACTAATGCAGTATAATTAATTAGTGTCAAGCTCTTCTCCATACTTTATGGCGCTGTGAAAATAGGTCGTATATCGTTATAATGGATAGAATTTAATATTATATACTTTTTTTAACAGCTTTACGAGATATATATATATATATATATATATATATATATATATATATATAAAAAAAAAAAAAAAAAAAAAAAAAAAAAAAAAAAAAAAAAAAAAAAAAAAAAAAAAAAAAAAAAAAAAAAAAAAAAAAAAAAAAAAAAAAAAAAAAAAATTTTTCGTGCATAGCAGCGTAGTAAGAGAACCTAGTGATAAGATATTCCGTTCTCCACTATTCGCAAGAAATTGAGAATTGATTGATTGAGAAGGGATTGATAGAAAATTGAATGCAGGGATTCCACCCCGCGGTTAGTCTTACAAAAGCAGAGAAATGAACATAAATCAAAATATATATTCATTACCCCGAGTGGAGAACTCACAGTAAATCGTTTTTGCAGTGAGACGCGAAGTTAATGAAAACGTAGTGACTTTTCACACTTTTTCATACTTCACTTTATTCGAAACAAATAGCCGGGAACTTGTGTGTAGTTACGGATTTCTTAAAATATTTTAATTTAAAAAAAGCTACACTGAATTTACCAAAAAATGCACAATAGGCGGGCTTAACGGTGAAAAGTAAATATAATTTATTTCAATTACTAGATATTAACACAAGATAACAATCACATTTCTTTAAATTCAATGCAATCTTTGTACTTGATTCCTTGGTCGGAAGAAAAAAACAGGCACATCCGGAAATTCGGTCTCCGGCTCCCATTTTCGTATTAATGTTGTTTCATAGAATTATAATGTCATTATTCTAATTAACTCATTAATTTTGAAACTTCACCAATTTAATTACCGTTTAAATAATGTTATGTCTACTAACAGCCCACAAATACTCACCATCGGAGAGACCCTAGTGTCAAAACTCTCCATTCTGCGCTTTCCACCTAATTCGAGGCATTAATTTCATTCCTTACTGCATATACCATCTATGTTTAAAAGAAGATTAAATCCAGTCCAGTTAGCTCGGGAATAGCATTTTAATTTCACGCTACTCAGCCATTTCTTGTTATATATATGTGCACTAATAATATAGTTTAATTTGTTTTTAACTTGTGGATAGTTCCTGTATGTGTGATGAAGTGATATCGTTGAAAGTTCTTGTAGTATAGCTTATATGATAAAATAAGAGTCAAATATTGTTTCTGTTCTAAGTGTTTGAATAGCACTTTATAAAATAATAATAAAATTTGAACGCAGCGGGAGAACGCACGGCTTAGCGGTCAGAGCGCTTGAACGGTTTTAAGAGGTGCGGTTTCAAACCCCGCTGCGTTCCATTTCCTAAGTGTGCGATTAACACTTTAAAAAATAAAAATAAAAGTCTTTTCTATTGTCATGTGATTATTCTCAAAACGAATCTTTGAGTTTGAGAGCTGTAATTTGTAAAATTCAGTTAAAAAAACAAAAATAAGTCAACGAATTTCGATTTACTTTGGCAAGAACGTATAGCTTAATTAGCTAGAGCGCTTAGACAGATTCCAAGAGGCGCTCTTCCACTTCGTAAAATCTATACAAATAAATCTGTTTGTAGTATTAAAGTAGCAGTGTTTTACCAAGTGCATAGTACACGATATATATAGCAAAATAGCATTATTTTAAATTGTTGTCTGTCTATTCCGGCTTATCTCTGGAACGGCTGGACCGATTTTGATAGGACATTCACTGGCAGACATCTGATGTAATAAGGAGCTTAGTTCCTACTTTTATTTTAGAATACCACGCGCGCTAAGTCGTGGGCACAGCTGGAAATATAATCGTCCAATAGGGTATTGAATTTATATTTAAAAATATATTTAATAAGCTATAACATTTTAATTATATATTTTATTTTGTTTACAATATCGTAGGCTGTAATATGTATTAGAGAACGAAAATTTTATGATTTTTCACATAAAAAAGCACATACGTTATATACACATACACGTATTTTTTATCTGTATTTATACATATATACATTACACATTATACATATTTACACATACGTACATTCATAAAAACTTTGCACTACAGCGAAAATTTAAAAAATTAGCACTTCACTTAACGCCATTTGTCGTTAAGTCGCTTGCTTTCGCCCACAGTACAGTTAGACGGCGAGTTACAAACTGAAAGGAGCCGTGAATAATGAAGTGTTGTTATAAACGAATTAGAATAAGACATTGTTACTTCTGACCTGTGAATGAAGCATAAGTTTCTAATATTGGGCGATGTTTTAATGAATGGTAATTATGTATTAAAGGTGATTTGGTCGCTACTTGATTTAAGCTAGGTACTTATATGTCTTAGATTTGATATTGGCCATTGTGGAGCAATATGAGAGCTTCTTGGCATTTACTTCAAGAGCGAAGGTTCAATTCCCATTCGGAGGTATTAAATTTTAATTATTAAAACCAAATTAAAACTGATAATTTGATGATATTATTTTGTAAAATGTGACCAGGAGAAATTTTAACCTAAAAATGCTATATTTTAATGTGTTAAAAAAATTGATTGATATGATTTTCAAAACCTTTTGCAATCAAAACCTAAGTAAATGTTCCAATTTTTGGAAATCATAAAATGGTTGATGAATTAAGAAGACACAAAAAAGTTATAAGACAAGCGACGTTACCAAAAATAACGGGTACGTTACTAGAGGATATTAATTAAAATAAAAGAAAAGCTTTACATATCATATTAAGGTTATGTTAAGGATTTTCCTCAATTAGGAGTCGAACCTATAACACTCAACAATAAGCAATATTACCTGGACATTACTATACTAAATAATAATATATTGTATTTTAAAACTCATTTGAAAGATTATTTGCTATAGAATTACAAAGTTGATTTCATACGGCTTCTAATTTATTCATTCCCACGGTATGAGGCTGTACAATAAGCTGGCAGAATGGGTTTTGCCCATATATGGAAATATCAATTTAGGATATATACTATGGATGTACATACATACTTCCATTAGGAAGTGAGTGAAAGAGAAAACAGGTATTTTGAAATGATTTGCATATAAAACTAACAATAACATCATGCAGATTAATCCCATATATTTTGGTATTCGTAAATGTATTTTTGACACCCAATTTCACTATCACAAACAAATTATATATACAAGAATAATACGGTTACAATAATTTCATTTATTAAAGCTAGCTGCACACTTAATATACGTGAGTTTGATCTGGTAAGGTGTTTAATAACGAGAATCCTAAAAATAAACGCTTAAGATAGCTTTTTTTCAACTTCACGCTTCTTCCCGCATAGCACGGTAGACACAGAGAACCTAGTATCAAAACACTTTGTTCTCCACTTTCCGCCTGAATTCGAGACGTTGCTTATTGAGTGGCGGAACTCATCGCTTTGGCTTATCGATAATGATTTAAATATAATCATTTCTATGAGTGGGAATCGTACCCACTACCAACGTTTACAATTAGACGTATGGCATCATGCTTTTTAATAACTCAATAACGTAAAAGCTAATGTAGATATAAATAATCATAGTAATATCAAGAGACGAACAACAATTTGCAATGAACACTGAATGAACTTTGATAACTTTGCTCTATTATTAGACTAAAGCTTATCCTCACATTAATAGGTGTATTTTATATAAGGAAACATAATGGAAGAGGTAAGCTTAATCCATACTACGGAACTTTGATCGCTGTCGAGAAATAAATTGCGTAAAACCCGCTTAAAGAGATATACTCGTACTGGTATTGGCAATATAAATGTTGTCTCGTTACTATAATTTGAAAGGTAGTCTTTTAAGATTTTTTCCATTTCAAAAATATATTTAAAGTGTTTGTGTCATTTTAATTAATATAATTTATTTTGCATATGACAATAGGTCGCCCGCTACTTTGTTTGACTTTATTTAGGCTGTAAAATGTATAATTTTGAAAAATCTCTTTTGAAGTACTTCCGTACAGTCCTTAAGGAATTTCCATGTAAAATCTAAGGTTATTTGACACAGTAGTTATGGTTATGCGTTGTCTGTAAGTCATTAAACAGCACAAGACTTAGAGAGATGCATAGATTATATTAATCCCAGCCAAAGAGATCAAACTCAGTTCTGTAATTTATTTTAACAACTAATTATTAAAATTTACGCGTTTTTCAGTTCAAATAACTTATATGTTCGTTTACTGGAAGAGATCTACTCTGGATACAACTGAACCTTTGAAAACTAATTTATTTTTTGTTATATACCACATATTACCCTAAATATCTTTCCAGATATTCCAAATTCAACAGTATAGTAAAAATTATTAAAAAAATCACTAACCACCGGCTGTATTATGCAATCAATACTAAAATATTTTGCAATAAAGCTAGGCGCGAACTACAATAAGTTATTAACGAGATCGTAACAAATAGCCGGCCATCCGCTACGCTATCAGCAATGCTAATCGTCGGTATTATTTATCCATATAAAGGAGCTTGACAACGTACGGCTGTATATCATGAAGCCTTTGCCTGCAGGTTCGTCTTAAATAATGGTGTATTATGTAATTTATTTGATTATATTATAATATGAATTTGGCATAGACAGTTTAGTGACTAGATATTCCGTTCTACGCTTTCCTTTTCGAAAATAAAATTAATGTCACGCTTTGTTTAAAAAAAACCAATAGTTTGTTAAGTGGGTATATAGTATGAGAGACTATTACTGCGCTCCGATAAGACAAAGTGCGACGTTGAGTGCCCCTAATGTCTTGCATTTAGGTAGAAAGTGACGAACGGAGTGTCTTGATACCTTGAGGATCTCACTTTCTACCCTGTTATGCGGAAAAAGCGGTTACACTAGATCGGAGAGTTGCGAAGTTACGATCATTCCTTCGAGGGGTACCGAAACCACAAGCAATCGCAATTACAGTCAGCTGTCCCAATGCGCCACGATGGCCTAAACTTATTTGATCGCTTTCTCAATTATCATAAGAAATTAGCTGTGTTGGAATTATCTATATTATATTCGTATGGTGTATATAGATATCTATACATACCACACATATAACATGTACATGGAGGATATATAAAAACAATATATATTATTGGAGGCATTTATCAATGTAATAGAACATAAAACTTAAATGCAGTTTTGACTACTTTGTCCGATGGTTTTCACAATACTTAGGTCATAAAGAGGAGAGATTCGCCACTAAGTTCTCCATACACATTGAGAAATTATAAATAATTGAAAAATGGAATACAAATTTACTACAAACAAAAGATTATTCTGAAGTCCCTAACTAATTGCAACCCAGAAGAGCTTAGAGCCCTAAGCTCATTTGAAATATTACCTTATGTAGTAAAGCCTTCGTACTATTATTAAAATAGTCTTGTTACGGAAACATATACCAAATATAGTGAAATAAAAGGAAAGACCTAGTAAACAGAGAGAAAATTAATTGTATTGAAAAGAATTGTATGATATATCAAACTAATGAACTTTTTAGCATGAGCTTTTTATGAGTTACATTTAAAGTATTCATTATTTTAAAAAATGACTTAAAAAACGAGATTATGAGTTTCATGTTGAGACCGATTGGTTATGTAGATTATTTATTTGTAAATACGACGGTTGTGGGTTCAATTGTTTTTACACTAAGTTATCTTTGACTGCCCTGTGATGTTGAAAAAACCATTGAAAAGACAAAATTTAAAAAAAATTTGCAGCGTGTCTCTTTAACCCGCATTGCAGAGTAAACAGAGGGAGCCTAGTGTCCAGTGATTTCGTTCTCCATTTTACGTCCGAATACGAGATATTGCGTTATAAGCGGCGGAACTCAACGCCGCGTTATGTCTTATGCGCCAGAAAGGAGCAATTATTTACAATCATTTTTCCCGAATGGAAATCGAACCCACGACCAATAGTGTTTAAAATCAGACGCTGTCTCAATACGCCACGATGGAATCGACAATTAAAATTCATTTTTCTATACATTAAAGTTATAAAAAGCTTGAAACTGTTACTTTATAAAATAATTACTTAAAATAGCATTATTTTATTGTAAAAAGTGGCATAAAAGTATATCTTTCCATCTTCGTGCTTTCACGAGATGATCTACGACGCATCTCATCGCACGCAACGTTCCACATATGATAGAACATTCGTCAAATTTCTTGAATACTTGCTTTATTGCGTAGAATTTTTTTATTTCATATATTTGGAAATGTACCTAGGAATAACTAAATAAATGTATGAGTTATTCAAATTCAAAGAAGTTTCATAATTAAAAAAACACGTATAAAAATTTGAACGCAAACGCGGGTTCGAATCGCGCTGCTGTCTAATTTTTACTTATGAAAATTTCCAAATTTCTAATTTCTTTAAAATGTTAAAGATATTTAATAAATAGCCAAACGATTGCTCGTAGAATAAATTTTGGGTAGCAGAAATTTGTAGAAATTTCTCTACAGAGATGCTAACAACAAAAATGGGCGTATAAGAATTTCGACGCAGCTGGATGTAGAACGCAAGGCTTAGCGGTCAGAGCGCTTGAACGGTAAACAAGAAGTGCGGGTTCAAATCCCGCTGCGCTAAAATTTTTGTACGTTTTCTAAAAATAAGTTTTTCAATTTCGTAAGTGTGTAATTAACACTTTAAAATGTTAAAATAACCTTTATAAATCGTATTTTATATTTTAATTTACAACCATTGTTTACCCACAACACCATAAATGTAATAGAACTTAGATCTTAATTGGTTACACCTTGAGTGGATGCCAAGAAGCAGCTTAACTCTTTTTCCTACATACCAGAGAAGACGGAGAGAACCTACACGGTTTCGTTGTGGGTTCTATTCCCATTTGAGTCAATGTTTATATGATTTATTTTGAAATTCTCCGCTATGGTAAAACAAAGCGTGGCATTAAGCTCCTCTACTCAATGCGCAATTTCTTGATTCGCACGGAAAGTAAAGAACAGAATGTCTTGACACTAGGTTATTACTTACTGCTAGCATTTCGATTTAAAAGAAAAAATATTATTATTTTAATGATATTTACATCATACAATCTTGTAATGCAAAAGTAACTGAAATAACCAAACCATCAAAAAGCGCAAAATATAGTTCATAAGCCATTTTATGAGTCATTATGGTGGGTAAAATTGACGGATAAAAATAAAAAGGCCGTGATTGAGTGGACAGGAATGTATTGGTATCAAATCCGTGGCAACACTATTCCATTTAGAACTGGCATATCAGAGTTTAGGAAGCTGACGGCCAGCCTTCAAGAAAGAGTGAAAAAACTGAAATAAATTAGTTACTGACTTCTTCTGTATGTTATTCCTTATAATACGACTAAAACGTAATGACTTGTACTGGAACTCAAAATACGAGTATAAGACTACGTATTTTTAAAATATGCAGGGTTGCTACATATGAAGAGTTTTCGAAGTCAGTCTGACAAACGTTAGTTCGCATCAAAAAAAGTTAATTAATACACAGTAATCTAAACTTAGCAGTATTGAGAATTTCATATAGGAACTATACATATTGCACGAGTTTTAATGCTTTTTTGACTTTTGGAGAATCCTAATCAAATCGCAAGATAATAATTAATTAATTCCGTCGAGAAGCGGAGAACTAAGTGTCATGACAGTAGGTTCTCTCTACCCTGATACGAGGGATAAAAAGTAAAGCTATTCAAATGGAAACAACTAAAATATTCCAGCATTACGTATACCACTTCTAATATTTTCTAAAATTAACGTGTCCATCGAGCGAAATGAAAGCGAAACGGCCCATAAACTGAGATGGTATCATTTTATTTATAACTTTGCGTTTTGGCACGTTATATCGGAGAAAAGTTACTATTTGTGTGTATGTTATTGTACTATAAGCCATGATGGTGGAGTACAAGTGTCTGACGGTACGCACTACAGTTGTAGGTTCTAACCGCACTCGGGAGATTGTTTACATTCCAATTAATTTAATTTCCTTTGTCTTTGTCTCTTAATAGGCAGATTAAGATTAATTTAGAGACTCATGATTAGGTTATCTATGGCAACTTTGAAAAACATTTGTTTTAGGCAAAATAAGAAAGATTATATCTGTTTTGTAATAAATGATCGTCTAGAAATATATCAACAAATTGCATATGTCCAAAGACTTTTTACAACTTATTTTTTTTTCAAATTCAATTAAATGCTTTTTTAACATTTTTTAAAGGGTTAATCGCACACTTATGAAATTGAAAAAGACATATTTAGAAAACGTATAAAAATTTGAACGCAGCGGTATTTGAACGGTTTTCAAGAGGCGCGGTTTCAATCCCCGCTGCGTTAAAATGTCTTTTTGATTAAATGCTATTGACCTTGCTAAGAAACCAAGGGTGTGAGGGAAGAGGGTACTCGGTCCCTGCGAAATGAAAGCACTATATGACATGAGAGGGTGTCGACAGCCGCAAGGGCGCCCCCTGCGGGGCTCGGACCTCGGCTTGCGTCGTCAAGCTTTCAAGTCTTTTTTCAGGTTCACGTAACGACTGTATATAGTAGCCCTACTATATACAGAGAGAACCAAATGTCCGTTTTTTACCTGTTTTAAAGAAATTGTGTTTGCATTGCGCCATGCTAAGAGTTTCTAGATTAGGGAATAAAAATAATTGAAATGCAATATTTTCCTCCAGTGGAAAACGAACCTACAACCTTCGTGTCTTACCTCTTGCCACAAAACTTCAAAACTTTTACAATTAAATTTCATATAACTATACTAATCTAGCAAAAATTGAATTTATCTCAGTAATAGTATATTTAAACTAAACTTTTCAGATCACATTTACTATGATTCTATCAACTTTATATATCCACGGCTGAACTGTCGAAAGCAGCGCCAGTCTTATCTAATCTTATTTGGCACGAAAATAAGCGGACATACAGTGTACAAATATTTCCTTTAGATATTATCTAACGAGCCGACGTTAATTTCTTTAAATTTGCTTTTTTTTTGTCAAGTAGATGGCTTAAAATGACTTAGTCTGTTTAATATTGTTATAAGAAGAGTGGAACTAGATTATAATTACCCAGTTTTAGTATTTAAATACAAAAATACTGAATATTATAGATAAAATCTTAGAGCAACTAATCAAAATCGTGATTTATACAAAAAACTGTGAAAGCCCAAAAATACGATATATCACCGTCATTCACGTGTATTGAATTGATATAATTATTCATATTTCATTGTTTTAACGAAATTGTTTCTATCAAATACCAAACATTGCCCAAAAGTTTAGAAACAAAGAAAACTATCAAAAGAAACGTATTTTTTTATTATAATGTACTAACTTTAATATACTTTTCTCTCTGTCTGTCTATAATTTATCTAATATAATGATTTTCAGGCAATTTTTATACAATATTTGGGCAATATTTAGGTAAAATAGAATAATAATATTCGGTAAACTACCACCTTATATATAAAAACTTAATAATAATATATTTTATTTTTGTTTTTCGTATTAATTCTAAATATATTTGAAGACATCATATATGAACTCAATATGATCGAAACGGAAGAGAAACACTCCGTTCTCTACTTTCCACCTGAAATCCAAGACATTGCGTGTTGAGTATCGGATTTTAATGTCGCGCTTTGTCTTGATCACCAGAACGGAGATATGAAAATAATTAAATTAAGATCATTCCAATGAGTGGGAATCGAACCCACAGCCCATCGTGCTTACCTAACCTAATCTAACGCTGTCCCACCGCGCTGCAAATATATAACATATAACGTAAAATCGTGATACTCTCCAAACACAGTGTCCGTATGTATAGCTATTAGGCCTGACCACTCCTAACCGACCATTTTCTCGGTTTCACTTTAATGAACGAAACAATTGAGCGGCAAAAGTAAAGCATAATGGTTTAGATAATAGAATAAGGTATAAAGAGATAACGCCATACAAAATCTCGACAATGACACTAATTTGAAAACTTGTAGTTTTCATAAAAGTGACTTGAATAATTTTAAAAGCTCTGCAAGCTTTAGAATAAAGTAGACTTTGGAAATGTTAATAATATTTAGTAAATTGCATTCTTTCTTGCCAAACGATTGTTTGTAGAATAATCTTTGTTAAAATCTCTATACAGAGATGCTAACGACAAATATAAGTTGTAATAAGCGTACAAGAATTTCGACGTAGCTGGGTATAGAACGAACGGCATAACGATCAAAGCGCTGGATGGTTCCAAGAGGCGTGGGTTCAAATTTTTATACGTTATCTAAATATATTTACACTGTTTGAGTTATTAATTGTTTTTTTTTTTATTGTCGTTCGTTTTTCATCGATGATCGATAAATCGAATGATCGATGGCGGAGAGAACCTAGAGCACTGACACTCCCTTCTCCACATTCTAGACAAAGTATAAAATTGGGAGTAGTATCGATTACTTATTACATAACACGCGAACTCCTTATGGTTTTTCTCTTTTACAAAATATGCAAGCGGTATAAGCTTTTGATACTCTTGGGATCTTGAAGAAATTACAATTCGCAAATTATATATTTTTATGTTCACTTCTATGCGTGAGGCATTTATTTATAAGTCCACGTCCGTCCGGAGATTTTATTTTAATTAGAACTTGTAATGGAAAAACTTTCTTGTGTTACTTAATTAGGAAATCCCTTTGAATCCTTAAAATTGTACGAACTTTGTTTGATTACCATTTTGTATGAAAATTGTAAATGTAACTTTTTTGCGAGCGTCATACTAATTTACCTTTATTATTTAATAATTAATTTAATTTGATGCCGTTATAGCGTAGTGGGAATATGCGACACGATAGCTGCGGATACACATCTCATGTCAAACAGCATGCATTTAAAACATAAGACTTTGACATAAGAACTGTTAATCGCCGCCCATATTACTTATCTTTAAATATATTAATAAGTGTAGTAAAAACCTTTGATTCCTTTTCACGAAACGCATACAGGCTGAATATTAAAGTGTAGAATTAATGCGGAAAACTTATACTTTTATAAAAATTCCTTAAATTAATAAAATAAATCCAGGCCGTCGATGGAATGATGATAGTTTAATTGTTTTCATTTCTCCGCTCTGGTGAAGAAGACAAAGCGCGGCGTTGAGCTCCGCTACTGAATACGGAATGTCTCGCATTCGGGCGGAAAATGGAGAACAGTGTCCTGGCGTTAGGTACTCTCTGACTATCCTGCTTTGTGCGAAAAAGCTTGAAGCTGAAAAAAAAACTACTAAAACTTAACACAGGTACACTTTGGTGTAAAGTGTTTTAACACCACCACACCAGTATTATTATCACGTTATTTGTAACTTTTACTGTTCAACTAATTAATAAAAAATATATTATAATAGTATCAATAAAAAGGATATATTTTTAATTTTTTTTTTTAAATGTTACTCGCACACTTAGGAAATTGAAAAACACATATTGAGAACACGTTTTAAAGTCCGTGCGTTCAAATTTTTATACAATTCTCAATTTCCTAGATTATAATATATGATAGTACAATCAATAAAAAGTTTATAACAAATTAATACTAAGAATAAACCAAATATATATACAGCTTGACTTGAAATTCGAACCTGTGTCCACATCTCTAATCATTAAAGCTACCAAGCTAACAAGCAAATATCTAATAAGCAATAAAATTTATAATGAAGTTAATTTATATAAAAGTTACCTCAACAATAGGCGGTCCCTTAACACGGTTTAATCAGCGAAAGTGTGTAATAGACTTAAGTACGTAAACACAATGGAGTGTGGGCTCTGCACTTAGCTTGCAAATGAAAGCGATTTTTGACACGCTTTCCGTGTTAGTCTTATGGGATGGTTATATTTTGTATGTGGAAGTAAATACTAGCGACCGGCTCGCGGCTTGCCATGCGAAAACTACATGACTATAATTGTTGTAATTTTCTTATTTGTGAGCCTATTAAAATTAAATAAACTTTAAATGTCAACGTAGGTTTTATTTTTTGGTAAGTCAAGACTGTATTTAAATGGATTTAGCCATTTGTAACGTTAGCGTGCAAAAACAAATAGACAAAGCGAGAATCTGAAAAAAAAATCTGTTAAATCATTATAACTTTTTATATTATCTTGACGGATATACAGAACATTTGTTTTAAAATTACATTTTTATATCATATATTCGTAGTGCTAATGAAGCCCAGAATCATCGCGCATAGTGCAAAAAGACAACACTTTTCATAATAGTGCATAAGAAATACATTAAAATAATAAAACAAATACTACACACGCACACACACACACACACGCACACACACAGACACAAACATGTGTCTGTGTGTGTGTGACATACGCCTTCGTATAAGTGTATGTAAGTGTCATACACGTCAAGTGGTCTCAAAGTATTTATAAAATTTGATTTAAATTAAGAATAACACGGCTATAAATATATTAATATCAGAACCAAAGAGGTTATTATTTTTAAAAGCAAATACCAGTCACAATGAACGTCATGAACAACTAGATTATAGTAAAATAGTTTTACGAGAATTATACCGTTCGTTTTATCTGTAGTTACTTAAACAGCTTATTCAGCTTTATGCTTTTTTAGCTTTTTTTAGACGAAGGTCAGGCTAGGCAGAAAGAATATAGTGTCAAAAAAATTTTATTAATAAAACTTATCAGAATTTTCATCATTTTTAGAAGAGTGAAAATTAGAAACGTTTTGGTGGAGGGTTCGATTTTCATTCAAGATTATATTTAATTATTTACTTAGTACCGATTTATTAAAACTACACTAGAAGTTAAGAGGGGTGTTAAGTGTCGCCACAATAAAAAAAAACATTGTAAACATATATAAATAGGGTGTTAAGACGTTTTGTCAAAGAAATATAATAACTTTAAAAAATATTATAATTATTTTTAGTTTTTTTTAGCTTCAAGCCTTATCTATAGCGGGTTAGTCAGAGAGAACGGAGCGCCAAACACTACGTTCCCATGATACTACATCACCTCGTCTACAGTGATCAACCTCCTCATACACACCCTCTGGGGTCCTCATACTTTGCCTCCCTAACCGCTCATCTTGCTTCATATATCTTTCATACCACTCTTCCATCACTCATCCTCTCGATGTACGCAAATCACCAGAACATTCTTATTATAAAAACTTCGCTAACGCCTGCCATTCTGTGTTTTTACATTAAATATGCCGTTTTGTCCCATTACAACAAACTATCATTCTTGGCTTTTTGTTTATCTTAAATTTATCTTACATCCATAAAAGTTCTTTTTTTCTGTGTGTGTTCTAACTTTGAAAATGACGAGGCTGACATTTTTGTAATTTAACAACACGAGAAGATTTTAAATATTAATCGATACAAATATACTTAGTGTATATAAAAAAGTATTTATTGTTCAGGTCAGTCTGTTTATATATTAAAATTTACTACCTTATTATATAGCATAAATGTCATGGCTATAATTTTAAGGTGATAATCGCGTCGCACTTTACGTTTGTTTACACAATTTTATCGGAATTTAACTTTCACGCAATATTATGTTTCGAGTGGTAATAAATTTGAAAGCAATAATTAATAGGTATGTACAATATATTTGAGTATCTACATAAAATATAAAAAAATATATTTTTCTTCGTAACAACCACGATTATGATTATTTAGGATAAAATGCCACTCGATTAAAAAAAACTCAATATTCCATAATCGGTGTCACATGGCGTTTTGTTTGTTGCCGGTATTACATTGAAATTGTATTGAATTGTATTTTTAATACGAATTATACATACATATCAAAAATATTTCTTTAAAGTAAATATCTCTATCCTCGTCGTCCCAGCATCATCATCTAATATCAGAAATGTTATATTGCGTTCATTCACAATATAACATTTCCAATATTAGGCCTCATGGCCTATCCGGTCAGGGTTCACCGAAGATTGTAGTCCCTGTAGCCCTGGCCAGTGGCGGTGGAGGAGGAGCACCGTGAGGTTTTAGTGGGTAAACGGACGGCCCATATCTGCCGGTCAGGAGTCCCACATAACCGCGTCCGAATCCCCAATCGGGCGGGTATCCCTAAAGGATTTCCTCACATTAAAAAAAAAAAAGGTCTCATGGCCTATATCAGAAACATTATATATATATATATATAAAGCCTTTATTCACAACTTAGAAACATTCATTCCCATATACAAAACTCGTTTTATGTAGACGTGAAGTAAACTCAACTCATCTTAGTCACGACAAGTCATTTGTTCTCAATCGTCAATCGTCAACTTTCGTGTCGGTGAAACTGTTTGCACGGGAGCCCTAACACTGTCCTAGAATTGACCATTGCTGATGTAAAATTAGAAATGGTAATAATATATAGTTTATATTTTATTGATGGCATTTAAGTAAATTATTGTAATTTATACATATACAAATTTTTGTAAAGCAAGTTTCTAAGTAGATTGGAAAATGAAGAGTTTAGTTTACTTTTATCTTTGATTTTTCACTGTTCATCACGGAGAGATCCTTAGCTCGCGGAGAGATGCATAACGTAACTGAATCTTTTTTCACAATTTATACAGTCGGTTTTTTTTGACTTCGAATAATTACCAAGGACGTATGACTAAAAACAAAACAAGAAACATATATTGATAAAAAACTGTTATTCAACTATTTTGTTAACATTTTTTTTAAAGTGTTATTCCCACACTTAGGAAATTGAAAAAGACATATTTAGAAAACGTATAAAAATTTGAACGCAGCGGGATTTGAACCCGCGCCTCTTGAAAACCGTTCAAGCGCTCTGACCGCTAAGCCATGCGTCCCACCTCCAGCTACGTTGAAATTCTTATACGCTTATTACAACTTATATTTGTTGTTAGCATCTCTGTAGAGAGATTTTTACAAATTTCTGCTACCCAAAGATTATTCTACGAATAATCGTCTGGCAAGAGAGAATGCTATTTATTTTTAAACAACCAAGAGAGGCCGTCAAGTGCACGTTTTTGACAGTCAAACTGACACTCGTGACCTAGTTCCCACAGACAGATGCCACTTCCATTTTATTCGCCCTTAGGTATCTAGTTTCACTCATGATCTAGAGCAATCTTTACAAACGTTATCGTTTGACCTCTGTAACTTTTACACCATTGATTCTAATTTGATTTGTAAAAGGAAATCTGGATGGATTTATTGGATATTTCTGATACTGTCATATGGAAGATGCCTGCAGGCATTAACTGTAGAAATCACTGGGAATATTTAGTACTAGCAACCCGCTTACGTTTTCGCACTAAACTAAACTAAACTACACGATTATAACTAATTGGTTTATTCAAAACTATGCTTAAATGTATAATTTTAATTATTTTATTTTTTTTTCTTTAAGAACCAATTGAAATGAAATAAACACTAAACGTTAAAAGAAGTTAATCAAAATACAATAGTCTAAGCTGCATTTGAATCGGTTGAGCTGTTTCTGAGAATAATGTGCACAGACGCACAGACAAACGATTGTTAAATCATTGTTTTGAGTTCTATTGTTATATTGATAAATGTGCCCAATAATATTTTTTTCTTATATATCTTCCATGTACAGACAGCGATGAGATAATATATTATTATATGTATAGATTATAGCTTCTTAACAACAAATTAAATCAACAAGTAAGTGAATATTGAAAAATTATCACCTATCTTTCTACCCTTGGGTGTAGAATTTTTGTTCAAAATTTTTATGTTATTAACTTCAGAGACTACCTCATCATCATACAATACCTCTGTTTTTTAAAAAAGTTATGTACGGTCTAACATTAAGGAAAATCATTCGTATTGAATATTTTTAACATTCTAAAGTATTATTAACACACTTACGAGATTGGAAAACATGTTTAGAAAACGTATATTTTTTTTTAAAGCGGGATTCGAACACGCGCTTCTTAGAAACCGTACAAGCGCTCTGACCACTAAACCATGCGTTCTACATCTACGTCGAAATTCTTATACGCTTTATTACAACTTATTTTCGTTGTTAGCATCTCTTTGGAGTGATTTTTATAAATTTCTGGTTAAATCGGGTACGAATCCCGCTGCGTTTAAAATTTTTATACTTTTTTTTAAAATGTTTTTCAATATTCGTGTTGAATTAAGAAGCTCCACCGCTTTATTAGCCGGTTAAAAATAAACTTTTTTACCTTAAAAGTAAGGTAGTAAACCCTGAATGGAGATTTCATACTATATCATATCTAGTGACATTTGGCGTCGTAATTGAGTCTCGAGTTTAATTGTTTCGATTTACAGATTAAATATAAATATAAATCACTAATAATTACAAAGGACCGTTAGACAATTAAGGCATTCGATTATGCAATTCAAGACGTAATTGTTTCTATGTAGATGAAATGACGCCGGGTGCAGTGAAAAATATGTCTACAGTCAGCCACTGGTGGATGGTTATGGTTTGATCGCTCAGGGGAAAGTGAAAAAGGAGAAGAAAGAGTACATTTGAATTATCTCCATTTTTCCAATTTAGTAAAAGAAAGCACCGCGTTGAGTTTCGCTTTTCCACACGTAATATCTAAAACTCAAGCGAAAACCTGTGAATGGAGCGAATTACATTAGCTTCCTACTCTGCTTTTAGTAAAAAGTATGAAAAAGAACGTCAGTGGCGCAGTGGCGCAGTGGGACGGCTGCTGACTGTTTTGATTACCGCTCAGGACACAAAATATACTTCAAGAGATCACGGCGTTGAGTTCTGTCACTCTACATGCCACTCCACTCTAAAATTCTGGCGAAAACCAGTGAATATTTAGTTATTTAACACTAGCTCTAGTGAAAAGTATGAAGTTACCTTTTCTCAGTTTTCTCAGTTTGTTAATATACAGTTAGGTACAATATCATAACAAACAACTCTAAGGGATACAGGGTGTTAAAAAAGTCGAATGCGTTTTATAAGCACTAAAATAACAATCCACTTAAAGCGCAAAATTTAACACATCGTAAAACAAACGCCACCCCGTTTTATTCGTCATTAATTTTTCTTTTATATTTGTTTAGATTTTATACGATCGTGGATTGGTTATAAAAAATAGAGTCGTAAATTGCTGAAATTTGCGACGCTTTAACTGTTTTTATGGCTGTAAATGAAAAATCAAGTATTTTTTTTATTTTACAAGTTTTTGTTCCTTTAAATTATCTGTGTGTTCCAGATTTAATGACTCAATTCTTCGTTTTTTGAAGCAAAGCGTTGTTAACATCGATGTCATCTATTCAATTCTTCTTGAACCCTTACAGCTTTAATATAAAGCTAATCCAAAATTTGTACAATTATCAAATCTACAGTTAATGCCTGCCAGCCACAGTATCACTGATTTCTAGTGAAATAGTGCTCTAAAAATGCTGCATAATAATTTTCAAATCAGCTGTTTACCGCTTCGTACTATGTTTAAAAAGTTAATCGTCTAAATCTATCTAACTCTAATATGCTATAAAAAATAAAAACTTAATATACCTTTAGGTTTTGGTAACAAATAAATAACAAAAAAGAACAATGGAATTTGTATGTTTCATAAATATTATTGATTATCATTAAAAAAAGACAAAGTAGCGGGCAAAACGTGTTTGGCTATAAACTTTTCAACTCCGTAATTAAAATGAAAGTGAAGCCAATTAAAAATACTAATAAAATGCTTTTGACCTTGGTCGTCAACATTATAAAAAAGTAAAAGCGTTACTGCCCTTTTGTAGGGCAGACAGAGGGTACATAATTATAGTAGTTAAGAGAAAGTGTTCAAGCGTTTAAAAAAAAAACAAGAATTTTTAATTTTTACAACAACGGTTAGTCCGTATGTCCATGAGGTACATATAATAATTAAAAGCGAGTGTATTTTATAAATTGCGGGTGAAATATACTTTTAAATAATTTTCTTTTACACCTATATAGCATAAAACATAAAGAATGAGTGATATAAAACAAAACATATTTTTAGAAAACGTATAAAAATTTGAACGGGTTACGAACCCGCGCATCTTGGAAACTGTCCAACCGTTCTGACTGCTAAGCCATGCATTGTATTTATTGTTGTCAAAATTCTTATAAGATTATTACAACTCTTTATACGTTTTCAATATATGTTTATCAATTTTCCAAGTGTGTGAATAACACTTGAAAATGTTAAAAATGAACGATATGCTAGTCGATATCATGTTGGAACTGAATAGGTTTGAATTGCGTAATAATAATCGTAAAAAACTATTCGTTATATTGAGGTATCTAACAGTAATCAATAATTAAATATATATCCTTATTAATTTGCTTAACTAAAGCACAAGACAAAGCACGGCGTTAAGTTACGTTAAACGTCCAATTGGGGCGGAATACGGGCACCGTAATATCTGGACACTACGAGTATGATTTGAGACCTCCGAATTTCCCGCTTCGCGGAAAAAAGCTTGTAGCTGTTATTGTTTAATTTAGCGCCGATTAAGATGACTATAAACATATTATTTCTGATACAGAACGTCAATGCGAAGTACGACATCAAATATGTTTGACTAATATTATTATAAAAATAGACATAGGTCACGTTGCTATGACAACACATGATTTACGCATCAATGGCTTAACTATTGCCTAGTACATTTAAATATACTAAGAACCAAAATCTATGACAACAATTAAATATCACAAATAATTGCCCCAAATGAAAAATGAACCTACATCTCCTGGCTATTAATCTAACAAGCTAACCACTTAACAAACCAACTGGTACAATATCTCATTAATTACGATCAAGGTATTATCGGCCCGTATGAATACCGCTAATTCCGAGGGTGGCACACGTCACGAGCGAATATTGGATGGATGAACACGCAAATTCGGACAGTTTGATAAATTCATTTTAATTAATCTGCCTTTGTAGATAAGCTTACTCTTAGTAACAAAATTATTAAATATCACAATACTAACAAAGCAAATTTCTGTGTCAGAAGAAGTATAAGAAGCTCATTTCGCAAGAATCCAAGGCACTAACAAATCCACATATTTAGAAAACGTATAAAATTTAAACGCAGCGGGATTTGAACCCGCGCCTCTTGAAAACCATTCAAAAAAACACTAAGAAATCGTTGGCGTTAGTTTGATACAATAATTGTATCAACTGACATGTATCTGTGACCACGGACTACTGTAAAGTGTTCAAAACGTTGAGTTTCTAAATGTATTTACGAATACCAATAATATTTGCGATTAATCCGGTTAAAAATAGTTTCATGTCAAAATGTGTTTAAAAATCAAGGTATCCAAAGATCTTATATATGTCAATAAGTTTCTGGCAAAGAGAATGTAACTGACAAAGCCTACATTAAATATTTATATCCGTAGAGTTGTATAAATAACTTAGCGCTAAATTGTAAATATGTTGTAAAGACTTTAATGTTTTCTAAAACACCGCCAGTCGTAAACAAAAGAGGATTCAGGTTTACGAGCGACTATAATAAGATTAAATTTAGCATGTATATATATTATGTATGTATAAAGTATATGTGATATTTGCTGATTAAAATGAATTCGGACATGCATCTGACAATTTGCTGTAAAGCAAGTAGATTTTTGTTTTTTTTTTTTTGGATTTCTCTTATGTTATTACAAAAGACATTCCAGTAGTAACATGCCTATTAATTGATAAAATTATAAAATAGCTTTACTGAATGACATATTTAGAAAACGTATAAAAAATTGAACGCAGCCAGATTTAAAACCGCGCCTCTTGAAAACCGTTCATGCGCTCTGACCACTAAGCCATGCGTTCTACATCCAGCTGGATGTAGAAGCGTATAAAAATAGCTACGTCGAAATTCTTATACGCTTATTACAACTTATATTGGTTGTTAGCATCACTGTAGACAGATTTTTACTTATTTTTGCTACCCAAAGATTATTCTAGGAACAATCGTTTGGCAAGAGAGAATGCTATTTATTAAATATTTACATTTTTTAATTTTTTTTAATTTAATTTAATTTAATTCGCAAACATAGAAAATTTAAAAAGACATATTTAGAATTTATTTAGAAGACGTATAAAAATTTGAACGCACTGGGATTTGAACCCGCGTCTCTTGAAAACCAATCATGCGCTCTGACCTCTAAAACTGACCTCCAAATGTGATAACATTTTTATACGTTTTCTAAAAATGTATTTTTCAATTTCTGAGTGTGCGTGCGAGTGTAACATACAAAATATTAAAAAAATTGCTGTATTGGATTAAATGTAAATCCACCCTCGTGGAGGAATATGTTTAGGCAAGGAGCGGCGTTGAGTCCCATTTAAAATACAATATCATTAACGGGATAACTTATCACTGACAGGCAGGCAGGCACTTTTTCAGAATTGTCTTTAATTAATAGAAATATGTAACTCTTGACTGATGGAATAAAGCGCTGCGCTTTGTTTTAGGTACCAGAGGGAAGAAATGAAAATATTTGAAATACAATCATTCAACCGAGTTGCAATTGAACCCACAACCTATCGTGTTTACAGTCAAACGCTGTTACAATGCGCCACGATGACCCTAACCGCAAAAGCTCGATTTCGGGCGAAAAATGGAGAACGGAGTGTCTTGACACTAGGTTCTCTTTCCGCGAAGCAGGGTATGCTTTGCGGAAAAAAACAATAGGTTATAAAAATAATATTAAAAACTATATTGTATTATTAAGCTTTTTTTCACAATATGAAAGAATAATACAATATAGAAAATGAGAGTTGTCTCTTTTTTACTTTCTATAATAAACCTTAAAGTGTATATCTTAACCGTCAGATACTTAAGACCGGAGACGTATATAAAAACGTCATTGTAGCAAACTGGAATGCAGATCGGATATAAAATAAAAGAAAGTGCATCCTTAAAACGTTGCAATGTGATACCGGTTTAATTACACAGTACAAAGCTGGTTGAGAAGGACCGATACTTGATTAAAAATCAATGATATGGGAAAAGACTTGATAAACTATTTGAGGTGGCAAATATTACAAATCGTCGACAAACTTGGACTGCGCAAGTATACCAAGTTGGGTGATGAAGTATTTTGTGATGAGAGATTGATAGCCAAAAAATTGGTAATGTAAAACATGAAAAAGACATATTTAGAAAACCTATAAAAATTTGAATTTCCTTATTGTGGGAATAACTCTTAAAAAAATGTTAAAATGTAAAAGTTTTTAATGAGGCAATTTATGGAAATAGAAAAAAATAATTTTAAAACGTTTAGTCAACTAACATAGCTAGCTTTTTGTATCAGCTGTTCTGCTCAATTGTAGTGCTGGTGTCCATGGACGAAAGGAGTTCGATAACTAAGGCCCTGATGAGTGACAGGACAGATCTAAGCATGAAATACCAAAGAGAACTGCCTCAACAGCTACCAATAATCACTCATTAATCACTCTCAACAATAATACAATGAGATGAATGCACAATTATTACAAGCGAGGCTCAACGATTGCTATAACACGTGCGATGGCGATTCTTAACTTTTAATATTATATTATATTATACTTCGCGGCTCTTACGGAGTCAAAATCCAAAATGAGATTAATCCTGATATTAAACTGTCAATTCCCTCAATACCCAATAGAAAAAAAGCGGCTAAAATATAGCATTTTTTAAATATCTCACCTCTCTATCTCACAAAAAAATAAACAAGTTTATTTAAAATTAACTGTAGCCAAATGGCATTCCGGAGAAAATAAAATCATACACACAAAAAACAACAAGTAGTTATGTATTGGAGTTACGTGTCAGACAAATCTACTTTCGTTTTGAATAATTTCGTCGATCTTGGCTCAACCGACCATAGGTTGTCATATGTACACTTTCGCTGGCATCTTGTACCGGGACGTCAAATTAAATCTGACTTGACTGTATTACAATATGCAAATTGTTGTTTTTTTTAATAATTTTTTTTTTATATAATATACTTTTTTGTGTTTTTGTGATTAGTTCTTGTGTTCTATACTGCCCTCGTATTTGCAGCAATGTTCTGAATATCTTGTATGACGGAATTGAGATAAACAGATGAGCATTAAGAGTTCTTTATCTATCTAGATTGTGGTAATACTTATATTATCAGTAGTACATTGCTTCTAAAATATGCGAAAAATGGACAATTGTGTTATATACTAAGTAATGTATAAAAATAAATATACCGAAATACCACTAATACGAAAAATACCAAGAGTTGCCTTCATAGATACCTAAAGCCGAGGACATAAGGATCGTCAAGTGCATTGTGCACACTGAAATGAAAGGAAAAGTGCAAAAATGCTTACTGTAAAATAGCTCACCGGGGCCGGCTCTCGGCGAGGCGCGAGCGGGCGCCTGCAGCGCTAGCAGCGCCACTGCCCACCACCATGACATCACAACCACACCTGTGAACAAGGAATATAATGAATCAGACATATTTAGAAAACGTATAAAAATTTTGAACGCAGCGGGATTTGAACCCGCACCTCTTGAAAAACGTTCAATCAATCCGTAATGAATCAGCTGCGTGCTTTATCCTGAACAGCGGCTGAGAGAACTAAGTGTCATGACACTCCTTTTGTCAGTTTCTGCTCATGTTCTAAACAGAATCGAAACTAATTTAAATATACTCATTCCCCTTAGTGGGGGATTGAACCCAGAATTATAGTGATTACTGTGCCACAATGGATTAGAAATATCTATAATATATATGAGTACTGATAAGTAAGACGTAATGTAAATATATATAGCTAAAATTTTGGCATCTCCTTAGAGTGTACAAAGGGATGTTATTTGTCGACATTCCTACGGAAACTATAATTATTTAGTTTGTATCTACAATAAAATTGACGATTTCTTTTTTTATATTATGAATTCATGATATGGTTTTACTATTTATTTAACTTTCAAGTTGTAATTGAAATTATTGATATAAAAATTTAAGCCATTCACGTCTAGCATGTGTCAGATTATAATAAATCCTTTGAAAGTTATTTCGTTTCATTTATCATAATGTATGTACATATAATGTGAACTACATTCCAAGTTAAAATCGAACCCACGACCCTTACACTCGGTCATTTTCTAATTTATTTATTTTTTTATTCTATAGACAAGGCAAACGAGCGTTCGGGTCACCTGATAATAAATAATTACCGCCGCCCACGACCCCATGTAAGACCAGAATAGCTACAAGGTTTTATTTTCAGCTTCACGCTTTTCCCCCCATAGCAGGGTCAGGGGCAAAGTAAGAGAGAACCTAGTGTGTAGACACTCCGTTCTCCACCTTTCATCCCAAATCAAGACGCAATGTGTCGAATGGCAGACCTCAACGCCGTTGCCTTTGCCTTGTTCACCAGTGCTGGGAAATGAAACTAATTAAATTAGAATCATTCGACCGAGTGAGAATCGAAGCCAAAATTAATCATGATCACAGCTAAATGCCATGATGGTGTTTTTTATTTTGTATATAAATATGTATATGTAAGCGATGTATTAGTACTTATATTTATACGCAAAATTTAAAATTTCCAAGCCCAAGAGTTCCTTTTCTACACAAATTATTATTAACAAAGCTCTTTCTCTCCTAGTGGGTGGAGAGAAAAGAATAAAACTAAGGCACTAGCCACTATAACATATTTAAATTTAATAATATACTTGATTTTCGCAAATACTATACACATTTAGAAGTGAAATTATTTTTAACTGGATTAATCGCGTATATATTAGTAGTCTGTAGTCTGTAAAGTGACCACGGACTGTAAAGTGGTCGAAACGTCGGGTTTCTAAAATACTCAAAAATTTTCGAATACCAACATCATACGATCAATCCGGTTAAAAATAGCTTGAATTTATTTATTTAATAACGTTTGGCCCACGTTAAGTTAGTCTACTAAAGAGACAGTCTACTTAGTATTCAGACCGAATATATGTTTCTCGTGGGAATATTACTATTTTAGCATTCAATGAAAGCCTAAACACGTTTAGTAAACAAATCAATAGTTAAATATTTTTTCTATTATGTGTAAAGAATTATATAAAAAGGAATATTTTCTCTATTTCAGTAATTTATACTTATAAATTTAATTATTTGTAACAGGGCTCGAAGTAATATGGAGAAGAAATACAATTGGTTAACTGTACTTGATTTTTTTAGCATTTTATTATATTAGGTAAGTGGTCTTAAGGAAAAAGTACAAGCAATTTGACTTTGATATTTTCCGCATAATTGAGATAAGAAAGAGACAGAGAGAAAAACTACAATCAATACAAGTACACTATTCTCGTTTTGTATTATCCGCCTTTCGTCGGAATTCGAGACATTTTGCCACTTTTTTATCTTACAAGAGCGTAAATTATTCTTTAAACAGTATGGTTGAAAATTCAGGCCCTTAACACAATGTTTAAATTATTTATAATATAAAGATAAATTAGACAAAGATGTTAAAACGCGGCGTTGAGTTCCGCCAGGCAAACTCTCGAAATTGGGTGCAAAATGGAGAACGGCTAGGTGTTTTGTACTACTAGGCTAGGTTTTCCTTAACTACTTTGCTATGCAAGGAAAACTGTGAAACTATTATGTATACTAGTATATTAATACTATAGCCGGCTAAAACAAGTTACGCCGTATTCAATGCAAATTACTTACATGATAACTTATCTGAGCAATTACAAATCGTTACAAACCATTAGTAATTTATTCAGATGTAAATAAAGCTTCAGTTAAAATGATATTTAAAACTACTTCTTCAGAATCTGTCGTCGTGAAGTTGTAAAAATGTACAACCTTTGTTTGTTTTTACTGTTTTTCAATATTGTTTAGAGAGCGGCGAAACTCGACGCCTTGGCTTATAAGAACGGGGAAATGGTAATATTTTTTTTTCTAAAATCTTAATATCTCCCTCAAATTATTATAATATCAAAATTCCTTGAGTGGGAATCGAACTCACACTCATCGCGTCCCACTGCGCAGCGATGGTCTCGTGACGAAATGATAAATAAATAAGCTATATTATTATGTAAATTTTATCAGTTAAATAATACTTTCTTTTAACTTACAGTGGAGAATGGAGTGTCTTGCCACTAGATTCTCTTGACTAATTATGCGGTATAAAGCTGCAAAAAATACGTTTTATATTTGACATCCTTTCTTGACACTTCTATGACGTGTTCATAATGACTGAAGCTTCAAATCCTTCTTCTAATATTATTTATATACATAGTTATTATATCCCCAGTTAAATTTTAATATCAAATGTAAAAGATATTAGATTTTTGTAAGAATTAAGTGTTTTTAAATAAAAAACGGATTGAAGCTCTCTTTATATTGGCTTTTATATCTAAAATTCAATCAAATATTAGTAATTCTTAAGTTTTATGCCTATAACCTAACCTAACCAAGCTATATATCAAGGAAATTGAAAATCATTATTAAGAAAACGTCCAAAACTAACACATTACTTAGCGGTCAGAATGTTTGGACCGTTGCCAAGAGATGCGCGTTCGAATCCCGCTGAGTTAAAAATGTTTTCAAATGCCCCAAGTGTGTGAATAACAAAAGTTATATACCGTCCACTGTCATTTATATACCACGATTATAATATCTTTCATCTGAACACTTGTCTTATTCAAAATTTATTTTCCAAACCAATCGAATACGAGATTTATTCGTTATTCGAGTGTTAAGATTTGTTGTCCTATTTCCAATGCTATTAGTTCGATAAGCCCGACTAGAAAGCACTTGTTTACGTCGCGCTTGCGTTGTTGATAAGGGATTTATTATATACAACTGGGACGCGAAAACTGGGTGAAAACTCTGCTGATTGTAGTATTTATGATTTCTTCTTTTACTTTATAATTTATTTACATATATATTAAAAAAAAAAAAAACACTTTTTATAAATTTCCTATGAAATTAACCATAGTGAATCTGTATTGGTTTCCTGTATTAGTTTTAGTTATCTAGAACTTAACTTGTACAGAGGCTTAAGAGATATTGATGTGTTCTTTATTTTTTGTCTAATCTAAGAAATCAGATGGGGAAAGTACCGCAGTATAAATTAGGTCTGTGTCCACATCGTTATAGGCTTATATTTAAAATCTGAACATTTTTCTAAATAGATTTACAAGTGACCACCACGCACTCATAACAACTTGAACAAAATAGTATATTGAGTATATTGTATTGCATAAATATTTAATATCTGTAATCGCAGCAGCTTTATTAATATGTGACAAAGCCGTCGTGAAAAGGCTTAAGCATTTTTATTATAAAAAAAAAATCCTACTAACGTGATTGGTTGTGGGTTTGATTCTCGGAGGAATGCTTAAATTAAAATTATTTTCGTTACTCCGCCCTGGTAAGCTCTGGGCAAAACGCCCACCATTCAAAAACAATGCCTCGATTTTGTAGTAATAGTGAATTCTCTCTAACTATCTGTCAATGACCGTGAAACTAAAAAAGAATACAACTTACTTTTTTTATATTTTAACGTCGCGAGATTTGAATATGTTATTCAATTCCCTAAGTGTGTGATTAACACTTAAAAAAATATAAAAAAAATGTAAGCTCAGTTCACTTACGATTCGAAAAACTTACATAGGTTTTTAATAAATAATAAATTAAGAGACTACAAAAGTTTTTCGAGGATAAAATGTTGAAAAGTTTCGTGACATGTACAAGAACACTTCATATAAAACTTGTTTGAAGCTACACGTCTTACATTGTTTTCTAAAAGTTAGTTAAGCTCCTCTCAGACAGCTCTAAAGGAAGCGAAAGCGCTATACGTAAGAAAGTATGAAAAGAATATCCGGGAAATATCCGCGGTGGAAATTTTCAATTGGAGCAAAAATAGGACCGCATTTTTTCTTTGTGTAAGAGCTTTCAAACTCTATTTTCTCGCCGCCGCGATTGGAAATGACATTTCTGCAAAATGTTGGGAAACTGTTTTGTTTCTAAAAAAGCCGTTTCGTGATTAAAGTTTTTGACGGCTATGGCTTAAAATATTTAATGTACTATTTCGTGTGGATTTTTCTAAAGTTGTCGTGGCCCAGTCATCACTCAGTCAGTCATGATGGTAGTAGAATCTAATCCCACTCGGGATTTTTTACATTGCATTATGGGTATAATGCGTTTTGGATTTATCACGTTTACATGAAATTATGAAACTCGGGGAACTCAACGTTTAGTTTATTTCTACTTTCATAAACAACATAGACAAGTTATTGAGGTCGTAAATTATTTTAAGGAACGGAAAGTGTGAAACACAGTGACCTAACACTAGTTCTCCAAATTTTTCACTTGAAATACAAAGGTAAAAAATAAGTTATAATTTTATATAAATAATAAAAATTATAATTTTTAACATTTTTTTAAAGTGTTATTCGCACACTTAGGAAATTGAAGAAGACATATTTAGAAAACGTATAAAAATTTGAACGCAGCGGGATTTGAAGCCGCGCCTCTTGAAAACCGTTCTTGAACAGTTTCTCTTTTATTTTTAAATGATTATTTAAAATTGCCTAAGATTATTACATATCACGAAAGGAATATCTCTATTATATTACTATCCGCAGGTAGGTACGAACGAAACGACCCAAACTTTACTGCTCGGAGCTACAACGTACAATAGTCGCCAATTTCAGTTCCGACAACTTCTACACTTCAGAATTCTCATGCTTTTTGCTTGCAAAAGTTTCATAACCGTCTAGTTGAAAATGCTATTTTTTATTTTTAGATTATTTCTTTATTAACAGGATAGTTATAAAGAAAGCAAATGTCATTGCACTCCATTCCCCTTTGTAGATGTCGGAACTATAATGTGCATATTTGAGATGTCTTCCTAGTAAAAATCGAACCCACGACCCTTAAGAGTTTAAGTTTAAGGTCATTTCCTAAATGTTTTTTTTAATTTAGAGGAGCCACAGGGATGTTGCCGGCCTTAATAAATCCGCTAAGGCAGCATTATTTCATATTTTACTTAGGTATTTATCATATCTTTTTTCAATATATTAATACTGGCTATATAAGGCAGTCACTCAATAAATATCTACAAATATTGTAATCTCTCCTTCAGATATCCAATAAGATTAAGACAATATAACTTTGTCTTGACAAAAAAATTGGTTATATTTTTATTCAATACCGTCAGATCTGTATCCAGTATATTGAATTACCGTCTCATATAAGGGTGAAATTAAAGAGGTTACATAGTTAGGGTATTATATATAAAATTATAGCGTGTATTTTGCTACTTTTTGTTAAATCGTTACAAGTGTCACTTAAAAAAATCATTTTACCTATTTTCATAAGTTTTCCTGCATATAGCTCAGAAATCAAATCAGAAGCTCAGAATAGCTCAGAAGTCGCTATTTGTTATATAGGCTGTCGATGAAACCGATACTTTTAATGAAAACATTATTTTAAGTACTCCTTATAAATGCGAGACACTTATAAAACTAGCAATTGCACTAAAAATGAAAAAGTAATTTTTTCGAACCAAATAAAATCAAACGCCATTTGTTACGTATGACGCAAGCGAACACTGACCCTTCAGAGCGGCGTTTCGCACACCATCTCATTGCAGAAATCGAGTGGTGGGTAATGGCAGTGATTGACATTAACGCCACACTTATTTTGGTTTCATACAAAATGACAATTATGGTTTCGTCCATTTTCTGACGCCACTCATACATTAATTAGTGTGCTGTGTGGAAAACTTTGATGTCGCTCTTTGTCGCTGTTTGATTGCTTTATCTTGTATATATTTGTTTAAGTGGGATTTGAACTGCTAGCCGTGATTGCGCTCCCCCCACATCTAACTTGCCTGCCCGAATGTATAAAATAGTATATAAATTCACTTCAATGCAATGTTCGTTTTGAACATGTTATTAATTTTGAAGCGAATATAAAAATTCAGAGGTCGTTGTGGTTATGTGGAACAGTGTCTGATTGCAAACTATGGTTATAAGTTCGATCTGGATAGACTATATTGAAATTCCACGATCTGGTATGTTAACTCCTGGTGTTAAATTTCGCCACTCTACGCACAAAGGCTTGAATTATATCGGAAGCTAGTATAGCGTGTTTTGACACTAGATTATTTTTTAGTAACTTGATATGCGAAAACAAGCTTTAAATAAAAACTCGATATAAAAGGTATGAAATTTGAAATTTATATACAATAAGTAGTAAATAGTCGTTCAGAATATTGTTGAATTGAAGAACCATTGGCTTTGTTCTTCATATTATTCTCTGAGTGTAGAGTTTCCTTTGTTAGTAAAATGATTTCGTTCAATATTCGTATTTTCAGGGAGTGATTGAACAATACTCTAGAGGTCTTACTTTTGTTTTTTGTTGATTTATGAAATATATGGGAGTATATGAACTTAAAAAATATTTTGAATATTTTAATGTGTTATTCACACACTTCGAAAATTGAAAAACATATTTAAAAAACATAAAAATTTAAAAGCAAATAAAATAATATAAAAACATTAAGATTTGAACAAGCGCCTCTTGGAAACCGTCAACCGCTTTGATCGCCAAGCCATGCGTTCTACTACGTCCGGCTACTTCAAAATGCTTAATAAGCTAATTATAACTTCTTTTTTGTTGTTATGTATGTAACATTTTTATAGGTTTTCTAAAAACACATTTTTGATAGTTAAAAACATAGTAATTTTTTTTTTCAGGAAACAGATAAAAATTTTGACGCAGCGGGATGACTTATATGTTCTCTAAAAATATTTTTCAATTTTTTAAGTGTGTAAATAACAGTTTTAGAAAATGTTACAAATACAATAACTTCGTAATATATGGGAAGTTAACTTAAGGCCAACACGGTTAAGTTATATATTTAATTAATCAACAAAAGAATGATAGAATGGTAATTAGGTAATTACAATGGAATATTTTTTTATAAGTTTTCTAAAAGTGTTTTTCAAATGGCTAAGTGTGTGAACAACACTTAAAAAAAATTATATCTTCTAAACGAATGCAATTTTTTACGCTGGGAAATGCATTTTACGCAGACCGCCCATGTGCAAGGCAGACCCTTGCGGGCGGTACTGTGGGACTCACCGGGAACCAAAATCCGATGCTACCCACTAAAACTCAGCGGAAACCCTTTCCCAATGAGACGTCGTAGGATCGCTCGCGCATACTACTACAAAGCCGATAGTGGCCCACCTATTGTGGGCATCTAACAGCCGCCGGACATAGAGAGGCACCCGATGGTACCGGAGAGCCTCTCTTAGCGTCTCAAACGGCAGGCTGTTAAACGTGTTGACCATATCTAGTGAGACGGCGAGAAGAACCTCTTTGTCCGCCGTCGCAGCCAACGACCGAGTCTTTAGGGCATTCAAGGCATCAATGGTTGACCGACCAGCCCTATACCCGAACAGAGCCTCTGAAAGACCTACCTCCTCTAGATGGTAATTAAGATGGGCAGCGACAATTTTTACAAAGGAAATGCTGACAATTTGAAATTCCATCTGGTCTCGGGGCAGTCTTCATAGCCCTCAGTCTTCCAAGGGCTAACTTCATTTCCTCCTCAGTAACAAGGGGTATTTCCAGCTCTCCCTCCAGCGCAGCGCTCTAATAGAAAACGTACGCTTGATGGAATTAATTCTGGGAAAAGGAGAGAGGTCTCGTAATACTAAGGTATCTGCCTTTTGTTAAATAATTTTATTTAACAAAGTATGAAATCTAACCAAACGCTATACATTTTTAGCAAAACATTAATCTTTATGTAATTCCGACGCGACGTTTTTTTTGATAATAAGTAAAAAAATGCTTTTTTTTTTCATTGAAATTTAAAATTTAATATTACTAGCTAGTATTGAGCTCAGGAACTCACCTAACTAACTATTTATTAGTAACTAAATTCATTCACAATAAAAAAAATAAAAATAAGTAAAATGGCGTCCTCCAATAAAATAATAACAAAAACCATTTCAACCATTTATTAGAAATTTGACAAAAGGAATTATAATAACAAATCCCAACAAACGTGTTTACGTCTCAAATATCAAAGGGCAGCTTTGAACGTCAGCACTTTACTATTCGTAGAAACGGGCAACCTCCCCCGGGTATATCTGGGTAATGTGAACCGCATTCAAGTACACTATATAAATTCAGAGGTATTATTATATTTTAGTTACGTTAATATAGCAAATAGGATGTTTTAACGTATATGGTTGAATATTTTCATATTTTGTTCGATAGAGAAAGTTTTTTTTTTAATAATCTACTTTGTTTATTTAAATATACTACTGGCCATTGACGTGTAAATTGCACGTTTAACTTTTAGACAAAAGTGTATGCAAAACACATATTAGTGTGTGTAATATTTATTTTATGTACAAATAATATTTCTATACAAATAAAATAGTTGAATATGTACCTGACATCTTAAAGAAAACATAAACGTTTTCCAATCAATCAGTATTAGTATAATTTGCTCAATGGAAATTAGAGATTTCCAGGAAACTGTAATTTGTCATTATATTCTTTTAGTTCTTTTATATTGTTTATATCCAGAGAATATTTAAATCATTAGGAAAATATGAAAGTCTCCGTTCTCCGCTTGCATTTATACGTGACAGGATTTGAACCTGCGCTTCTTGGAAACCTTCTAAGCTATGTCGAAATTTAAATGCAAGAAATACTACTACTAGTACTGATACATTACTACTGAGTAAAATCTTGTAATTTGTATAGAATTAAAGCAAACTTTGTTTACTATACACACACACACGCATATTGCGTGTGCTTATTACACCAGTCATTACTCATTGGCCTGCAGTGTTATTTGTTCCGCTTATTACATACCCGTAGATGACGATTTAACCAAATAATAAGCGGTACATTTGTAAAGGTACACTTTTGCTTAACACATTTAAAAAGGGGATAATAAAAAAAATAAAGATAGAAGTTAATATATATATTACAGTAGATTTTATTCAAAATATACAATGAAGTATAAAATAATATATAACAATATATGGAGTATAAAATCGACGGAGTGTCTGTGTGTAGATTCTTTGTCTAGTCAATAAATAACAGATGCGTAAAGCTTAAGAAAAATAATATATCATATCTACTTTGATTCTAACAAAGTATGGATATATAAGTATACATACAAAACAAATCTGCGTTCTCCAGATTTCTGTTTCATAAATAGATGGAATTATTACGATATGACAGCTTAATGTATATTTTAATGGAAGCACCTATACAGACAATTTTTTGTAAAAGAAGTGGAACTACCAAATCTAGAACTTTATTGATCACACTTTTAGTCACTAAGTGTTGACGAACTACGAGTATATTATATAATATTTAAATCAGAAACAAAATGGCGAGCACAGTGATGCATCTCTTAACTGTTTCTGAAACGAGCTTGGCCCTCCTTTTATCCTCGAGAAAATAAATAATGAAATAACTGGCCGAAATAACAACAGTTACTGGAAAAGTATGCCTATTTTCCGCACATATATGTGCGGAAACATTTATCATTTGAGTCGAAAGTAAATTATAGTACACATGAACCTAACATTATTTTAACAACAATTGGACACAATTTAAGTTATTTACTAGTTATATGTATATTTATATTAGACAAGAAGTAGAGACTTTGACAAGAAGTAGTGTTTGCAGCTCTCGCTTTGGTCAAAGCCTAGTGTCAAAACCCTCCACTTTTTGTTTTTATTAGTCAGAAGTAGCCACACTTCACCAGTATGGCGTAATTTTATATATTTTTTGCTCTTTTATTAAACATTTATTTTAAAATTAAGATTGTGATGAGCATGGCGCATTTATAACGAGCCTAATTGAACGAGATAGCTATAAGTTAAAATATAATATTTGACTTATAATTTACTACTGAAGATTCACGATTTACGTACCATTAAAGTGATATTATGAAATAAGAAACGAGTGAGACCCTAGTCACTCAAGACACTCCGCATGACACTTCCCAGCCGATTTGGAGACATTGAGTGTTGAATAGCGGAACTCAACAGCGCAATTTGCCTTACCAGAACGGGAAAATGAAAGTGAGGATTAAACCCACAACTACAGCGTCAATACATGGGAATCCACTGCACCACTATGGTCTTATTAATTAAAAAAATAACATTTAACCTTTAAATTCTCTCTCTATCCATCCAATGTATGAAAATATGAATGTAATAAAAATGCCTGTGAGATAGTTCCAATATCAGATCTCATAGAATCTTGTTTTGCATAAATTAATTTGCATTACAACGCTGCGTTTGTCGCCTGTCATCGGGAACCTATGTACTTTATATAGTATATCCATAATTAATTTTAAGCTTCATACGCTTGTATTTAAAACTCTATCTAAAGAATTTGAATATACTTATGACTTGGGACAGATAATGATAGTGGGTTCAATTCCCAGTGGCACTTAATATGTAATACCTATGTAATGATTGACTTTTTATTTACTTCTACATGTTATGTAGGTAGAGTGAATTTTTCTTAACTCAGTATAATTCTATACTAACTCTCTATAGCCAGAATTACAATATATAGCAAGTTGCTTTTATTTAAAAAAAAAACTTTAGTTTGTTAAGCAATTAACAAATTTATGAATCCGATCCCTAACTTCCAACTGAAATAATTCGCAATGCGACTAGATTCTTTTTCTATCTCTGTTTTTAAACATTTCAAATGAATAATTAAAATATAAATATATATATTAAAATAAATTTATAAGTTTCACATACAGACAAACAGAAAATAAAATTTAAAATAATTATGTTGAGTTCAATTACATTCATAAATGCCCTCAATAATATTTGTTCTCACATATCTTTCATGAACAGACAGCGATAAGCTACATTTTTATTATATATACAGGATAAAGATGGAATAACTTGTCAATACGACTTTTGCTCTTTCCATCGCGCTTAGACACTGTGACCTGTATGAAATAGCGTCTAACAAATAGACACTTGTAGGGCGAGTTGTGATAACTCAAGCACTTGTGTCCACATGAAAGTAACGATCCGTCAATCACACGTGAAAGCGAGACCACAAATTTTCTTGTCAAAACGTTGAGACGAATTGAAAGAAAGTCAACGTATATGTGTCATACACATTAGACAAATCTATATGAGAGTAGGTTATATTTTGGTAGAATCGCAAGTGGTTATGGTTAAGTGGTAGTGTATGGACGCAACGTTGCAGGTTCAAAAACCAATTGAGATACTATTTTGATATATCATTTAATAATTAATATTAATTAATTTTGTAGCTTTTCTTTTGTTTTGAGCAGGTTGATGAAATTGAAAATGTTTCTCAAATAGATTGTTTTTTTTTTGTTAAAGCAAAAAAATATTTTGTATATTATAAATTTGGATGCATAAAATGTAACAATTGTTAGTAAGGCTTAATAAAGAAATATATATATATATATATATATATAGTAATTTGCTCAAGCTCATTCAGGGTTCATTTTCTAAAGAGATAGTGCTTGGCTTGATTCTATTTGTATCAAAAAAGTCAAAAAGCAATAGTTCCGTGAAATCAGTTGCAATTTGTTTATTATTATATTAATATGTCAAGATAGAATTTTTGACATATTTACATTTTGTAAAGTTTAAAACAAAGACAAGTGCAGAATGGCAATATTTTTCTTATAATAAAGCATAAGAAACACACTAAACTAGAAAACCAAACATTACTCACACATGGTAATGTGTTTCACTTACACATTTTTTTAAGTATTTCTAAAGGTAACATAAGTTAATTACTCCTTAGATACAACTTGATCTATCGATACAAAAAGCAGTTTCCCTCATAATAAAGTAAAGTATGTGATAAATTTTATCATGTTTTATTGAGATGTTCAAAAGTAAAAAAATATATAAAAAGCTTATATCATCTTATATTAAGACGTGCATGAATTCAATGCATATATATATATAGAAATATTGGGGTCATCGTGGCGCAGTGGAAGTATCTGACTGTAAACGCAATTGTTTGTGGGTTCGATTCCCACTAAGGGGCACTTTACACACCAGTGACATACACGTTGAAAACTGTTTCCAAGCGAAGTGAAGTATCATACTTTTTTATGTGAAATCTACTTTATAGATGTCATTATATTTTCAAAATGTTGTTTTTTTAAATAGAAAGGCATAGTCCGTATTAAAACTAAATATTCATATATTGCCATTATTAAATAGGTCAAAAGTTTTTCTGGATGCGACAAGCGCAGGACCGATCGTTGTGGATATCTTATAAGGTAAGTGGTATAGCGTCCACCAGGGGGCGTCGTACAGCTGAGACGAGCATACCAGTTCGGATTTCCTCAACCCGCTTACTTATATGTAAATAGACATTTGAAATTTGCATGAAATAAAAAAAAATCCATAGTAAACGACCAAATAATGTGTGTTAGACTTAATTCTTAAGTAAGAAAGATTCTTAGTCATTGTACTAATTAAAGATCTCTAATTCCACCTCGATATACACAGTTGTTAGAAAGCTAGTATGGGTTTTTGAATATGTAGTCCAAGTAAAGCCCCATTAAATCACTAATTCAGGTTTGCCTACTCTACTGCTACTAATCTAAGAGAAATATATATGCAATTTTTTATTTATATAAGACGCCACACACCTACGATACAAAATACCATCAAATTATCTAGAAAGTAGACAAAACAAAAAAAAAAGAACGTCAGAAATGTAGGCGCAATCAAAGATACCAGGCTTGAGCTTAGCAATCAAACGTGTAATTTACTTCATATTAGGCTATTTTATGAGTTCCTAAAAGCGCCCTAATGAAGCGGAAAAACTGGTATGACAAATATGGACACGAAATCTAGATTCAATTTCTAATGATTTAATATGTGCTTGTGCTGCCAGGTGTGTGGAAATCTCACTAGATCTACTATCCATATATAATAAAGGGCAAACAGCTTTTCTTGCAGTCTTTACTTGCAGTAACTTTTGTTTGGAAAAAGTTTTGTACGACATTTCGATTATTGAACAATGCCTTGGTCATTATAGACATGTGTGACGAATTTAATTGGTAGTGATTTCAGCATTTTCAGAGACCACCCTGGCATAGTGGGCTGTAAGGTCAATTGGTTGTGGATTCGATCCCAGCTTGGCCAATGATTTATTTATAGATTAAATTTTCTTCATTTCCCTGCTATAGTAAGTTTCATTACTCAAAAAGCAGTATCTCGATTTCGGGTAGAAAGTAGAAAACGGAGTGTCTTTATACGTCCTTCCGCTTTATTTCATAGCATTTATCATATAGCAGGATAGAACTTAGTGTACTCCACTTTCCGCCCGACATAGGGACTTTGTGCGTTGACGTGCTTTGCCTTATCAGAGCGGGCAACTGAAAATAATGTTAATAATTTATTAACCCGAGTGGGATCGATCCCACAGCCATCGGGTATACGATCGAACACTATACTACTGAGCCACCATGGCCTCAACAAAGCGCAGCGTTCAATTTAAACAAATATTTTTTGACAAATGAGCGCAGAAACTACACTTTCTCTTCTTTTTTCAATATGTCTGTTTGTTCATCTCTCTAAATTACGTTTTGGTAAATATATTCAAGGCACAAACACATTTATTTACAATTTCATTGTACTTTTTAATACTATATGCATCAAATTATATGTATATAAAACTTATAAATAAATAGCTTATAAAAAACCGGTTATCAATTCCAAGTGCAGTAGCGATCGAATTATCGATAATACGATGGTTTAAAAACTACATAGGCGATGTAAGCGATAGTGTTCTTTACATATTTAAATATAAATTAAATGCAAGTCTCGGTTAGTATCGGGAACGCCTAATTTGTGTATTATATATATAAGCTTTAACAATCGTCGTGAGGCCTTCGGCGTCTGACTTTATACGGGATAGTTTGGGTTCAACTCCTACTTAGGGGAATTTTATATGAAAAAGACATATTTAGAAAACGTATAAATATTTGAACGCAGCGGGATTTGAAATTCTTATACGCTTATTACAACTTATATTTATTGTTAGCAACTCTGTAGAGAGATTTTTACAAATTTCAACGTAGCTGGATGTAGAACGCATGGCTTAGCGGTCAGAGCGCTTGAACGGTTTTCAAGAGGCGCGGGTTCAAATCCCGCTGCGTTCAATTTTTTATACGTTTTCTAAATATGTATTTTTCAATTTCCTTAGTGTGGGAATAACACTTTAAAAAATGTTAACAAAATATGAATTTTATATGATTTTTTCAGTTCTAGTAAGAAAAAACGCGGCTTTGAGTTCCGTCGCAAAACATGCAATGTATTAAATTCAGGTGGTCTGGACACTAAGTTCTTTATTCTGGAACAAGTGTGAGGTTTTAAAAATAATGTAAATGTTAGTTTGTTTAATTTTTATGTCATACTGAGTAGAACGAACAACTTAGTGTGATGATGATGATGATGATACATTTAAGATTTATCTTAATAGACCAGGCAAACAGCTAAACTATAAAAAATAATATATTTCTGATTGCTTTTGTCTTAGTGAAGTTGATACATTAAATTCCTTAAGTTTGTTGTACGAGTGTGTTATTAATTTATTAAATAGCAATTATTAAATAAATATGTATTGTTAAAATTTTTAGAGAATTCTATAAAAAGATGATGATAGATGAAATGAACAAAATTTTGCCTTTAACGAATTCAATCAAGCATGGTTTATGTAAATAAACCATTTTGTATCAAAATAACAAATTAAAGAACAGTTTTTAGTAAAACTAACGTAGGATGCAAATTCAGATATATCGCTTAAACAGTCTTAACATTTCCAAGCAACAACGATCGCCTTCATATTGCCATAACTTTAAAAACTCGTAAACCAAGAGCCGTATATGATTTTTATCTCTTAGAAAGCGAAATAAGCTAATTGTACTGAGGTATCAGTTTTCACGCATATCAGCGTTATAGTACAGTGTATATTTTCTCCGCTTGGAAAAGATTTAATCAGACCACCCGTAGTTAAGCGTTTTCTGTTATAATTACATAAATTAAATAGGTATCGTATTTTTTAAAATTAAACTACGTATTTTGCGAAACTTAGTTAGGCACGAATGTCACTACAACTTATGTACACGATGGGTGTGAGTTCGATTCTTACTAGAGGATTTTTATGATTGAAATGGTTTTAAACATTTCTAAAGTGTTATTCGCTTATTATACTAACTTATTTAACTTAGTTTTGTTGTAAGCGTCTCTGTAGAGAGATTGTTACAAATAAAAAAAAAATTACGTTTCATTTTTGTTTTTTTAATAGTTATATTTCCTGATCTAAGGAGACACTGGACTGACTAGATTAGTACACCAGAGAGTAAAGTGAAAAATGTAAATGGTTAATGGAAAATGGAGAGATGCATCCTCTTTACATTTTTACCCGACTAGCAGGGCAACCACAGATAACCTTCTGTTAAGCTTCTCCATTCTCCACTCAGCCCGAAATCGTGTTGAATATTGGAGAAATTCATAGCCGCGTTTTGTTTTACTAGAGTGGATATGAAAATAATTTAAATATTCGAATAATATATAATTTAAATTTAATCTTTGCGTCGAGTGTGATCGAACTCACTAACTATAGTGCTTGCAGTCAGTCTGTCTCACTGCGCCACTGTGGCTGTTCCCTATATATATATATATACGAGTGACCCAGCCGCGGCTTCGCCTGCGTAAGCTATACGATTATAACCAACTATTCCGTTTTATCAGCCACTCGTTTTCTCACTTAATCACTAACTTAGGTTAAATTTATAATTTAAACTGTTGTAATTTTTTTATTTATGAACCGATTGAAATAATATAAACACTAAATGTTAAGGAAAGTTTACCAAAACACAACAATGAAAACTGCATTAAAATTATTTAATCTGTTTCTGAGATTAGCAGACGAACAGAAAATAAAGTTAAAAACCATTGTTTTGGGTTTTGTTACATTGATAAATGCCGCCAATAATATTTCTTCTCATATATCTTCTATGCACAGACAGCGATCACTTTCATTTTTATTATATGTATAGATATATATATATATAATAGACCAAGCAGTTACTAGAGTTACGTATTCACTAAATCATATGCATGGGGAATGTAAAAAATAGACGCAATTAAAAGTAAAATATGGTTCAACCAACTAACAAGGTACCAATTACGTACCGTAGAAAGTTGTCGCGGTAAATTTATTAAAAGTCCATCAGAAAGCTATAAAGCAGATTTATGATGTACGAACCGAGGATAACAAGTTTACGATTTGATAATTTACGGTGTTGTTCTTGTATTGGCACATTAGGTTCAGTAGTTCTGTCGTAGATGATTATGTGTAGGTTCGAATACAAAAGGGGAATTTGAAGTAACCATTTTGTGATTCTGAATTAGTTCTATGTAGTTTTTTTAGTTCTCTATCCGATTGAGAATTTTATTTCAGGAACTAAGGATTTAAAACCAAAAGCAGATTCTTTGACGTGTAAGATACGGGCCTTATCCAACGTGCATGTTTTTGATATACAGCTTTATTTCAATTGTTATAACAAGTGATATGTGTTTGAAATACCTATACACACAGTGGTGTGTAATATTAATTTGAGAAATATTAGCCTTATGCATTTCGTATTTTATCTCATATCCAAAAAATGTCCAATTTTTCACATATTCTTATAATGATATGGTCGATAGCTAATATTATTTGTTAATTAGGGCTTAATTTGGAAAACAAAATCATACTAACATATAAATTATTCTTATTTTTTCGCCCGAATTGAATTGAATTGTCACAACATAGGAGAAAAGAAAATAATTTAAATGCAATCATTGCCTTAGTGGGAATCGAACCAACAAACATCGCATATACAGTCAGAGGCACCACGTCTTTATATTTATATTTTGAAACTGTTGCAAAGTATAAAGCTTCGTAAAATAATAAATCATAAGCATCCGCAAGCTATGTTTCAATCGTCAAAGAGCTTTTCAAACTAGAACTTTTAAACTAACCTAAAAGAAATATTATACTGCATTTTCATTGAAATAATTTTTGTGTATTTTTTCACCCGCATTCAAGTACTACCGTGTTTTGAATATAAGTTCATTCAAACTTTATCTCTCAACCGCTGTTTTGATAAATTACTTCCGTTTAATTGTTTTATATGGAGAGCTTAATGTGGTTTTCGTTTTAATTAATTAATAGTCTAAAAAATTATAAACTTTTTTTTATTGATATAATTTATAAATTAGTTATAATATAAAATTTTGGTGATTAACAAAAAATTGAAAATCACCGTAGCGCATTGAGATAGTGTCTCACTTTGTGTTTGTATTTCAATTGCCATTCGGTGTTATATTTAAATAAATTTCCCTGGTCTGGCAAGATAAAGCGCGGCGCAGTTCCGCCATTCAACACGAAAAGTCTCAAAATTGGGCAGAAAATTGAGAACGGAGTATTTTGACACTACCTCTCTCTGCTACAGTATGCGAGAACTAATACACTCCACACAAGCTAAACAAGAGCTTTGCCAGTATTATGAACCCATATCTTCGCTATAGTGAGTCTATCCACTTTACAACACCCCGAAAGCCGGTTTCTTCTTACAATATCTCAAAATATAAATTGAAACATGTTATGACAGACAGATGAGTATAAATTACAAGACATGACACAAGTACGTGCACACTAGTACGGTTTTATCGTCGATTCAGTATTACGCTCTGATTCCTTTCATTAGAAAACCAAGCTTTCATTGCATCGCCTCGCTTAGTTCTATTACGAAATATAATTTCGAAATTATCCAAGACAATTAAAAACTACGGTATACGGATTGGTTGTGGGTTTGAATTTTGGTCAGAAAAGTTAAATAGTTTTAAAATATGTATTATTGAACATGAGTACGCAACGAGTGACGTTGGATTCGGCATTCATACCTTTAATTAGCCAAAAAGTTTAAAATGTTTTGGTGATAGGATTTTGATATGAAACTTAATTGTGTAGAGCTTTTAAACGCTATGTAAGATATACATTGCCTATGAATATAAAAATATAGCATCAAATAGACATATTTAGAAAACGTATAAAAAATTGAACGCAATGGGTAGCGGCAATTTGTGTGCGCTTTAAAAAATAATATACACAAAAATAATAAAAACTATATAATACACAACTGACTGTAAATAATAATATTTTTTATTCCACCGTGGCGCAATGGATAGCATCTGTATACGCTGGAGTTGAGGGTTCGATCCCCACTCGATAGTTAAAATGTAATCATTCTTCTCTCGGAATTCTGGTAAGACAAGGCGCGGCGTTGGGTCGCGTATCTTAATTGGGCTAGAAGAAAAAAACGGAGCACTTGACACTACGTTCGCTATACACAGCTGCATAAACGATGAAGATTGCTTGAAGCTAAAAAAATATTTATATATTAAATAATTATTTTACTGACTATTATGAATTCAAAAGCCTATTTCGTTTAAACATTTTCCTTTAAAAATTTACAAGCTAAAATATATAAATACGCCCAACAAAGAGGGAAAGTATTGATATTGATCTAACACTTCGAATATCCTTTGAAGTCAAGTAGTATACAGTTATAAATGGTGCATTGAAAACTTCAACTCGCCTAGTTTATTGTGCCATCAGATAAAAACCTGTAGTGATTTGAATGGTACAATATTTTGATCTATATTTATTTTTTGATCAACACCACGATAGAGAACCTGGTGTCAATATACTCCGTTCTCGACTTTCCGCCCGAATCTGAGACATTGCCAATTTAGTGGCGGAACTCAACGCGCTTTGTGCAGACGAATTCCTTTTACAAATCTTTTTTAACTGTCAATTTACTTCATACTGGTAAGTGGCTCTGACTGCTAAACCAAACTCGCTCGTTACAAATTAAAATTAAATAGATAGTTCAGTTCGATTATTTTTTGTATATTTTAATATAATTTATTAATAAACATCTGTCAGATCTCTATAGCATTGCATTGATATATTATCACAGAAGCGAGTTGTCGAAATATTTATTCAAAATTATAAAATGTAGCGAACCAACAGGAGTAATTTAACTTTCCTGAGCTTAATAACTTACTATTGACAAACAAGCATCTATCATCTATGCAAATTCATCGTGACTATGTTAAAACGCTAAACGTGATATCGCTAAGTAAACAAAACTTGTCTTATTGTCCGATGAAAGACCAATAATAACGGAACTAATCTAATGGCAGTCGATGGTTGAGGACTTCTAAAAGCGTCTTCAATGAATATATCCCTTAGTTATGTAAGAGTGTACGGCGGCATTTGCTTGGGCGAGATCACCATGTCTTTATATGAACAAAGTATAAGCTCACCTTTAACTCTTTACTATCAAAATAGAATTATATTTTTAAAATTTTATTATTTTTTTAGCATTTTTTAAAGTGTTATTCGCACACTCAGGAAATTAAAAAAGGCATATTTAAAAACACAAAAATTTGAACGCAGCAGGATTTGAACCCGCGTCTCTTGGACGGTTTTCAAATCCAGCTGCGTTCAATTTTTTATACGTTTTCTAAATATGTCTTTTTTTTATTATTTATCATCAAGTGATTACTGTAGAAAAAAAAATGTTATATTGTTATTATTCTTTTATAACGTTTTATTTGACTTTATTTTAAAAGCTTCCCGTTCAAAAGCTTTTATGTAAAGGAGCACACAAAAGTATGCCCGCCCTTCTATAATTTTATCCGGATGTACTCAATTGCTTTTATTACTAGCAGCTTTTATATTCTTTACATAATTACCGGTTTCTTTGATAAATTTTCTCAACAATTACGCCTGCTAACTTGTCGTGCAAGTTAATAAAAAAACTCCCTTGAACGCGATTTAAAACCACAACCATCGTGGCCAGAACTGCATCATGAGACATTTAAAATTATTCATAACACTTAATTAATCATGATTAGAATTATAGCTCTGATAAGAGAAAGTTACTAAGTTCCGCCACGCAACAAGCAATATCTTGAATTCAGGCGGAAAGACGAGTTGATGGTTATTTGTGTCTAAAAAAAATATAAACTAGCAAGTACATTTAAACGAAAGAAAATTTATCTTATTCTTAAAAATGAAAATAGCTTTCTATTATTTTATGGCTGAACATTTCAAAACTTGGAGTATTCGATCTCGTTTGATTTAACTAAAGTTTTATACCGGATATTCAGACCAAGTTTAAATCGAGCTTTCAAAAGAATCTCATTTACTTAGCTCGCTTTATTCGTCGTTTTACTTGAAATAACTTTTAGCAGAAATCGTCAAAAAGTTCTCTCAATATATAAATATTATTTTTTGTGAAACTTGAAATATTTGATAAAACTGATATCTGACAGAGTGTCTGACTGTCAACACGATTGGTTGTGGGTTCGATTGCCAGTTATATATTAGGGAAATGTTTATATAAAAATTATTCTAGTACCACAGACATAGCGCGACGTCGAGTTCTACCACTCAAAACGCTTTGTTTTGATTTCAAGCAGAAAGTGGAGAACGGAGTGTCTTGACACTGGCTGAAATATGAAAATATTTACAGTCCAATGTTACAGGGAGGATTAGGGTAAGTAGTTTAGTTTGTTTTCCTTCAATTATTTTCTTTTATAATATTAACTTTAAGCTTAGTGTAAAGTGTTTGCTAAATTTATCATTTTTCTTAGCAAACATGAAGCTTACAATAATTAAGCACACCTTAAATTAACCATGGCGTTGATTCTATTATTGTCACATAAAATCAATTTATTTATAAAAAAATTAAAAATACTTTAATACATTCGAATAGATTTAAAAAATTTTAATTTGGTATTTTAAATTATATCTATTGACGGTATGGCGTATTTCAATTTCAATATCGGATCTCATTTGGTATATATTGGTTTAAGCAAGGATTTGGAGTTTATCGGTTTATCGAAATAAATCTATGTCAGTATTTGCTACTTAATAGTATGTGTGAAGAAGTACAAATAAGTAAATATATATTTGTATATATACATTCTTAGCCAAAAATAAATGCGCAAAGAATGCGGAGTGTTTTTTGTCTACTCTGCTGTACGTAAAAAAGCCTGTTTACTCACAGATTGAAATCATTAGTTTGATATTCTTTTCAAAGAGGACAATATATTTATAATAATCATTTTCTTATATTAAAAATAACTTAAAGTTGAGAGGCAGTTGATACCCACTGATTCAGCTTGACGCTTTTTTGGTAGAACTTTAGTCAGACACTACCACTGCGCCACGAAAAGCCTCGCCTCTTTCCTGACAAAAAAGAAAACCCACGTTAACTTTAGAATTAAAATATAAAGAGAACATTTCATGTACTATTTAATGTTTTAATGTTGTAAGCGTATATACTCTGTGATTGTTGCTGTAAATAAAACATAGTTCTCCATCCATTCGCCGAATGAAATTTAAGTGCCTTATATAAATGAAAGATGCGCTCGAATTTATTACGTCATTGATTTGAAAACGGTTGAGATCGTATTTTTATGGATCGTCAGCATTCGCGGAGCTATAGCTATATTTGCAAGCCACCGCTTGCTATACTAGTGACCTAGTAGAAATATATCTGTATATAGGTGTATGTTAGAAACAATGCTTGATTTATTACTGCTGTCAAGTTTTTTAAGCTTCAAGCCTTATCTCGCATATATATAAATAAATATAGGCAAGCAGGCCGGATAGGCGGTGCGAACTTAGTGACAAGACAGTCCGTTCTCCGATTTGTACCTAAATTTATAATGTTTATTTATTTATTTATGTGAAGTATTACTGCTATGAAAAATATGTTATTATATTTTAATTAAAAAATCTATTCTACATAAATACCCTTAATTTTTATCCAAGAGGATGTTTGAACTTTTTAAGCATTTAAATTGCCTACAATATCTTAATATATTATATAGTTTAATTCAAATAAAGACATCAATATGTAAATACTGGGTTGGTATGTACACATTGGGTTTTATCACACACACAGTCTCAATAAAGCGGAGTGATTTGCCACTAGCCTCTATCTAGGTTTCCTTTGTAACTCGTGAAGATACTGTTGCAACTTTCTGTCGTAAATCGGAATCTCCAATAGGCGCTATCATTTGACTGCAATATTCATTGTAACAGAATTTCTAAATTTCACTTGCAAGTTGATTAATCATAAACTTAATAACTATTTTATGCTTGAGTTTAAAGCTATCGTTCTTTCTTATCCCAAAGATTTTCAAGTCTTGTTGTATGTATTACAACAACTCAGCTCGGAGTAGTCTAGTTCAGAGAAGACAGAGAGTAAAGACACTAAGTTCCATTTTCTGCCAAAAATATAAAACTCAACGCCGCGCTTCGTCTTTCTATAGTGTAGAAACAAAAATATTTTAAATATTTTTAACATTTTTTAAAGTGTTTCTCACACGCTTAGGAAATTAAAAAACATATTTTTAGAAAACGTTTAAAAAATTTAACGCAGCGGGATTCAAACCCGCGCCTTTGAACGCATGGCTTAGCGATCGGAGCGCTTGGACGGTTTCCAAGAGTGATAATATAAATGTCGAACACAAATAAAATTTGGATTTTAACATATGAAAATAATTTGAATATCCGAGTGGAAATTGAACGCACAACCACCGTGTGTCTAGATGCCACGATGACCTCAAGATGAAAGAAAGAAAGAATGAAAGAAGAAGAAATATTACAATTATTATAAACTTTCAATTCAATTCAACATTCAGTAGAAAAACTTAAGTAAATTACTAATGATGTAAAAAGAGATTAATTTGAAGTTTTAGTATAGAGTAAAGAGCCAATGCGCAAAAACTTATTATAATTTTGGATAGGCGTATTACTCGCGATGGTAGATTGATTTTTATCGAATTAGTCGCACATAATGACTTAGCTTTGTACAACATACTCTGATACTAATTTTACCTTTTTGCTCTATAAAATAAGGTTTATAACTGAGTGCATATAAATTATGTAAGATACGGTGTATATAGCGTTTTATGTACAGATTTGGCTTTTGGCTCCAGATGCAAAGGTCTCATTCACTAAATGGCAATGGGCGCGAGGCAAATTTACACAAAATGTTATGAATCGATTATAAATGGCGATATTTTTTATTTTTGTATATAAAATGATAAAAATTGACATTGGAAGGGTTCAGTGGCTTATGTGAACTCTACTTGGCAACTATACAAATCAGTTTTAGTACAAATAGTATATGAGTTCGAAATATTGGGTGTAAAATAATTTTAACATAAGCCCCAAGGGTCGGAATCGACCCCACAACCAGTCACGATTAGGCAGACGCTGTCCCACTCCATTACTGGTGTGAGTAAAGAACGGAGTGAATTGACTCTAGCTTCTCTCCGACCTTGCTACGCACAATAACTCGTGAATCTATAAAAAATACTTTTTTAATAAAGACAATTTTTAAAGATTATTATGTATGATATGGTCAAAAATGTGTACATCATCTACAGCTTCAGTTCATAACCAAAACGCCGTTAAACATTTGTCACTAAGCCACCTTATATCAAGTTCTCATATTTACTTTCAAATCTCTTATCTAAGAAAACACTCAGAACATTAATGTACGGTCTTTGATGATACTAGACAAACGGGTATTAAAGCCTTTTCTCGGCTTACTATTTACATTATACGGTAGCTATTGAGTCATTAATTATCTTTACTATATATATATAGATATATATATATAAAAGCAATTATTACGGCGGGTAAGCGAGTTCTTGGCAATTCTAGGGGGGGGACGGGTCATCGACAGGGACACATGGTGCTGGAATGACAAAGTGCAGGAGGTGATTCGTGAAAAGGCTACCTTTAAGAAGTGGCTGCAATCCAACTCTCCTGAAGACAGATTAGGGTACATAGCGGCGAAGTGCCAGTAAAAAGGCTGTAGCCAGAGCCCGCAGTAACAGGTTATCACCACTATATGATACTAGAATCGGAAAGCGGTGGGACCTAACGACATTCCGATCGAAGCGTGGAAATCATTGGACTCTCTTGGGGTACTCACTTGGCTTACTGACTCTTTGGGCGCATGATCGAGCTCAGGCTTCGCCAAAAGTGTACTGTATCTGGATGTCAATATGGATTTCAGCCAGGATCGGGCACCATGGTCGCCATTTTGGCCCTCAGAACTCTGATAGAGGCATACAGGGAAAAAAGGAGAGCTCTGCATGTGGCATTCCTAGATCTGCAGAAAGCCTTAGACTGCGTGCGTCGTCAATGCACCTGGTGGGCATTACAATCCATAAGAATCCCTGAGGCCTATTTTGATTACCAAAGATATGTACCGCGATTCCGCTTCAATGGTTAGGACTGCTATGTGCGATACGAAATTTTTCCCGATTTCGGTAGGGGCTCACCAAGGCTCAGCTCTTAGCTCTCAGCAGCTAAATACTGTCTCGGCTTATATAAAGAACCAGCCTCCATGGCTAATGATGTACGCCGATGACATAGCGCTCATTCACGACAGCCGGTTGAAGCTGGACCCGAGAGTGAACCAATGGAAGGGTAAGCTTGAGAACGGCGGTCTTTAACTTAATATATCGAAGACCGAGGACATGGCTTACGAGAGCCCGGACTCCGGCACTATATCCATATAGGTCCTGAACCTGTCATTCAGTCCGAGGTTCAGGTACCTTGGATCTATTATGTACGAGGAGGCATCGATCAAGACGTTCAAGCCCGAATTAGCACTGCTCGGGAAAAATGGCGTGAGGTCACTGGAGTGTTCGCGAAAGCAGAATTCCACCCAAGCTCAAGAGACTGATATACAAGAGCATACTCCGGCCGGTTCTAAACGGCAGCGAATGCTGGCCAGTACTGTCTAGGCACGCTCAGAAGCTTCACGTCACAGAAATGAAGATGCTGAGGTGGATGTGTTACGTAAAGCTGGCTGACTGCATACGTAACGCATTCATTCGAGGTAGTCTTAGAGTCCGTGACGTCACGGACAAGCTCCAAGAGCGTCGCCTGTGATGGTATGGCGTGATCGTGCAAAGTGAAGGAGATTGAGTAGGAAGGCAGACCCTGGCTAGGCTGCGATTAATGCCAAGAAGAAGAAGATATATATATATATATATATAGAAACTGGAGAATAGAGGTACACTAGTCTCTCTCCCAAACTATATTAATATATTTATAGATTGATACTGTTTATTTTATAAGAAATGATCTTTAGCTTATAATATTATATTTAAATAAAAAACCATCGAGGCGAAGTGGGATAGCATCTGACTGTAAACACGATTAGTTGTGGAATCGAAATCCACTAAGAGGAATACTTTTATTTCTTCGCTGTGGTACAAGACAAAACGCGACATTCAGTTCTATTACACGCAATGTCTCGAAAGGTGGGTGGGAAGTGGTGAACGGAGTGTCTTGACACTAGGTTCTCTCGTACTACGCAAAAAACTGATTAAACTGACAAATGAAAATTAAATTTATTCTTTGTAAATAAAATAATAAAATTGTCTTGTGCTTTTAAGAAATACAATTACAGCCAGGGTTATAAAAAATATATTGATTTTACATTTACACTATATAGTTCATTTTATTTTAAATAAATACATACATTTTTATTAACATGGATTGCTTCTAACCTCACTAAAATATAAGCCTAAGTGCATCTTTGAATATAGAGTAGATAGGCGTCGTTTCGAAGCCTCAAAGGTAATAAAATTTGATTTGTTTATAAATTGCGAAAGCAGATTTAGCCTTAAGCATAAAATATACTGTAAAGGCTTATTTAATGCTAAATCTATTTGAAATAAGTAACTTACTCTTGCGTATATTTTTATCTTCCTTCATTTTTGTCCAAAATCACGTTTACAAATTTAATTATGTATGATTTTTGCGTACATACGCTTTTGTTCTTTTAGTAAAATCGATGTCTCTTAAATGCTCTTATTTTCAAAATTTATAGCTACCCTAAACTTTGCGTGGACTTAATGACTCTTCCTATGGTATTTTTTTTATACTATATGGGGGTTGTCACCAGATCACCAGAAGAGCTACATGGATGTTGCCAGCCTTGAAGGTGGAAACAGACGCGCTTTTTGAAGGAACCCATGTCGAATCGACCTGGATACACTGTCTCTGGTAGGTACTTCCACAGTTGTGCGTCACATGGAATAAAGTTCTCACAAAACCCCACAGTAGTACACTGCCACTTATCCAGGTGGCGAGGATGGTATTTCGATTGGAATTGAACGGCAGGAATCAAACAGTTCCCTCATAGCTCGTCTATTATTTAAGTTGTACATCAGGTGATCCACTCTTCTAAGTAATTTGGAGCCCAAGCCTGGCCTAGCTTGCCTACGGTTAAAAACTATAGCAAAAAAACGTTTCATTCACATCCGTCCAGTAACTCCGAAGATTAAAAACATTCCGTTATAGAAAATAGATTAAGTTTATACTATAATGAAATGGTTTAATAATTGTGCCTATTGATTGTATATATTTAAGTTGACACAATTTGGGATAAAAATACCACAAGTCCATGTCCGTTGAACTTCATTTCAAAACATTTCGTTCTTAAGTTTTCGCCCGAATGACGTCATTACGCCTTGAAAAACGGAACTCAACGCCATTTGTCTTACCGAAGCGAGAAAATGATAATAATTTTAATATTATCATTATTTCAGTGAAAATCGAACCCTCAACCGCTTTTCAAGCCAGGCGCAACTCTACTGCACTCTTTTTCCTATCCTGTCATTATGACAGGAGCGGAAAAAATAGAGAAAAACAATACTTATACATATTTTTCTACACGTCAACATTTCTATTAAAATAAATTATGTTAAATTATATAATACCCTTAGTTAGTAAATAAAATGGAGGCAGTTAACATAAAATAGACTGTGCTCCGCTCATTGAATACGCCATAGCTTGCTTGAGTCCAGTTCTTATATCGATTATAGCAGTAGTAAAATATTATTTTACTTGTGCATAGCTTAAAAAATTTGTACTTGTGAATTTTTTTGTTGAACTGAGGTTTATTAGCGAAACCGACGTTCTGACTGAGCTCTTAAAGTTTCTATATTTTAGAATACTTGAAAATTTTTACGTTTATATATATATATATATAATTTCATTTAATTTACTTTATAACTTGTACATAATATTAAAATTCAAAGTTAAGTTTCCATCTTATCGCCTTTTTCTGCATTGCAGGATAGTCAGTGAGAAGCTAGTGTCAGACACTACAATCTCCACTTTCCGCCTGAATCAAGACATTGTATGTTGACGTAATTTAACGCTGAGCATTATCTTATCACCAGAGCGTAAAAATAACAATAATTTAAATGTAATCATTCCCGCGAATAGGTATAGAACCCAGAACCATTGCGCCATTATGTATTAGTGGCTTATTATTCCTAATTTTTGCCTTTCTGCTGTCACTAATTATAACAAAATATATATGAATTATCGTACTAATGCAAAGGCGTCTAATATTAATTAAATTTGACGATCGGTGTTAAATGTTTTTTATTTCAATCAAATTACTTAAAATCTTTTAAGACGGTACAAGCGTTAGATCTAAACAAAATAACTATACAGTTTGCAAGTTAAAAGGCGAGTTGGCAAATAAAACAAGTCATTTGGCACTTAAGCTAGAAATGTAGATATTCATCGGCCACCAAGCACAGTAACCTCACACACCTTATCAGATACGCTACTCATCAGATGACGCCGATGCTTGAGACATACGGAAATTTGCTATAACAAGTCTTAATTTATATATATATATATATACATATATATATATTAAACTTCACGCTATATATATATGTATAAATAATCTAATTCTGACATATTTAGAAACGTAAAAAAATTTGAACGCAACGGGATCTGAACCCGCGCCTCTTAAAAATCCTTCAAGAGGTTTACCAGTTTTCACGTTTTCTACAATATGTATTTTTCAATTTCCTAAGTGTGCTATTAAAAAATGTTAAGAAATAATCTGATTCTCCGTTCTCCGCTTTTTAACCAGAACTGGAAAACAACAAAATATATAATTTACAAATTCCTCTCTGTACAATAAATGTATGGATCGATTAGTAATATGCGCAGACGTGTTATTAAAGAAAATGTATATATATATTTTCTTTAATAACAAGTAAGCAAATATTTTTTTTAAATCAAACGTTACAATGAATAAGGCAAAGGCTCATCAATCATCTGCTTAATATTGTAGTAGCTAAATACTCTGATTGGAAAAAAATTGTCACACGTTTCTTGTAATGAGTTGGCATAATCTTGAAATAATTATTAATAATTTTTTTTTTTTTCACTCAGACATCTTATTGTAAAATGCCTATTTATAAAATAAACAGAAAATATAAATTTAGTCTTTACGGATACCAGCCCGATTGAGGAATCGGACGTGGTTATGTAGGACACCGGACTGTCAGATAGGCCGTTCGTATACCCACTAATACCTCACGGTGCTCCTCCTCGACCGCCACTAGCCGAGGCCACGGCAACCTCTCTGACTACTCTGCTGTGATTAAGGCGAAGCTAAAAGTAATGTTTAATAAATAAATCTTATTTTGAAATAAAACTATTTTTAACCGGATTAATCGCGTATAATATTGGTATTTAGAAATATATTATAGAACCCCAAACCCCTGGTTGTGTGTGTGTGTGTAAAATGTGTTATAATCGTGAAAATCAAAGAAATTATTAAATAAATCTTATTTGCCATTATTTTTTATTTAGTTTATCAGTGTGTATCAACCCAGCTATCTCGACTGGCGGGCCGGTCGCGCGGCACATTTGCTTGCTTCCCCTGTCGTCGACTGACAGCTTTGTCTACACTGCGTGCTATACAAACTACGTGAAAGATAAAACAGACGAAGTAACTCTAAGGTAATTTAATATTATGTAATCGTTGGTTTTATTTGAAAATTATATAACTTAGATTTCACGCTATGGTGGCGCTGTTGGGATGAATTTAGATATTGGTTTATGGATTTGAATAGAACTGTATTAATAAAGCCACAGTGGTGCAGTAGGTGCATATCCCTATAAACGTGGTAGTTGTAAGTTTGGCCCTGATTCGGGAAAATTATTATATTTAAATTATTTTCAACTGTCCCGCTGCTGGAGACAAAGCCCGTGTTGAATTCTGCCACTAAATAATAAGCCCCATTGAATTCTGGTTATAAGTCGAAAACGAAAAGTGTTTTTTTATATTAAAAGTATTTATTTTCTATAAAAAATATCTTCTTGTTTCGATATTCAAATCCAAATTAACGTAACTATGAATATCTCGCTTTGTAAAGCTTTATATGTTAATTTCCATTAAACTAAAACAACGAGAATTTCCAGTGAACAATCCCTTTGTAGAATTTATTCATTCAATGTTGGGACTAGTTATACTATGAAGTCTTAAGAATGACTTTATATACATATATATGTATAAAGTATTTATCTATATTAATTTGGTTTATCTTCGTATGAATACAATACGAATATCCCACTTCCACAGGTTGGCTGGAAGAAATTTCTTTTAGAGATAAGTCCACAGTTGCTCACTTAATTTCTATTGTTTTGTTTTTAAAGTTTAATAAAGAAAATATAGATATATATATATATATATATGAGGCATCGTGACACAGTGGTACAGCGTTTAACTGTAAAAGCGATTGGTCGTGGGTTCAATTATGCTTGTGCGAAATTAGGAATGATTTATGTATAAAGTATTGATTTGTCCAGTCTGGTACCTAAGACGCTTAGTTCCGCCTCTCAACACTTTATATTTCCATTTCGAACGTGGAAAACGGAGTGTCTTGACACTACGTTCTCTCTGACTACCCTGGTATATAAAAAAAAAGCGTCAAACTGATGCTTAAAAAAGTTGTAACAATGTATATGAAGAACTAATTGAATTGAAATCCCTTAAAGTAAGAAGAATATGGCCCTCTACAAGATGACAGGTCTTTGTATGCTTATAGTATTGTGCACGCTTTTTCACGTACAGCATGTTAGACATGAAGATTTTATACGACAAAAACATCATAAACATTTTTAAAGTGTTATTCAAACAATTTGAAAATTAAAAAATATTTATTAAGAAAACGTATAAAAATTTAAACGCAGCGGGATCTGAAGCCGCGCCTCTTGGAAACCGTCCAAGCGCTCTGACCGCTAAGCCACGTCTGGCTACGTCAAAATTCTTAAACGCTTATTACAATTTATTTTTGTATCTCTGTAGAGATATTTTTACTCATTTTTAGCTACCTAAAGGTGCTAATGCTGAGTCTAATTTTTTTTTCTTACAAATGTTACACAGATAAAACCTATTCTCAATCCGTTCTTCATTTTTTTAGCGAATGTGAGACATTGTGTGTTTAGTTACGGAACTTACCGCAGAGATTTGTCTTACTAGAACAGGAATATAAATATAATCATATGTCCGAGTGGGGATCGAACCCACAATCGGTCGTTTTTACATTCAGACCCTATCCCACTACGCCACGATGGCCTACATTACGTATTTTATTACTTATAACACAATATCTCTGTAAATCTAAGTGAAACACGATGAAAACAGTATTTTTAAAAAGAATGTTCTCATTATATATATATATATATATATATATATATATATATATATATATATATAGTATAGTAGTAGTATATATAGTATAAAAGTATTTTAAACTTACACATATTTTCCGTAATTAGGAGATGATCATGAAATCAAATACAAAATACAAAAAGGTAAAAAGGAAAAGACGAAGACAAAGGCTCTGTGTGACTGCGTCTGTCTGAATAAGCGATTTTTGTGGATTCGTCCTCTCTGGTGATAATACAAAGCGTGGCGCTGATTTCCGCCACTCAAGAGGCAATGATTCGGATTCAGGTGAAAATCGAAAAGCGGAGTGTCTTGACACTAGGCTCTCTGCCTACCGTAGTAAGCGGGAAAAAGCTTGTAGCTATATATTAGTTAATTACCACACCAATTTCTACCATAACCTGTATCAAATGTATATACGAAATTATTACACGAGTATATACAAAACAAGAATATTATAATATTCTCATTTTACTTGAAGATAAAATATATCTATAATAGATCTTACGTCTTCAGAGACGAATAGTGCACTTTAAGCTCTACCTAAGACGCTTTGAGAGGTAAATAAACAACTGGCACTCACAAATAGTTCCATCGACAAGTGTCTAAGAAAACCGATGCGGAGGTAAGAAGAAGACGGGCGGCGCAATTCCGCTTACAAAGGTACTGTTTAGTATATAGAGGGGAATGAACATGAGAAATTCTTAAAATTTTAGTATGTCCAATATTAAAATATATCAATAACTTTAAATAAAAAGTAAATGTTTTCTTTTTATCATTTTTAGTTATCCCCTCTGGCAATAAGACAAAGCGTGGATTCTGCCGGAAATTGGAGAATTCTCTTGACACTAGGTTGACTTGACTAAGCTACCTCTGCCTATACAACTATGCAAGAAAAAGCCGGTAGATGAAAAAAATCATTTAATCGTTTCCTTTCAATATCGATAAAGTTATCACCTTAGAAACCGTCAAATCTATCAAATCTTCTTTAAAGTTGTGTTCCATCCATCCATATTTTATTTTTTTACATACAATATATAAAGTATCATTTATAATTAAGTATACAACCATAGTGGTACATTTCTGACATGTTCACACCTGATGGTAGTGAGCTTAAATTGAACAGGTTTTTTAATAAACAATCAATAAATGATATTTAAAAAGAAACTAAAAGGAAATTGCCTAAAATGTGTTATCTCGTGATTTAAGTCACCGTGCCAAGTATATACTCAGGATCAGGTGAGGAAATAGCGCTACACATCAAAAGATACATTTGAAGCTATTAGCGTTTTAAAATAAAATTTAAAGTTGAATTTTTCGACATAGATATCCCTTAATCAGCACAAAATTGAAAATCATAGTATGGTGAAAAATCAAACTATACATATTACATCATGAATTACAGAGGCTTGTGGGTATATGTGGGTAACATTGGTAGTGGGTTCAATTCCCACCCAAATGATTACAACTAAATTATTTTTTGTCCACGCTCTGGTGTAACAAAAAGCCGCGTTGAGTTTCGCCACTCAATACGCAATGTCTCTTCAAGCGGATCATAAACAGAGTAAACGGAGTGTCTTGATTCTTTCTGCCTCATCATGCAATGTGGGAAAAGTAATAAACAAAAAAATATATTATAAAAGGCTATTCTTTTTTACATATTATGGTCCCCAGGGCAACTAGATTAATGAGCTGCAGAAGTAAAGTTTTTATAATTAGTGTAAGTATGTATAGTAGAAAACTTGTTTTGTAAGCTCGCGGTTTTTGCCCGCCCACGTTCTCACTTAAATGAGATTAAATCAAAAATTTGCTTAAATTTGTGATTTAAATTGTTGTAACTTTTTTATTTATGAACTGATTCAATTAAAATAAAAAATAAATGTTAAGAAAAGTTTACCGAAATACAATAGTGAAAAGTATATTTAAAACGGTTTAAAAAAAATACAATCATTGTTTTGGGTTCTATTACATTGATAAAGGCTTCTAATAATATATGTTTTCATATATCTTATACGTACAGACAGCGATGAGTTATGTTTTTATAATATGTATAGATAACAAAAAAGCCATAATCTGTGAAAAGTCCAGTTACGTTTTTAACTATGGTTCTAGTATATATGCTGACATAACATAAGTTTTAACTAATATTGGCCTGTCACAATTCTCCTAACAAAATTTAAGAATCATTCTATTGAAGTCTTATTAATCCTAGTGTCAAAAAACTCCGTTCTCAAATTTCCGCCCAAATTCAAGACATCTGTACTAACCGGTGTAACAGGTCCTTCTCTCGTATGGGAGTTGAACCTACAACCGTCCCGTTTAATGTCAATGGCTATGCCACTGTGCAATTATAACCTCAATACATTCACAGGTTATATTATAGTAATTTCACAAATGTCACCTATACATAACCCAACCCACTCCAATTTCAATAGATCGTTAAAACTTATTTACCACTAAGCCAATACGGTTTATATATACGGAATATGCATTCTCGTATATAACACATTACTTACAAAGCCTTAGGGAAATCTCTAATTACAAATATATATGATCCACTTAATTTAATTGAACGCAATCGCTCTACACTTGTCAGCTTAATAAATCTTACTTAGCATAGTTTCTAAGTACTGGTATTAGATATTTATGTATGGATTTCGCTTCCATGTCAAACTGCCAATCTGTAACGACATAGTATTAGTTTGTCACAGATGCTTCAGGGATATTCCATATGGAATTATTTAGAGTACTCAAGTCCCCAGTTTGATTAAGCAAATGGTTTTTTAACATATATTTTTTTAAAGTGTTACAATCATACATTTAGGAAATTACAAAACACATATTTAGAAAACGTATAAAAATGCTAACAAAATGCTTTTGACGGAATCGGATTAAGAACGCATGGCTCATCGGTCAGAGCGCTTGAACGATTTTCAAGAGGCTCGGGTTCATATCCCGCTGCTTTGATGATGATGATGGCCAAACTAGTGAACCGATTGTAATGAAATTTTTATATAGAGATACTTGAGGGTTTTGGAATGATATATTCATCGGCTACTTTTTTCTTCCATTTTTTTTAGGGTTTTCAAGAATTTCATTGTTTTACGAATAGGCCGAGGAAATTACGAAACAGCTATAGCTCACGCGGGTGAGACCGCGAGCGGGTCGCTAGTCAATTTATGAAGAAAAATTTCAACCGGTAGACATGTTTGAAATTTGACATAGTTATTTTATATGGAGATGAAGTAAAAGCCAATATTTTTATTCAGTGCAAAAAGAAAATATATATATATATTTTCGTAATATTTTTTTAATTTCGCGCGGGTTCAAATCCCGCTACGTCACCGTGCTTACTATTGTCGCTTAGTAATAGTCGCTAATCTATAATTTCTAAAAAAATAACAATAAAATACATATTCGGTGTAATAAATATATTTATATAATTGTAAGAAATATATTTAAATAAATATATATTTAAAATATAACAAAACAAAAGCATGGAGTTTAGTTTCGCCACTTACACTATATCAATGGGCGGAAAGAGGAGAACGTAGTGTCTTAACACAACTGTAATTAATTATACTTATATCATACGTTTCATATAGATAATATCAGATGCTTTTAGCCCCATACTACCTTTAATACAAGTAGACTGATAAGCCTCACTACTTATATGTCATTAAATATTTACATATTCAAGTCACTCGGGCTTTCGAAAGCTTACGAATCTTAATCCATATATGAAATAATCAATCAGTTAGAGATAAAATTTCTTAATTAAAATATTGATTGATTAGTATTCTTTATTAGTATAATGATAGTTTCATGTTCTTTTCCGTATAGCAAGAGCCAAGCAAGACACTCCGTTCCCCACTTTCCGCCTGAAATCGAGACATTGCGTGTGGAGTGATGGAACTCAGCCTCAAGCTTTGTCTTAGGTACCAAAGTGAGAATAATTTAAATGTAATCATCATTCTCCGGCATAGAACCGAACCCACAACCAATCGCCCTTACAATCCGACGCTGTCCCAATGCGCCATGGGCCTCTCTCTTGGATTGAGGATAAATCTTACTTTTAACAAGTTTTGAATTATTTTCACCTGTATTTACTAATCTATGTATGTAAGAATTTTTTGTCGCCATCAAGTTGTTGACATTGACTTTGTTTAAAAATTTGCACAATTTTTTGGATCCGATGACAATACATAGTTGTATAGTTTGAAATTTACTTCGTCCACTTTATTATATTAGAAAAGCCTCACAATTTTTTCTATTACATATTAGTATAATAATATATGCAAACAATTGTAGCCGAATATTTTTCGTAATTTAAATGTAGCTGAAAACGAACCTGCGCCCTTTGGAAACGGTAAAAGCACTAAACCATGAGTTATATACAGCTACGTCAAAATTCTTATACGTTTGTTTGTTACTCATTCTTTATGTCTTTTTCATTTTCATTCATCTGTAGAAAGATTAAAAATTACATATTTTAAAATTAAAAAAACACTTGATATTCGAACCCACACCCTCTATATAAGCAGTCAGATTTACTAACCACTAAGCGAATGGACTTAACTGACTTCAAATGAAAGTAAGCTGAAAGTCATTATAATTGCAAATAAGCTATCTACGTAGTCTAGCAGATAGCAATTAATAAAAGCAGGAAAATTCGACCCAATTCTGCTTGAATTTCAATAGAATCAATTAGGATTAGGTGCGAAATAGGAAAGTGTCACCATATAATATCTTGCCATTTTAGCGACCGTCCATTGTATTAGTAACTAGGTAGCTATTATATTATTGAATATAATCTAAAATATATGGAGTTTAGGCCATCTAAGAGGTTACTTTAAAATAGAGATAGTGTGTGAGTTTCAATGTGATTGGTTGTGAATTCGATACCCACCGGGCAATTTTCTTTTCTCCCCTCTCCGTTCAGCCTCATAACACACAATGTGTCGAATTCGGGAAGAAAATAAAAAAACGGAGAGTCTTGACACTAGATTATATCTATATCTAGATATATTAATCTAGTTTATTATTAGTAACTAAGTTTTACCAATAGTTGACTTAAAATTCTACAAAGTATGGAGTTAAATCCAGCTGCGCCACTGCGAATATCATTCTTATAAATGTCCCCTTAATATAATTTGAAACCACCATCAATGTCATACCCATCATTCATGAGGACAGGAAGACAAAATTGTATCAAATATACTTTTGCGAATAAATATTGATTTAATTATAATACAATAACCGATTCGTTTATATCACCCAGTTAATTTTAACCAATTATTTAAACCAATTGTGCCGCTATTCGTTTCGGAGAGTAAAAGGTTAATCTTTACAAATAGATTCGTATAAGATAGCTCGCATTGTTGTACAGATTTCAATTATGTGAGCGTTTCACTTGGACTCGCACTATGGAACAAGCTTTAAAGTTTTTTTTATGTATTACTAAATTCTTAAGTATTAGCTAATTGAAATTCTTAAGTATTAGCTAATTGAAAGCTCATTAACGCGTAAAATACTCAATGCCTTAGTAACGCATGTGTTATTTTATACAAAAGTGTATTTAAAACATATAGCAGTGTATGTAATATTTATTTATTTATTGAATGAATTTCTAACGCATTTAATCTCAATACAAAGCTACAGTACCTCCAAATTTAAATTAAAAATAATGAAAGGGATAAATCGCTAACTTATTTGTTTTAACTTCACCAAACAAAATATATACACGAAGATATGAACAATATTCCTTATTTCACACACTCAGAATCCGTTTGGACGCACTATCCTCCACCATTCGCCTGAAATCGAGACAGTATGTGTTTAGTGGCGCAGTTCAACGCTGAACTTCGAATCTTAGGAAAGCGCAGAAATCAATATAACTTAAATACAATAATTATCCCACATCTATCGCTGACGCCATTACGCTAGCTAATTGTAAAACTCCAGTAGGTGAAGCTACCATACACACGCAAACGCACACACCGTCCCCGCCGGTGGAGACGAAGTCCCAGTTATGCAACGGCCCGATGCCGTCCAGTACATAAAGGACATCAAGCGCCCTAGCCAGTAGGCCTAGCTCCGACTGAGCGAAGCGAAGTCCCCCACAACAAACGGTGTCGCAAGTCAAGGTTCAAGTCTCACATGAGGCGCCCTTGTGTCACCGTGAAACTAACTTGATGGTTTCCTCTTGAGGTCTCCAAGCCAAGGTCGGAGCTCTTTTAGCTTGGCCTACCCCAAAATCCGCTGACGCTGTAGAGGGCACTATGGCCAACAGCATACTACACAATCAGAAAAAAAAACACGTCTATCGGATATCGAACCCACTACCAATTGTGTTTGCAGTAAGACGCTGTCCCACTGCTCCTCTTTCGCCTCTAAACCTCTCCTTGTTCATTATATTTCTAAATACATACAAACATACATATTATTATACTAGACTGGCTCGCGGCTTCGCCTTTGTCAAGCACACGACTAAAATATTTAGTTTTTTCGCAGCCGGCGTTCTCACTTAAATCACAAACTTGCTTATACTCGTACTTATAATTTGAATGGTTGTAACTTTATTACTTATGAACCGTTTGAAATTATATAAACACTAAATGTTAATGGAAGTGTGCTTTTACTAAACTAAATTTAAATCACCTAAGCTGTTTCTGAAATTAGCCTGCACAGACAAACAGAAAAGAACATTAAAAATCATTGTTTTGTGTTCTCTTATATTAATAAATAATGAAAAAAATCACATACCTTCCATGTACAGCGAACAGTTACATTTTTATTATATGTATAGATTAACAAGATGGTAACAAGCACTTAATATATAGTACCGTCTAACGGCACATGAGTTTAGCACCACATAATAAAGCTCCTATTATATTGAATTATACGAGTATAAGCTTTTGATATAAGTTTCTTTTCAGCCAAAGTAGAACAAAGATTGTCACAAAGGTCAAGTGATAAGAGGATAATATATTGTTAACTGTATAAGAATAGTTTGTTTGTATGAAATAGTTTTAATGAGGAACGGGCATATGTTTTTATTTGTGTTGCTTTTTACATTACAATATTGGGTTTAATTTTCATAATCAGTATATTTAAATCTGAAAACTTCTTTAGGCGCGTTCAGTACTTTTTGGGCATTTTATGTCAATAATTGTATGTCGTAGCATATAGTTTTAGGTCAATAGTAGTAAAAACCAATGGTTCTAATTTAAACATATTAAATTTCAAATTTGAATACATAATTTTTCAGGAATAAGTGTTCAGTTCTATTGACAGTACTTTTTATTATTTATTTTGTATAGTACAGACAAGGCAAACGAGGGTTTGGGTGACCTGATGGTATGTAAACACCGCCGCCAACGACCCAACCACCACCAGAGGAGGTACAGATGCGTTGCCGGTATTTAAGATCTGGAGGTAGACGAGATAGAAGTGACTGACAGTCAGTTAAGTTAAGTACTTAGGTAGGCACTTAGTTAAGTAGGTACAAGTTCAAGAAAGCTGATATTTATTGACCATTATGGGAAAATAAGAGGGATTTCATAGATGCCTTCGGGAACCTAGAAAACACTTATATACTCGTAAAATATTGTTGGTGACAAGTAAATAATCATACATTGCTTAATCGGAATATTTCTACTTTGCAACGAGTATTGGTTAAATTGTCATCCATGAAATATAATAACTCAGAATTAATAAACACTTTAAACAATTCCTACAATAAGAAATTCATAATAAATGATCAATCTTCAAAAAACATAACAGAAATCAACACAATATATACTAAATAAAAATATAAGCTAAAATTATATACATAAATGTGTAATATAAAAGATAAAAGGTTTAAAAAAGATAACTGCGAGCGAGAAATTCCGCAAATGTTTTCAATATTTGCCCCACTTTATATTGAATCACTTATGATTCACATGAATACATAATGCAGTGAGTAGTGCGCAGTTACGAAATTGCTATACGACTGTGGTTTTCTCATACATATAATAATGACAGTAGAAATTTTACTTAAGAACACAGCTTTTAAAGAATAAGCTTCTTTGAGGGCATCTTGGCGCAGTGGTATAACGACTGAGTAAACGAGATCGGTTGTGGGTTTGATCCCCACTCGGAGAAATGATTATATTTAATTTTTTTTAATTTCTTCGCTTCGTAAAAGCGCGGTGTTGAGTTCCGCCACTCCACACGATGTCTCGATTTTGGTTGGATAGTGGAGAGTGCAGTGTACTGACACTAGGTTTTCTCAAACTTTTTTTTATTACGTTCTATTTGAAGTAAAATATATGGTAGCTAAATGAAACCTAGTTTGAGGTCCCTCCGTCCTTTGTGCTTCCGGCCATTGTAACTTGCAGAAACCAGTACTGGGCTTTCGCTAATCAGATTAGGGAACGTATTTTTATTGTAAACCATGCCCCAAATGGGGATAGAACCCATAACCATCGCCATACAATCTGAAATTCACACAATTTACACGTACATAAGCTAGTAAGGCTCTGTTTCTTAATTCCATATCGTTATACAACATAATGTTACAATATACTATACAGTTACAGTATACAATATATAATACAAACAAGTCGTTCGATAAACGTTACTATGCTTATAAATACCATGCATCAATCAATTCAGCCTTATACGGTCCACGGGTTCGACGGAAGTCTTCCCCAGGGTGCACCAGAGATACCGAATACAACGGTATTCAGAACCCCTGGTGCACCCTGGGTACATACCTACATGTAAAATATTTCTTAATTCAGAGTATTTTTTTCTAGTGGGACAGTGTCTGACTGTAAACGTGAGAGTAGTGGGTTCGATTCCCATTTGGAATGATTACACTTAAATTATATTTATTGCTCCGCTGTAGTAAGAAAACAAAGCGCGGCGCTGTCATCCGCCACACAACACGCAATGTCTCGATTTCGGGTGGAAAGTAGAGAACGGAGTGTCTACTAGGTTCTCTCAGACTACCCTGATATTAAAAAAAAATAATTAATTAAAGAATTTATTTAGAATGCATCAATATGAATTCATAATTTATTATAAGGTTATTGAACTAATTATCTCTTTATATAAAAAATGACATAAATTTTGTATTTTTAAGAATTCGATGTGTCACCTTCGATGCACTTAAATACCAATATTTCGTAAACATAAGGAAAATTTCAATTCGCCAATTCCAAAAACTGAGTAATCACGGATGTGCCACTTATTAGATATATTGTATTTTCCCATAGCTTTTTTAGCAATATTTTAAAACCGTTTTTTTTATGTTAAACAGCTGCATTATACAGAAGATGCAAGTTCAAATATGTTTGATATTTGGACGTACAAAGTTAAGTTAACAAATTGCACACCCATCAATTTTTAATCAAAGTAAATATCGCTTTAACCAATCAACCCATATATATATATATATATATATATATATTATAAGTGCTTAAGTAATTAAGTTAAGTTGAATTTAAAATTAAAATTAAATGTGGAATAAAATATAACATTCAAGGATGAAATATTAAAAGGGTACATTATTAACAAAATGTTTTCGAGCATTGCACTCGATAACGTATTTCTGTGAACCAAGACTTGGATTAGAAATTTGTTTATTTATGTTTTGTATGAAATCTATCACGAATAACGATTATTCAAGACATTGCGTTTTGAGTTGCGGGCCTACTATATACTATATACTACGTAGGTCAGACACTGCGCCACGATGGCCTCAAAGTATAGAACAGAGTGTCTTGACACTACGTTCTCTCTGACTCTGAAAGCTGAGTGCTTCGCGGGAGAAAGCAAAAAGATTCTATTTCGCTAGCACAGTTACAAAGGCAGTAATTTATTGTTGAGCAAATAAGTAGCTACTACATCCCACGTAGTACCTAATGTATACACATATATTTCATATAAAAGGCCATCATAGCAAAGTAAAAGAAAATGAGAAAACGCTATTGGGAGTGGGTTCGATCCCTATTTGGGGAATGATTATAATTTTTTATTATTATTTTCCATTTAGACGCTCTGATAAGACAAAACGATGCGTTAAGTTCCCTTTGACTATCCTACAATGCGGGAACAACGTGAAACTGTATAAAACCTGATATCTCGAGTGTTTTATTTTCTATTACAGGTTATATATAGTTCTAAATTCAAATATCAGATAAAAAATGCCATAATGATTGTTATATATTAGAAATTTGTGGACATTTCAATTTGACTTCCAAGTAATATGTATTTCAAAATGATGGTACATATGTAAATGTATATAGGCTCTGACCTAAATCAGAGCTAAGTACATTTTAACCCAACCGTTACTAATGTACCTTAGTTCCGCACCCCGAAAACGGTAAGCCATATATCTTAACATAACTTAATATCATATTTACTTGCCTTCTTCAATTTCACATACATATCTGTATAGACATACAGATCTTGGCTTTTGATTCGTATAGATAAAAAAAATATATATATTAAATTTACAGTATTTTTATTGGATCGGCCACTAGTGTTTTTTTATTTAACTATTTGGCGTGCTTTTTGAGCGTAACTTAACTCCGTTTGTACGTTTGCCTGATGTTATTATAATACCAAGCGCGGTGTTTGTTTTTAATGAACACAAAATAATTCAAAACGTGACCAAAAATTAAGAACGGTGAGCTTTTTCTTTACGCAATTTTAAAAAAGTTGCATTAACTATGCATTTTTGCCGCGATGCTATAAGCTTATATGAAAAAAAAATTTCATTTATATTTCTATGAAAAACTCACAAAATTTCACCCTCATAAAACAATTCAATACAAAGCTCTTATTATAAACTAAATGAAAACGGAATTTTAAGTGCTAATTTAAGTCGCGTCACATTGTTGCCGTTCTCACACGATATCATCTAGATTCTGTAGATAATATTCATTCATAACCAGAAGTAGCGTTTATTAAAATTCTATTGAGAACGAGATTCGAACTAATGAGCGATACGATCTTTACAATTTAACGAAGAAAGCTTATGTTATATTTTTATTACTTTCAATTTTGGTTTTATTGATTATATTTTAAAGCAGCTTTCGCATTTAGATAAAGTTAAATTTAGATTATATTCATTATAAGACCATCGTGACATGAGACACCATGTGGCTGTAAACAAAAGTACATGTGTGCTTGTTTCCAATTATCTTCATTGCTACGCTATGGCAAGGAAACGCGCGGCGTTAAGTTCCACTACTGTTGAGTAGTGGATGCAATATCTCAAATCTTTGATTTTCGCTATTACTACACATTTTGAAATATATAGGTATATATATAGCTTCATGCTTTTTTCATATAGCTTCATGCTTCATATAGCTTCATTCATATAGCTCTATGCTTTTTTCCCACATATCCTGATATAGCCGAAGAGAACTTAGTGTTCAGACACTCCGTTCTCCACTTTCCAAACAAATCCAAAACATTGCATGTTTAGCAGTGGAACTCAACCCACTACTATGTCTTGTCACTAAGGCGGAGAAATGAAACAAATATAAGTACATATCGTAATTGCTCTGAGCGGGAATCGAGTCCACAACCATGTTATATACAATCAAACATTGCACTGCCCTACGATAGTTTATATGAAATATATTAATGAATACAAATTAAATTATAATTAATACACCTATAAAGCGACGTGACGTGAAAACCAAACCAATATAAATTCATAGCATACACTCGATGTATTTGTTATAATGGTAGCAAAGTTAATATATTCTTTGAAATTTGGCTCACGTATATTGTCCTTAAGAGTGTTGTAAGTTACACTGTACATAACAATATGATATAATCAGTTATAAAAGAGAAAATTTGTTAATTATATTAGGTACTGAAGTTTTGAAACTTATAAAGAATTTCGTATATAAATATTAGATTCAAAAGGATGGCATTCAATTTGACGCTATCTTAATGTAGCTGGGTTACCCGTATAGACGAAAGGTTGGAGATCGATTCCCGGAAGTAAATGGATTACAGTGACTCGAGTTAATTAAAAAAAATTATTGACCCGTTTTTACAAAAAAATGTGCGGATAAAGGAGTATCAAATTCGTCGTAGTTAAAGTTATGTGCGAGGAGAAATGCAAATTTTTATATTAATGTACTAGAAATTAAATACTTTTAACTAAATCATTTTACACATTATTGTATAGTGAAATATTAATTATATTAGTAATTACACGTTCCTAAGGCAACGTGTAATTTACGGGATCAATCGGGCTACTCGTTTGGATATTTACATAACATTAAACTACAAAATGGGCAAATTGTAAACAACTCTATGTTCTCTCTGCTTATTCCGCAAAATAGACAAAAACTTGCCATGACTTGAATTAATAATGCATAATAAAAAAAAGGTGCTACCACACAGTCCACTAACCTCAATATATCTCATCAAACAGTCATTATCATTCAATTTTTCCAAGCAACTAAAAGAAATAAAAACGAATCGTTCAACTTTCTATGGTGCTTGTTTTATTTTTCCAATATTTGTTTTTGTCAATTGTACCAGAGACGTCTGTAGCGCCTTAGAACAGAAGTAGCGTGGATATGGTATCTGGATTAAAATTATTCGTGGGTTTTTTTTTATTACAAACTAAAATAAAGTCGTTTATAATAGCTTCACACTTTTGCCCGCATAGCAGGAAAGTCAGAGAGAACCTAGTGTCAACACTTCGTTCATTGCATGTTGAGTGGCGGAACTCACTCCACGCATTATCTACGGTACCAGAGCGGAGAAATGAAAATATTTTAAATATAATCATCTCTCCGAGTGTGAATCGAACCCATAACCAATAGTGACTACAGTCAGATGCTGTCTCACTGTGCCACCATGGTCTCATAAAACAGTTTAAAATTTTAGTTATAATTTTACAATTAGATATAGATGCTTAATAAAAGATTAATTACATATGATGGCAAGGAAAGTAAAAAAAAACTGAATTCAATGCCTTTACTCCAGAAAGCAATAAAGGCACAAAATGCACGATTTTTTAAAACTAAACCCTTACTTTTTAATATTGTTTAAAGTGTGATTTACATACTTTGTATAAGAAAACCATTTAAAAATTCTTTGAAAGGTGGACGGTTTCCGCAGGTTCGAGTCCCGCTACGTTCAAATGTGTTTTCCGTTTATTCAAAATGTTTTTGTCCTCACTTATTGATATTACATTCAAACGTTACCAATAATATAATCTATACTAATATAGTACAGCTGGAGAGTATGTTTATTTGTTTGTTTCAACGCACTGACCTCTTGCAGTCTAGTTCTAAATTATAGTGATAGGCAAATTTATTATCAGTTTATTTTTTAACTTAGCTCAAGTTAAGTTAAATAATTAACATCCAAAAATTACTAAACGTTTAGTAAATAGCATATGAATAAGTAAAGTCGTACATATTTTTGGATTTCGATAGAAAAATAATCGTTTCGGTAATATTTCTATTAATGTACGCTCTGCAAGACCGCAGACTGTTTATATATGTTTTAAGGTCGTTTTCACTTTCGTCGGTGCCTTAGTTAAATTCAATCGCGTACAAAGACCGAACCATTTTAATAAGTAATTTTTCTTCAAATCTAGAATATTATATTTGATTGTAAATGGATTTTTGTTTTAATTTTTTATACAATACAATTTTTAAAGTCTTGAGTTATGATACAGGTTTTTATGTCAAAGAGAACCTACCATTGTCAAGACACTCCGTTCTCCACATTCCGCCCGAATTCGAGACATTGCGTGTTGACTGGCCGAGTTCTACACCGCGCTTTGTCTTATATACATACACGACATTTCCGATAACTCCTAAATGCGCCACGAGGGTGTAACTTTTAATTTTCAGATTTCAATAATAAATAATTGTTGTATATTTTTCTGAAACATCGCAGGTATTATCGTTTAAGCTTTGGTCCACTGGCTTTCATTTCGTCTTTCAAAGTTATTTTTTATATGCATACAAAAATAATTACAATTAATATTCTACCATTTTTTATATTATTTTAAATAATTTTTGATGCATTAACTGTACCAAATTTCGCATCTACTCATATTTTATATCTCTATGTTTGACAAATAAACGGGTAAAAATAAACGGGTTCTGAAAAAATTTCTAAGTACAAACTTTTCAATGAATTAGAATCGAATCCCCAACCAGTTGTAATTCCACTGTACAAAAATGTGCTTATATATTTCATTTTTTATGAAAGAAAAGGTTGCTGACTATAAAAGTTAATCCACACTTTGTATTTATTGACGCTTCAGTTAACACACTTAGCTATAAAACGTTATTAAAAAAATTTTAAGAACATGTTTAAATGTTAATTAAAAATTCTCCCTATATTTATATTTCTGTCTTACTGTTAGCGTCAAAGCATGGCAGGCAATTTGCACTGGCACAAATATATAAGTAGTGACTTAATATGCAAAGATTCAAATCTACCCAAGATCCCAAAACTACAGAATGCAATAAGCGACGTTGACAGCCCTAGGTTCAATTTCTAGAAATCCATTAAATAATATGGCAGTAAAGTTCTATCTAGTAGAAAAAATATAATTTTAACGAAGTTCTTCATATATTATAGAAGTAACAAAAGAAGTTTCTCAATAAATTGTAACCGTAACGATGTAGAAAGTATATTTTTGCTCTTGAATTTTTTTTTAATGCCATCTAACTGTACCTTATTGTGAATTGTTTTTACTTTTGTTATAACTATAGCTTATCTTAAAATTTCACTTGTAATTTGCTTTTTAATGAACATAACCTAATATATATTTTTATAAAGTTTTTACGCGCTTCTTGGAAATCGTGCACTCTCACCGTTAAGCATATTGGACGGTTTCCAAGAGGTGCGGGTTCGAATACCGCAGCGTTCAAATATTTGTACGTTTTCTAAAAATGTATTTCAATATATGAGTGTATGTAACGTGACAGACAACGCACAGCGGAAATTAATGGGCATAATAAACTAAAATTTGAGTAGGTCCCTGGTTTTTTATACATTTCGAATTATAAACCTTCTACAAAAATTTTATAGAAACAAGATAGATGTAAGTATGTAACGTTAGCTTCCTAATAAATAAATAAAATGGTTGGGAATTGGGAAAAGACGAACCGGAAACATGGTATTTTATGTTTAGCAGTCTTTCATGTACTTCGAAAACAAAATCACAGACGACATCCTTACATAATATATAGAAGATATACATACATATATATAAATAAAACCTATATAATTAAAATTCATAAACTTTACATTTTTTTTCTGCATAGGGCAGTCAAAAAGAACTTAGTGGCGAGACACTCCGTTCTTCTCTTTCCGCCCATAAAGTTAGATGATTTTTTTTATACGTGCGGGAATCAAAATCACAACCAATCACATTTAAGGTGACTTCGAAAACTTTTAGACAGTTTATCTCAATAACATATCATGTTATAGGTATGCCAAATTTAAAACTCATTTAAAGGATAGCGGATGTCGAGATATTTGCAATAAACGCGAAAAGAGTTTCAATAGATTTAGGAATTTCAATCAATCGTGACAAACCTGTCAAGGAGTGCTGGGTGAACGGCGTTTTACAAGGAAAAATCGTATTTTACTTTACTGAGAGAACACTATAAAGTGATTGATAATAACATATTCAAAGAGAATAGGTGATATATAGTAAGGCCATAATGGCGCAGTGGAACAGCGTATGAATGAAAATGCGATGGTTGTGGGTGCAATTCTCGCTGAGAAGTTAGATGAAGGGGAAGATATTTAAATTATTATAATTTTCCCGCTCCAGTAAGTCAAAGTCCGGGTTTGAGTTCCGCCATATACAACGTCTTGATCATATGATAAGCCTTATAAACCGTACTTTGCCTAATATAATCAAACAGAGGTATATATTTTAGACATTTCCTAAATTAAATTTGAACCCCCGCTCTTCGCTTCACAGTCAGTTTAATATATATTCGCAAATAAAACATGAATCCCATTCGAAAATCATTTTTTAATATCTCATCTTATTGCAAATTGGTTTTAAGGCTATATCTATATTCTATTATATATTATATTATACCCAGACGAAGTCAGGGCAAATCACAAGTATTACATACATTACACTGTACACTGTAAATCCATTTCATAGAAACCATATTACAAGAAATACTAAGTCATTGTCTAATGAACGAATACGACGCAGCATTATTCACACTTCATCTATAGAAATATCATCATCATTTCTTAAATACTGTTACATTTATTGCTAACAATATTATTACAACACCAAGTAGACAGATGGAGAGAGCATACTATATATATATATATATATATATATATATATATATATATATATATATATATATATACATTTTAAAGTGTTAATCACGTCCTTAGGACGTATGGCTTAGCGGTCTGAGCTCTTGGACGATTTCCAAGAGGCGCGGGTTCGAAACCTGCTGTGTTCAAAATCTTTATACGTATTCTAAAATATTCTTTTTAGAAATAAAAAGATAGATTTTGAAAATCCATCTTAATTTAATAAAATTAATTAAGTTTAAAATCTGACTGAGCTGCTCTGGTACCTAAGACAAAACGCGGCGTTTAGTTTCGCCACTTAACACAGCAATGTCTTGATTTCAAGGGGAAAGTGAACAATGGACTATCTTGACACTCAGTTCTCTATGACTATCCTGCTATACAGGAAACATACATTATAATATTCTATATTTTTTAACATTTTTTAAAGTGTTATTCCCACACTAAGGAAATTGAAAAAGACATATTTAGAAAACGTATAAAAATTTGAACGCAGCGGGATTTGAACCCGCGTCTTTTGAAAACCGTTCAAGTTTGTTTAACCTTGAACGGTTTTCAAGAGGTGCGGGTTCAAAACCTGCTGCGTTCAAATTTTAATACGTTTTCTAAATATGTCTTTTACATTTTATTAGTTGTGTCTTGTTTACTTTACGACCCCACCGTAAGTATTTCAATGGTCGTCGTCCATAGTTTCAATCGTAAATTGAAAAATCCCGTTTTGTCACATATATACTGGAATTTTGAGAAATCATTTCTATTTGCCTAACTTCTCAAAGAAAGTGCGTTGTCTGTCAGTTTCTCAGTAAGTTACAAAAGAGTCTTATATATATGAAGAGGAACGCCAACGCCAGGTTTCGCTAGGTTTCGCTGGAGCAAAAAAGGTATACCATATATGTAGTATTAAACAGTATAGATAATTAATACTATTACACAAACACTTGCTTCGTATTCGGGCTCGTTATATCTGACTATGCAGTTACAATATAGACTTAAAGGCCAATCAGATCATAATAGCAAGAAAAACATATTAAACGGAATAAGCCGGATAAAATATTAAATTGAGCCATGAACCAAATATTCCTTATTAATAAGAGATTATATATAAATAAAATAAGCGACAAATAAAATAAAACAAAATGGCGGCTAAAACTAATGAAAGCTTAGGCTCTTTAATAAATTATACAATTTGGCTTTTTGCAACGGTACTTACACTTGTGGGTATATTACAAAGTAAAACTTGCTTTTTAGGATGTACCAATTTATGTATAAAACTCTTGCGATACTAAGTGACTGACTGACAGACAAAGCACAGCTCAAAAGGACATATTTAGAAAACGTATAAATATTTGAACGCAACGGGATTAGAACCCGCGCACCTTACAAGAGCTCTGGCCGCTAAGCCATACGTTGTACGTCCAGCTACGTCGAAATTCTTATACGCTTATTACAACTTATATTTGTTGTTGGCATCTCTGTAGAGAGATTTTCTAAATATGTCTTTTTCAATTTCCTAGGTGTGCGATGAACACTTTAAAAAATGTTAATAAACGCACAGCTGATCTTATCGACCGATCGACCGATCTGAGCGCAAGGAGCTGATACTTGGCAATGCCAGCCAATATTTTTTCTCTGAAATGCCATGCCATGAAAGAAAAATAACATACCATGCCATGCCATGAAAGAAAATTAGGCTTAATTTGTAGTTAACAATATAGTAAAAAAAATTGCCTTTAACGTTTCCAAGTATTCGACTCATCTAAGTTTTAATTCCATCGAATCGCTTTAAATCGCTATTGAACTCGCTTTTAATAAAAAAAATATAAATATACTTTATTTTATTTCAGTTATATTAAGAATTGTTTTTATTTATATTTCTTTGTATAAGTTATATTTTTATACAGAATAACATAAATACGATGGCTGTGGATTTGATTCACGGTCAGTGAAATGGGTTTTGTTATTAGTTTCATATATCTTGTAACAAGGCATGGCATTGAGATCCACCATTTCACACGCTATGTCTGGACGGTGCGTGGAGGTACGGAGTGTCTTGACACTAGGTTCTCTCTGATTACCCTGCGGGGAAAAGTCTAGAGTTGTAAAAAAAGTTTGAGTAAAATTATTGACATACAGCTTTTTTTTTGACTTAAAAATAGTTTATTTTTAATTTAAAAAATGCGTTGTGAAAAAATGTCTTAGGTACTAGATGGTGAAATGAAATATTTTAAATATAATAATTCCTCCGAGTGGGCATCGAACCAACCAATCGGGCTTACAGGCAGATGCTATTCCACTGCGTCACGATGGCCTTATGGTTGAATCTTACCTTTGACGTAATTAAAAACATCTGATTGCCAAAAAAACCTTCATAAAAAATATTTTCTTTTAGTATTGGATAAACGTTCAAAAGACTTATTTAAAAGGCGTATCCCTAAAAATAGAACAGCCAATATTTATTTTTGGTGTCTTTGCTAAAAATCCATCAATAAATCGGAATCAATTTGCAACGCTACAAGTCTATTTCATGCGTATCAAGAAGGTACGATCAGTACGAATTGAAATATTGCCGTAGTTAAATTAAATATATAAAAATAAAAAAAATATATAAGCTTTTTTACATTGAAATATATGAAAAATATGAATTACATCATGGCGCAGTAGTACGCAATTGGTTGTGGGATCGATTCCCAGTCGGAGTAATGATTACATTTTAGTTATTTTCATTATGCGCTTTGGTACCTAAGAAAAAGCGTGACTTTGAATTTCGTCACACTCACACGTAATATTTCGATTTCGGGCGAAAAGTGGAGAACAGAGTGTTATGACACCAGGTACTCTTTGACCCTGCTACAGAGAAACCCATGAAACTAAAATAAGGTTTCTTACATTGGAATGTATGAAAAATACGAATCACAATCAGGATTTTGTTGTCCCACGACAACGTCCGTCTGTGAACGCAAAGGTTGTAGGTTCGATTCCGCCTGAGGCAATGATTTTATCTATCACTCTGGTTTCTGCCATTTAACACACATTACTTCGAATTTGGGCGGCAAACTGAGAACGGAGTGATTTAACGCTAGCTTTTGCTCATTGCAAAGGTGTATATTAAAATATGTGACCCAAAAATACGTTTAAAATTTATGCCAAATTACTTAGAATCGCTACTCAAATGAAAATTTGAAAATATACATATTTTTTCTAGCTCTTTTGTTTCTTTATTTGGAAAATTTTCGGAATTTGTTGAAATTTAAACTGAATTTTTGTGGCACGATTCATAATTTTAGCCTCTTGTGCCACAGTTATCAATAGTGGGCGTTAGATCTGAGTTCAAATTCTAGTCAGTGAAATAAATAATACAGCTGTATTTTGATGTCTTTAGACTAAATATATTTATGTATGAGTTATTAGATTTCTTTTTCGTACTCTAAAACAAAGAAGAATTTCACACAGATTAAAAGAAAACAATGTTTTTTTTCAAACCGTCGCTTTACTTATTACATAAAACAAATAAAAGATCGCTAACTATCGCAAACGCATTAATAGTACAAACTTCATGTATATGTCCCTTAGTATTCAAATAGACACAAACTCTTGATTTCACTTGAGCCAGTCATGTGTCTGTAAAGTAAAGTGTGTATTGTAAAGTAAAGTGTGTTGTGTGTATTATAAAGTAAAGTCCACTAGTCATTATCTTCTATAGAATTAATTGCCTCATTGCTTATCACATATATACGCAGGCAAGCGTTACACAAAGAAATTACAGTAAAAACCTTAGTAAAAGTCTATATAATTTGGGTAAAAATATTCACTTTTCACTTTCACTGTTTTAATTGAGGCGTTAATTATTTTTTAGAACGTGAGAGTTTGTTTTTATATACACAAATTAGCTTATTACTCATTTAAAGATAAAAAATCATTGTAATCTAGCCTTGTTTAGTGGTATAAAGTAAGGCCTAGTTGAGTGGCGTTCAAATTTTGCCTTTTTTTTTTCAATTTAAAAGTTATTCAGTGTTGATTAATGGAACTCGAAGCCGTAATTTGTCTAAAAACAACATGAAAATTACACAATCATCGCGGTAAGTTAAACGCACTGAACTTACAGAGCTGTTACCCGCAAAGCACAGTAGGCAGTGAGAACCTAGTGTACCGACCCTCCGTCCTCTATTTTCCGTCCAAATCCGAGTTGCATCGTGAATGGCGGAACTCTACACCGCAATTTGTCTCTGTAACACCAGAGCGATGGAATTAAAACAATATAAATATAATCATTTCCCCGAGTAAAACATTAAAACATTTCCCAGACGCGGTCACATTATAAATAAACAACTATTTACTTTTTTTTTAACATTTTTTAAAGTGTTATTCGCACACTTAGGAAATTGAAAAAGACATATTTAGGAAACGTATAATATTTTGAACGCAGCGGGATTTGAACCCGCGTCTCTTGAAAACTTGAACGGTGTCGAGGCGCAGGTTTAAGTCCCGCTGCGTTCAAATTCTCATACGTTTTCTAAATATGTCTTTTTCAATGTCTTTACCACATTTACTTTAAAAAAAATAAACAATAAGGATTATACCATTATTTAAAATGGAAATGTCATCTTGTTACATATACAAATTTAGTTTACATTTTAAAAAATCTACTTAATTGGCCTAAATACTTCGTTACGTACATTTTTCACATAAGTGATCTAATAAATAATATATATAGTTAAATGTACTCCATAAGATTCTAGGAAACTTGTAAACGAGGTCTTTTCATGCCTAATGAGCTGTAAAGTCGACCGGAACTACATAACTTACAATGTTGAAGACAGCATGCATCTATTAGCTTAGTTTTAGCAATAGATTATTCATATGATAACACTAGCAACCAGCTCGTGTGAACTATAGCTGTTTTTATTTTTCGCCGCTAAAAATAAAAACACCTATAGTTCACATCCGTAAACAATGAAATTCTTGAAAAAATAAAAAAAATAGAGTTAAAAGTAGCCTATGATCATCCCAAACCCCTCGAGTATCTCTATATAAAATTTAATCACAATCGGTTTAGCGGTTTGGCCGTGATGAAGTCACTGGCATACGGACAGACAGACAGAGTTACTTTTGTATATCAAATATATATTCTGTTTCTTATTTTTGAAAAAAAGGCAAATATTAGACTGACCTATCTCTGACTCATAGATGAAGGTCATCTTTTTTCTGGATGTCCTTGCCATATGTATGAGACCTAAGACAGGTCTCAGGTCTTATACATATGTATGCAAAAAAAATATTAGAGTGTATCCCGACATGCATAAATTGGACAAGATCTAGGTCGAACTAGCTTTGAAATATCTTCCTATAAAGATAGATATACGTCAAGCAAATATATGTAACAATGTGTTCATATACAAAAAATATGTTACCTTTTTTTTTATAGCTTCAAGCTTTTCCCTCATAGCAGAGTAGTTAGCTCTCTAACTCTATTATCAAGATACTCTGTTCTACACTTTCCGCCCGAAATCGAGACGTTGCCTGTTGAGTAGTGGAACTTACCTTAACAGGGCGAAGCTATGAAATTATTCAAATATTTATTCCTCTGGTTAGGAATAGAACCCTCAACTTTCGCGTTTACTTGTGCTATCACACTGTGCCACTATAGTCTCTATACTAATAATATTTTCACATATATTTGTATATAAATTAGAAGCAACATTGTTATTTCAAAAATCATGTGCCAGTCGTACTATTAACCAGCTCAATAATTAGTAGTACGCTATAAATCTTACATACCGTTAATACAGGAGTTATTCTCTAATAGACGTAAACGATTTTATAATTTAAACGCTCACGATAATAAGGTGCTTGTGTATTACTGATTTTATAATAGATATCTATTCTAAGACCTCCGGGAGTCATAAACAATTAAAAAATATGTATGTACTTTGAATATATTTGCAAAAACGGGTTTTAATGGCTGTAATATCTTTTGTCCAGGGAATTGTGCAGGATCTGACTGAGATGACTGATCTGCAATGCAATTGGTCGTGGGTTCGATCCTCATTTCGAAAAATTATTAAAATTTGAATATTTTCATTTATACGCTCTGGTTGAGTTCCGCCACTTAACACGCAATGTCTATCGCCTAACAGTTTATCATCATAACAGCTTCTTTTCGGCCTAAAGGTTGTCCGGAAGAAATGGCTACTAAGCCATAAGACCGCCTTCTTTACATTCCTTTTTATAATGTGTTATGAGCCTATTGTTTTTGTCAATTAAATGTGGTGTGCAAATAAAGTAATAAATAAAAATGTCTCGATTTCGGGCGGAAAGGGGAGAACTGAGTTTCTTGACACCGCGTTCTTTCTGACTTTGCTATGCGGGAAACAGCTCGCAGCTGTATAAGAATTTTGCTTTATGCTTCTCATATGAAATACGAGTATGTTATGAAATAAGGGTGAAATATATTATAATAATTTTGCTTACGGTTCATTTGTAACACCGCTAGTTCAGTGAAGAATTTGAGCTAAATTCTTTACGTGGCTTCTTGAGTATTAGTTGCAAATTCTTCAAAGTCTTCCACTCGGTAAGATTACTTTAAGATGTTGTTGGTTATGCGAGTTCATAGTAAATAACTTGAATTGTTTAAAACTTACTTACATAGGATATAATGTTCTTATTTAAATTTAATTTATTTATTGTTAAAGCTATTGCTTCGTGGTGTGTAATAAGACAGAGAAAGGTTGTGGGTCCGATTCCCAATCGGGGGAATGATGATATTTCAATTATTTTTATTTCTCTACTCTGGTACTTTTTTTCATTTGTCTGCTTTAGTCACTCAACGGGAGAAGTGGTTTCTATACATTAGGTTATATTTGTGTACCCTACGATGCGGGAAATAGCGTGAGCCTGATTAAGTGAAAGACCAAAGAGAGTACAGCAAACATTGTTATTTTTAGTTAAAAAAGACATATTTAGAAAACGTATAAAAATTTGAACGCAGCGGGATCGAATCCCATATATTATTCCAATCCCGAAACTATTATCTTTTTTAATTACACCAAATTAGTTAATTGGAGCAGCTTCACGCTTTTAAGCGCATACCAGCGTAGTCTGAGTTCGCCCGAAATCGAGTGATTGCGTGTTAACTAGCCGCGCTATGTCTTACAAAGAAAAAAAAAAAATTTTAATATACTTGTGTAAGTAAAGTATAGAATAGATCAATGTATATCCTGGTCTTTTATATAGAGAAATATTTATAAAACTAAAAGTTATATGAAAGAAATGAATGTAACATTACTTTTATGGTTTGAACTACTAACCGGATGCGCGGGCGGCATGCATGTGTCGTTCGCGCGAGCTCGCGGCGCATCACCGCACTTTGCACTACCCTCAACGCGCCCTGTAAATAGAAAAGATAATTAAAAATTACAAGATAATTATTTATACTGCTAGTAGTACTGCGTGAAATACGTGTTGCCTTAGCAAAGTGTAACTCATCTCATTCAATTGTGTATGTAAAATACATAATAGGTATAAATAATGTTGATCTTAACACATTTTAAATTTTTTATTCTGCAGACTGGGTCTTCTCTCTCCCTGGGAGAAGAGGGGAAACGTTGCCAAGGCTGACATCTCAGACCGTAGCTTTCCATTCAGTTCATAAATAAAAACTGGTCTTTTTGTTGGTCCTGAGGTCCGAAACTGGAAGTGCCCGAGAGGGGCTGGAGGTATGAGAAAAGAGGAGGGAGAAATCATTGTTGCCTGGGTGGTCTGCTCAGCCGGGTGAAACCCCTGATTGACACAGAGGAGGCCCAGCTTAGGAGACCAACGACCGAGGCAGCAGTTAAGGAGTCGGATATAGGTAGAATATCTCGATGCTTTTCTTTCCTTCTACGCTTATTCTGCATATATATAATATAACTTAAATACTTATCGGCGCATAGCTTTTAGTATTAAATTATACTTAGTTTAGCGACATCTATTATAGTATCAGTGGATTATCTATGATGTTATCTATGGTGTCTAGTTGTTGGTTGAGGCGGTAACAACGCTCATTGTATTCCCGACTGAACAGTTAACGGTGAGTTACGGTAGTGTTCTTGCTAGACACGACGGCTTTTCCCAGTGTCACTTTAAACGTAAACTTATAAGTGTTAGTTAGGTAGAGAGAGGAGCTCGGGCATTAAAGATGAGTGACAATGCATTTTAAAGGAATACCTTACACTTGGGTCACAAGTCCCAGGCACTTCCTCAGAGTTCCTCTCACTGCAATCACGATGGGTTCAAAAAAGTGGGTTATTAATTATTTAAGTTAGGTACGGATGTAAGCATAGAGGTAGGTATATCTCTTAGGTTTTCTCCTGCGCACTACTTTGAGTAGGTTATCGAGGGTGCCCATTACCCTTGACTCTGCAACGTGCCCTGCTGGCTCCTGCCGCTGGGTTTCACGGAAGATTACGGATGGCCTATCTGCCAGTCCAGTCCCACATAACCACCTCTAATGCCCCAATCGGGCTGGTATCCTTAACGGATTTCCTCTTAATAAAATAACAGGTCTCTTAGGTTCGGTTAGCGTATAAACATGTCGGCTTATGAATACCCGTCAAAATATAAATACAATGCAAGTGTTATATATAATAAACCTTACGCACGTGTCTATAATATAAAACCAAATATAACTTCAGATTACGCACGTCGGTAAAGTTTTAGCACCAACATAATTCTTACTTTAAGTCATAAAATAGAGAAAGGCCATAAACAAAATTTTGCCGAAACCTAAATAAAGTCTCAAGAAGATAAAATAACATAAATTTCTGAGAAAAAAGCCTTTGAAAATGAAAAAATATATTTTTCAAGAATATTTTGTGTACACATTCGCCTGATTGGAAATTGAACTTACAACTATCGTCTATCGTATAAAATCATATATCGTATAAAATTTAATATTTGTGAAATAACATATCATCTATAAAAAGAAATAATTTAATAAACCTAAAAGTTAAGTTCCACTTATGATAACTATGCTCATTAAACTTCAAGTAAATTTTCACATATTTAAAAAAGATAGGACTCTTATGAGCCATCTGGAAATGATATCACACTCTTATAAATGAATAATAAATTCAATAAAAAATTTATAGTCCTTTTACACAAATAATTTGTGGCTAAGAAATGTGGCGCGTGTATGAAATTTGGCATACTTAAGGAGAATCAATGCTGGAACCAAATATTTTTTTATAATAATGCATTAAAAATATATTAACTCTATATAAATATACAAATAAATATAATTGTATAGTCTGTTCGTAATATTAAAATAATCGTTTTTTACTAAATGCATATGTTCGCATACACGGTACGTATAGCAAGATAACATTTTTTACAATTTTTGTCTGTCTATCTGTTTCGGCTAATCTTTGGAACGTCTGGATCGATTTTGACAGGACTTTTACTAGGCTAGACTAGAGCTAAGGACAGATAGCTGATGTAATAAGAAGTAACATAGGCTACTTTATTTTAAAATTCCACGTGAACGAAGTCAAGGGCGTGTGTGAGTAGCGTTTGTAATATAATACAATTTTGCGTGCGATACACACGATGCTATGGTAACGTGTATTCTATGCATTGACCCTTCGATAATATCTTTAATTCATATTAAACGAATAATTACTCATAAGGGATTAAATCAACATTTTAAAATGAGAAAATATAGATTAAAAGTACTGTAATTATATATTTAACATTGTTAAGTCAATAACGAGTTATATAAGCTCATTGTATGTAAAAAATGTCATACTGTTATCTATTTTAGTCTGTTTAACTAACCTTATAATGATAAGTTTAGAGGTTTCTGTTCTTACATATTAATTTGTAATTTTTAAGATTTTACAGACTTTAATGGCAACACCTGACACGATTTACCAAAAAGACGTATTTAGAAGACGTATAAAAATTTGAACGCAGCGGGATTTGAACCCGCGCCTCTTGAAAACCGTTCTTGAACGTTCTTGAACCGTTCTTGAACGGTTTTCAGTTTCGGAGTCTTTTTCAATTTCCTAAGTGTGCGATTAACACTTTAAAAAATATTAAAAAAATACAACTTACCAAGTGGGCTTAAAATTATTAACTATATAACTCATACTCGTTTCAAACATGCTATTTTTGATTTATAAAAAATGTATTTACTGCTAAATGCAAGGTCACATGCATAAGTTAATATTTTTTTAACGTGTGCTCCAAAAATGTGTTTTCCAATTTTTTCCCACTTTCACGACACTCCGCTCTCCGCTTTCTGTTCGAATTCCAGACATTGCATGTTGAATGACGGAACCAGAGTAGTGAAATGAATATAATCTAAGTCATTCCCCCGAGTGAAGCCACTGTGCCATTATAGCCTCTTTCGGAACGGGACGGTTTATTTCTTTTTTTTAAATGAATATTGGGAAAAAATATTAAACATAATTAGTATTCGATGAATTTTTTTCGTCACGCTCTGATTTAGATATTTTCTACCTAATTAAATTAACGAGAACTTTAAAATGCCGTATGTGGGTTAGAATTTATGCTGAACCACACTACGCCCGGAGGGAAATTTAATTAATTGATATGATACGTAACTGATTCTAAACAAGTTATGATTGTAAAAGAATTTATATTTCTTAATGCTATTAGATTTCATTTTAATATAACAACAGTATTGGTATTTTAACGTACGCAGAAATGTAGATTCAAATCGGTGGAAGATTGGTATATATAGGTAATACAAAACTTCCGTTATAAACCGAGTGACTGACAGACAGTACTTACTGACCGTAGAAAGTATGAAAAAAGTATGAAAGAAAAAAAACAGTACACGCCCACACTTACAATATTATAAATGTGAAATTTACTCTATCTGTCTTTCTGTGATGACTTCACGGCCTAGCCGCTTAAAAGATACTCGAGTCTTGAGTCAAGAGTCTTGAGTTGAACATAGACTACTTTTTTCTCTTATCTTTTTAGTTTCTCCAGAAAATTTATAAAATTCTAATTGTCGCCGAAAATACGAAAAAGCTATAGTTGACACAGGTGAAGCCGCTAGCGTTTCGCTCGTTATTTATATATACGACACTACTAGGATAATGGAAATACGGCAAAGGCCCTAAATTAGAGACAAAATCACATGCGTACAAACGCACATAATTGCAGGTGACAACTAGTTTAAAAAAAAACTGTTGTTGCGGTCCAGAGTCTTCAGATTCAGTTATCCAGCACGCGAATTCTCCAAAAGGGCAAGAGGTAGAAAACAGAGTGACTTATTATTATTAGGTCTTTGACTTTTTGTATTGCAAAATCCAGTGTGTAACTATACTGCAGTTCCAAATGCAGGATTTCTATTAGCACCTTTGTTGCATATGCTAGTATTACAGAAAATTAAATGTTACTGACCTTTTATAATTATTTTATATTGATACGATAAAGATACGATATTGATACGATAATGATACGATAATGATACAATAATGATACAATATTGATACGATATAGATACGATATTTGAATATAATGTACAACAAGACACGATTGTGATATAAAAACTCTATACGAAAAAAGCTTTGATATAATATTAGAATATACCCATTCACATGTGTACAAACATTTACTTCAAGACTTAACCTTGTAACTTCTAACTATTTTAATAAACCTGGACTCCTAGAGGGGGCTTTTTTATCCCTCCATTGTATAATGTAACCGTGTGGACTTACTCAAAATCTACAACAAAGTAGCAAAATCAAATATCCGTGACGCCTTTATTATTGATACAATAAAATAAACTATTTTTATAAAGAAACAAAACTTATTTTGAAATCATCATCTGCACTTACAAAGGAAAAAAAGTGAAAGACGACTTCGCCGAGACAATACGTGGTGCCACTGTATCATAATAAGGCCGATTTGCGGTTAGTTTTACACTGCATCTTCTTAAATTTGTGTTATGGTAACAACACACCAGGGGGCGCTGCATTAAACTAATGTTTGTACAAAACCAAAACGGCTAGCCGATTAAGATGCGGTTTTTAAGTAATTTTAACGGTTGCGGGTTTTTTTTTAGTTTCTTTTTATATTATAAAACGGCTCCATAAGGCACATTCATGTCAAATTTTAGTTTTCTAAGTAGTAGTTTTGTATGTGCGTTGTCTGTTAGTCACTCTAGTGACTCTGTTAGTTATTTTTGTTTAAAAGTATTTTCGCCTTAACCTTTCATAGTATCTTTACTGTTCATCTTTATGAAATTATAAATCAAGACCCCCCTAGACCATCGGACTCCGTTTGTCTGTAAACACTATTGGTGGGCTCCATTCCCATTCGGAAGTAAGATTTGGTCTAACGATATTTTAAAAAAACTCCGCTCTAGTACCTCAGACAAAGTGTGACGTTTAATTCCGACACTCAACACGCTATGTATTCTATTTCGATCGTAATGTAGAGAACGGAGTGTCTTGACACTAGGTTCTCTCCGACTACCCTGCTATGCGGACAAAAGTATGAATGTGGTCAAAACCATAATAATTTGTTGTTAGCTTAAAAATATATATTTACTCTTAAGTCTAGAATATTTTAATTTAATTAAATGCAAGTTCCAAGAACGTGTCAAACTGTTCGTATTTAATAGTCTCACAGAATATCGAATGCAATTTTCCAAATTAAATTAATAGTTAAGTCAACAACTTTGCTAGAAGATTGACGTATCGTTACGAATTAAATATAATGTTTAACCAATGTCACAATCGATTTTAATTAATTATTTTCACGAGATATATTTCATTTTGGAACAAAAAACGCGCGATGAATGTGAGTTCGTTTCCCACTCTAGTATATATTTGTCGAAGACGACTCTTGAAAGGTGTGTGCAGAAGAAAAATTAAAACATTTACTTCTTTTTTTTAAATGCAGTTTCGATTGTGCTAATTGATTTTTAATTGTTTTTTATTACACCACAACGATTATTTGTTCTGTATAGTCATAAATTTCCATTTGCACTCATATATTTATAAATTAGCATTCATATAAATATATGAGTGCTAATTAAAATGATATACTTAAAATTATAAATAGGTATTATATAGTTATATTACACAATTTCTCTGTATTAACTTAATTTTATCATATATTAGTAAATTTAAGTTTCCTCTTTTATTAAGACGAAGCTATGTGTTGATTTCCGCCTTAGTGGCGGAAATACATGTGTTTGAATGCAAGTTTAAAATTAAGAATGAAGCCTTGTTATTATATATATAAGGCCCTCAGCTTCAATAAAGAAAACGTGAACGTCTAAGCAAAAAAAAACGTAAAGGTGCTAAATATAACTGTATTTCTATCGTACTTTTTACTTCAACAATTAAACATTATTTAATAAAAATAATTAATATACATGTACTTCTAACTAACAACCAACTGGAATATATAAAATGCAATAAAAGATCTCGGGCCTGTCTAGAACTATTATCAGTTCATTTCTAGCATGAACTTCGAAGGTCGTCGATTTGGTAGCGTAAAGAGAGGAGCACAAACAGTGGAGGAGAGCGTCAATGCACAGTTTGAAGGGGAGCCCCTACACTTGGGTCACAAGTCACAGGAACTGCCCCAAGCTCCTTTCTTTGCAACATCCGCATGGTGAATCCATAAAATGAAAACGGCTTAAAAAAAATCTTAAATTAAATTACTATAAGATTTTTTTAAAACAGACAGTTGAAATATTGTATATAGATATTTATGTGTTTTGTAAATAATATGTTTTTTTATAAAAAAAAACCCATATTCTAACGTTCCGTGCTTTAATAAAGACTTTTAGTATAATGTCGTCATGCATCGCCTAGTTCTTGCTACACACTTTGCGTAACGGCATGTACTCGTATGTATGATTTTGACAAATCTTGTAACTGGATCCAACATTGAAAAAGGTTTAATTGTATTTTAATTACTTAGGTCGCTGACCGGACAGACAGACTGTGAGGTTAGTCCACTTTTGATTTAAAATTTGTATTTTTTCATATGGTAGCGGATTTGAATCGTACTTGCGGGATTTTTTTATATTTATTTTCTAGTTGAGGCCATCATGGCGCAGTAGAATAGCATCTGAGTGCAAATGCGATTGGTTGTGGGATCGTTTCCCAATTTGTAAAATGAATATAATTTAGATATTTTCATTTCTCCACTCTGGTGAAGCCCGGCGTTTAACTCAACCAGCAATGTCTCTAATTCGGGCGGAATACCTTGCTATGCGAAAAAAAGCATAAGTCTAAAAAAAATAATTTCTTTCGGACTTATTCTACTAAAGCCTTAGCTAATTAACCTTTTTAGCTTCTAAGCTAATTTAGCCTTTTAGCTAATTAAGCTGCTATGACGCTTATAATACTATTCAAAACCTGTCGAAAATCAAGATTATAGTCACTGTGTCGAGATGGTATAATACACATATTATTAGAGGCCATGAGGTCTGACTGCATTCGCGAATGGTGGTAGGTTCGATTCCAAGTTAGGGTAAGTCTTAAAAGACAAAGAGCGTCGGTAAGTTCCCTCTGGTTATGAGGATGAAGATATTTTTTTTACAAACATAACTTTTTGCATTAATATTTAAGACGAGGTATTCGTGTAAAAAATATATACTGTATATATATATTTTTTTAACATTTTTTAAAGTGTTATTATCGCACACTTTGGCACGTTCAAATTTTTATACGTTTTCTAAATATGTCTTTTTCAAATATAAAGTATATAAAAAAAAGTAAAGCGCTCTTTTTTAAAGGTTTTTGTCAAGATTTTTACTTTTACTTTTACAGATCGTGAATCGTGCAATCAGCATGCAAATGAACGCGCAGACGTTGTTGTTTTTAATACAAAAAGAAATTGAGAAATTCTATACTTTATATCGAGAGAAAGTAGCAAAAGTTATACGTTTTGTTTACAAAGATATATATTTTATGATATTTTCCTGTAATATTAAAAAACTTAAAGCAAGATTAATTATTTGCTAGTATTGCTTCATGAATATATTATTTTCTTTGTATATTTTTTAAACTTCCTTTAAGCGTAAAGTGTTAACTAATAAGTAAAATTTTAAATATACTGTCGAAAGTACCTACGGTTCTAGGGTATTAATTGAACAAAAATATCGTGTGAATCAATCTGTTTTCGACTTATAGTTAGTTGCCTTCAAACACTTTGAATGCCAAATTACTGACACTGACACGAACTGTATTGTAATTGCAGTTTTATTGCACACGAAGTGGATATATAATGAAGTAGGTCCATTTGTAAGCATTCAATATTCTATTATAACGCTCTTTTTGAGATTTAAAGTTTTTAAAAAGTTCATTTTGTTCTTGACTTACATAAGACCGTACAATAGTGGCTCTTTTGCCAAAAGTAGCTGTAATTTTCCGATAAATTATACAAAAAATTACAGACTACTATTATTAGGCCATCGTTACGCAGTGTGTAAATCTTACTGTAAAGACGCGATGGTTGTAGGTTTGAGTCCCATCGGTGGAGTGATTATATTAAAGTAATTTTCTATTCTCCGCTCTGGTGATACAACAAAGCACGGCGTTGACTACCGCCACTTAACACGCAATGTCTCGAATTCGGACGGAAAGTGTAGAACGGGCTATCTAGACACTAGGCTCTCAGTCTTTTTGCTATCCAGGAAAAAATGTGAAGCTAAAACAAAAGTCACTCCGCTTTGCATTTAAAGACAGCTAGTGTTTAGTAGAAACTGATAATGCTGCTATTGAATAATTCCAGCTACTTCAATTTTTTTCAATCGCTTTGTAACTGCAAAACTTAGCCCTACCTCTGTAAGCTATATAAGCCTTATTAAATTCTTATCACACATTAAGTTTAATCGAGTACATTATTTAATTCCAGCCTAAGTACCGTCTGATACCCACATTTACATACATAGTAATAAATAAATATTTAACGGCATCGTAAAATTGATGATCCTCTATCTAGCTATCGGCCACGTCACTTAACTTGATAAGCTAACCGCTTAATTTGAACGAGTCATTAAGAATTAGAGGCTGTAGTGGCGCAGTGAAAGAGTTTTGCTGTAGACACAATGTTCGTGGGTTCGATTCCCATTCAAGGGAATAATTATTTATAAATTATTTTCATTTACATACTCTGTACTAAACACCCGAGTTCTAGAGTGTGCACACCAGATTATCTCCGTTCCTGCTTCTCGTAATAAAAACTGAAGCTGGAATATATAATAATATCTGGATTGCTTCACGTTCCTAAGTGAAGGCAAGATTTACAAGTGGCTTTTTAAATGAATGCCGTAATTAATTAATGGTGTGTAGATATGTATGTGCTTAGTTTAACAAAACTTGTTGGATACCAGATCCTGACGCCATAATTGACCAACCAATATAGGACTTGTCAAAACCCTTAGACATTTTAGTTTAAAAATAATGAAATTTTATCATAGCTGTGTATTAATAACATCATAGAGAAGGGAAAGCTTTTATAGAATATTTGTCCATCCAAAAGAAACCGTATTAAGTTTTTTTTCTCACTTTTTCCGTATAATAGTGTACGAGTAGACTGCGAGAATCTACACTAGAATCCGAAACACTGTCAAGACACTAAGTTTTCTGCTTTTGCTCGAATTAGAGTTGTTGCGTATTGATAGGTCGAACTAATTCACTGGATAATTAAAATATCATCTCTCTAGTACGATTCGTACCGACAAACATCGCGTTTACAGTCAGACGTACCACTGAGCCGCAAATGCATCAAAATGTTTATACCTGTAAATAATAAAATGAAAATATATAATATTTAAAAATGTCCCTTAGTTAGTCACTTAGGATTAAGAAAAAAGGTTAATTAAAAACAAGTAGGACAATAAAAGTTAACTTACAAATAACTAAACAGTTATATTTAACCACAAACCACGAACATAAAGCCAGTTTCTTACTAACCAGTATGTCCTTACCATCTTTATTAGGCCAGATAAAGCAATCTGTTTTATATTGGTTGTATGGGAATTTATATGTATATGGACAATACTTGTTATATTGTATAATTACGAAAGTATGTTGATGAGTTTGTCCGCTTGATACACAATTTCGTGGAGTCCCTTTTCCTGCATAGCACGGTAGTCAGCGAGACATAGTCAAGACTGCATTCTCGACTTATCATTCCCCCGAGTGGGATCGAACCTACAACCAGCGTTTACAGTCAGACTAAGTCACGCTGCCTTACGACGGCCTTGCAGAATGCTTCGATTTGAATAAAATTTGCTATATATATATACTCGTATATATATAAAAACGTTGTTTAAATTGACATTCTAATTTTTCTCTCCACTCAATTTTCTTCCCTAAACTTGTAGCAAAACACGAATCGTTTTTTTTTATACTATATACAAGGCGAACTAGCGTTCTGGTCACCTGATGGAAAGTGATCACTCGCGTCTACCACCAAAGGCTACAGGGATGTTGCCGGCCTTTAAGGTGGAAATAGACGCGCTTTTTCGTGATAATAAAGTATAGGCATTAGGGGAACTTTTAATTTCTCTACTCTAGTGAGATAAGACGCGGCATTGATTTCCGCCGCTCAATACGATAACAAAGCCTTCGAACTGTACGGAAAGTGGAGAACGGACACACTATAAAAAAAAACACTATTCTCTGCCTTCAGTGAACTGCTATATACGCGAAATGCGTTGTGATTTTAGTGAATTTTGTTATGGACTCTAGTTTTCGTATTTAATGTATTTAATTAAATATATCGTGCATTTGGAAGCTCATTTCCATAGTAATTAACAAACTATTTACATAGCTTTGTCGTTAAATGATAAATCATTAAAAGCCCCACTTTAATTTAAATACTCATCATTTTAATGTGTTGCTCAAATAATCAGTATAAATTATTGTTGGTGTAATTTTACTTGTATTCTAAATACATAATATATTCTATACTATTATTACTGTAAATTCATATTTTATTTCGTAATGCGTGTTCAGCATTTTGTGAGTTTATTATAAAAAAGCTAGTGACTACATTCTTCATTTTCCATGCATTTTAGAAATAAGCTAACAAGTCAAATTACTTCTATAATAGTAGTCCTTCATTTTTGATTGAGCGTCTCAATATTAACGCAATTGGTTTCCAGTAATGTTGATTATTGTTTTTTTTTTAAGTGGAAAAATCCTTTACGGATACCAGCCCGATTGGGGAGTCGGATATGGTTATGTGGGACTTCGGACTGTCAGATAGGCCGTATGTATACCCACTAAAACCTCACGGTGCTCCTCCTCGACCGCTACTAGCCGAGGCCTCGGGAACCCCAGTCTTCTGCAAGCCCCGGCGGCGGGAGCCATCAAGGCACGACGCAATGTTGCTTACTGTACGTTAAGTGGATTCAAGCTATTTAATATTATCAAGCAATTATTGACGTCTCAGATTCGCCCCAACAGCGTAAGCTTTGCCAATTTTATGTATTTTATTGTTTTCGGATCAGGGATCAAACCCACGATCTCCGCTTAACACCTAAACCATAAATTTTTGTTTTTATATATTGTCTTTATAGCTAAGCAGCTAATAAGGCTAGATATCTAAGATAGCCATATGAGGCCATCTTGGTGCAGCGTCTGAATGTAAATATTATGTGTTTGGGTTCGAGCCCTAATCGGGAGAACTTTTAAATTATTTTCTCATTGCATTGCGGCGTTGAGTTCTGCAACTAGCTGATGATGGCCGTGAAGCTGTTCTTTTTATAATATAGAACATTTAAGCTTATGATATATATAATTTTAGTGTGATACATTTAGTGTTAATATAATCTGAGTTATTTATAAACCGGACAGGATACGGATGGTGCACTTATGTAAATCGTTCACCCATCATAAAAAGTATCCATCAGATGACGCATTGAAACGGCATCTTTAAAATGTAATAAATTACCTAATACTTAGTTAGGAATTTAAAAGTTTTAATCACAGTCGCCTTTTACAATTTCTTAGAAAGATATTGAAAACTTATACTTATCTGTAGACATTTTAATTAAATTGGCTCAATAATGATATAGAATGGAGGCTATTTTCCCATATTTATGCTATAGAATTGATGTGTAATATTTCCTACAGCTTATAATGGTTGATATATTAAAAACAAATATTTTGTAAATATTGGTTATGGATTCGATTCCAACTCGAATGAATCAATTATACTTAAATTGCTAAAAACTGCTATGAGAGAAATATTACGCTGGAATAACAACAATTGTTCTGGTAGAATATAATCAAGTAATAAAATGTAACATGAAATTTCATCAACCAACAAAAATGTAAAGTACTCAATTCTCCATTTTCCTCTTATATAGAAATTTTGCATTATGGAAGCCATTGAAAGTTAAATTGATTTAAAGATGTGATATTACTATAATTGCATTTAATGAGACTTTTACCTGTGGGATTGTCAGGCATCCATTTTACTATAAACTTGACGCTGATATGGGTAAAATGGTGCCAAGTTATTTTCCTTATGAAGGAAGAGGTCGTGCGAACTTTAATATAAATTTTTGGTCATATCTGTAAATTTAATCTATACAAAGGTTTTGTGAAAATTATTGAGAAAAATATTTTTTTTACTTTTAAAATAAAATATTGGTTATATCATATAGGCTTCGAAAATTCAAAAAACTTAACTTGATATTCAATTTATATATAGCTTCAATACATATTCAATAGACATTCAGGCTTAGCAAAGTTAAAATCACTTGTAGTAATTTTAATGTGTGAATAAAGTTTATCGTATATAGTTTTTAAATAATAAAAAGAATTGGAATAAAAAAAAAACAAGAAAACAATAAAATTTAAATTAGTTACATGATCAAAAAACAGAAACGATTATATTTAATTTTTTTTCATTTATCTCTTTGGTAAGACGGACCGCCACTTCACACACAATTTCTCTATTTTGGAAAGTGGAGAACGGTTCTCTCTGATAGGTTCCCTCTACAGTATACCCAGTTAAACAATAAAAAAATTTTATTAATAGCAAACTCTATGCGGTCTTTAAAAATTGTATCATAAAAGTTTTTACTTTTTGCTAATCCTCCGTTATAATATTTGCTTGAACCATTCATTTATTTAAACTGAACGATGCTGGATTTTTCAGTTTACTTATCATTTTATTCAAAAATAGAACAAAATCCAAAGTCAGTGAATTAAAAAGGCAAAAATATATTTTCTTTCCTATTCAGGTAACCTCTATATTGTGATATCAATATGAAGAATTTACGTGCTTAATACGTTACTGGATCTTATATATTTTTCAAATACAAATAAAAAATAAAAAACAGCTTCACGCCTTCTCCCGCATATCAGTTAAATAGTGTCAAGACACTCCGTTCTCCACTTTCCGCCTAAAACCGAGAGTTTGCGTAATAGTGAGGAATTGGAAATAAATAATATAATCATTCCTCCAAGTGAAAATCGAACCCACTACTAATTGCATTCACAGACTAATGTTCCACTGCACCATGATACATATGTTTTGTCAAATCAGATTTGGTCTACAACCCACTCATAATCATACTACTTTGGTATACTTTTCGTGGCCCAACTTTGCCGGCACAGTACCAAAATCTACAAGAATTACAGAATATAATCAACAAGCTATTTCTAAAAGCTTAAGTAAGCTATTAAGCTCTATGTATTAATTTACTCAGCACACTTTACTTTTATTGTTATTAATTAGCTTTATGAACACTAATTCGAGCCTGCGTACCGGGTTGATACACTTACAAATCTCGCTATGCCACTGACATACTACTATGTGAGATAGCCATGAATTAAGTCTTTATAGGAGTAGGTGTAGGTGAATTAAGTCTTTATATGTCTATATACTAAAAATATATATATTTGATTTGTTTTGTGTCAATTTTTGTCCAAATTTATGCAGACTGTATGATTTTGGCACTGTTCATGGAGAAAATAAATATTTTTTATAATAAAGTATTAGAAATAAATTTACCATAAACCATATGTTTGGCATATGCTTATGTACGCGTATATATTACACGAGTCAATGGGGTAAAATCATCAAAAAAATTTAGATTTTTCATAATTTTGTAAGATTTTATATCACTTTTGATATTTTTTTTTCTTTATTTTTTTTACATGTTTTAAAGTGTTATTCACACACTTAGGAAATTGAAAAATAGATATTTAGAAAACGTATAAAAATTTGAACGCAGCGAGATATGAACCAGCCGCTCTTGAACGGTTTTCAAAAGGCGCGGGTTCAAATCCCGCTGCGTTCAAATTTTTATACGTTTTCTAAATATGTCTTTTTCTGATATTTATACTGAATATTTGCAAAATTAAAGTGGAGAACAGAGTGTCTAGACTCTAGGTGCCATCCAGCTACCCGGTTATGTGGGAAAAAGCGTCAAGTTCATATAAACCCTAAATATTGATTTACGTAAAAATATTATTTCATAAATAAAAAACTTTTATAAATATTAAAATACAAATAACACATTCTTTATTCTCTTTTTGTTTTATTTAATTACTCAACTATAATCAAATATATTTAAAATCTACTTTAATCTTAGCGATTCCTAGACAGTTTCCAAGAACGAAACGAAACGACACTTTAAACAATATAAATAAAATAATAGGGAATAAGAAGTGAATTCTCTAGAAATTATACAATATATATCAGTATCACATATTTCAAATTCATGGTAAACCCACTTACGTAGCGAGCAATCTTCGTTTTGCCTTTTGAGTCGTTGCATTTTGCATGAGTATTAGATATCTGTTCTATTATTCTACATTCTGTACTCAATCGTTTCTTACTATAATGTTATTGATCATGATTCACATTTTACGATACGATTTCAGGTTGATTTTATTATATTTATAGACTTTTAATAGATTCTTATGGATATTGCATATGAATGAAATATACGATATTAAAATTCAAATTAGCTATATAAATTTCAACTTAGTTATAACAATCAATTTAGGTATCGTAGGTAACAATTAATTCAGCAAACTATACAATACGTCGGAGTCACGTGACTCCAAAAAACTTCGTCTTTTTTCTTTTTCGTGGAGAAATCGTGGAGTGAGACAGCGTCTAACTGTTCACGCAGTTGGTTGTGGGTTCGATTCTTACTAGGTGGAATTTTCCTACTCTCGTGAAGAAGACAAAGTGCGAGGTTGAGTGCATACACACGATGTCTTGAATTCTAGCGGAGAATGTGGAGAACGGAGTGTCATAACATTGGGTTGTCGCAGGCCAATATACGGGTAAAAGAAGGTAATTTTTTTTAGTATATTTATAATCTTAAGTAGTTAATATTTTATAGTAATATTAAAAAGAAGATATTAATATATTATGCAAATACATTCAATACTATCAATTTTATCTCATCTGATATCGAGTTCATTAATATTAAAAAGATAAAGATTGTTTTACCAGTATTTTTGTTATCTATCGTAAAAGGTGATCAGGCCGTTCTCTTAACGCTCGTCCAGAAGCTCTTGAAGACGTTTCGCGTAAAATAAGAACAGCAAATATATATTTTTTTAACATTTTTTAAAGTGTTATTCGCACACTTAGGAAATTGAAAAAGACATATTTAGAAAACGTAAAAAAATTTAGCATAGCATAGCATTCTCTCTTGCCAAACGATTGTTCGTAGAATAATCTTTGGGTAGCAGAAATTTGTAAAAATCTCTCTACTAAGTTGTAATAAGCGTATAACAATTTCGACGTAACTGGCTGCAACGCATGGCTTAGCGGTCAGAGCGCTTGAACGGTTTTCCAGAGGCGCGGGTTTAAATCCCGCTGCGTTCAAATTTTTATACGTTTTCTTAATATGTCTTTTTCAAGAACAGCAAATTTTATCGTTTATTTTTATTTGTACAGTACGCGTGGTAGAGAACCTGTTGACAAAATACTATGTTCTTCGCTTTACGTCCACATTGGAGACATTGCGTTTTAATTGCCGGAAGTCAACGCTGAACTTTTCTTTACTAGAGCGCTTCGTCTTTCCATGATCATTTTTAATACAAAGATATTAAAAACTTAAAGTCAACACACTATTCATACTTGTGACAATGAGCAATACCTCTCAGCTATTTATTGTTGTATTGGCACGGGTTGCCAAAATTTTAAAAATATGAATTCAATGTAAAAACTTATATATTATACTTACATTTTTTAATAAAATATATAATAGTACAAAATTGTTATACATTTTTAAAGATTTATAATATAATTATTATATCTCATTAAAATATGTGGGCATATGCTGTATGTAATGTTCATACATATGTACCTATATATTATGCATTTTATTATGTAATATCCATAAACTAGGAATATGTATACCTATGCGGGCTTTTGCAATATTTTATATTACTAAAACATATAGAGGCCACCGTGGCTCAGTAGTATAAGGACTGACTATTAACGCAGAGCTTGTGGGTTCTATAGTAATCAGAGTCAAGATTATATTTAAATACTAGAGACGCGCCCGCGGCTTCGCCTGCGTAAGCCACACGCCTAATCTAAATATTTCACCTGCCTGCGTTTTCACTTGAATCACAAAATTTAGTATAAATTTATAATTTTTTACTTTTTTGTTTTGGTGTTTTTGGTGTTTTGGCTTAAGTGTGCCACAATACAATTGTTATTATATTTAAATCGGTTAAGCAGTTTCTGAGATTAGCGTGCTCAAACGCACAGACAATTAAATAAACAGAAAAGAAAATTAAATCATTGTTATCGGTTCTATTTTATTGATAAATGTCCCCATTAATATATTTTTTATTCATATATGTTCCATGTACAAACAGCTATCAGTCAGACTTTTATTATATGTAGTTTAGGGTTTAAGGTATATGTATTTCCATAGTCCGACAAAGTGAGGCATTAGCTTTTGCCATTTAGATGCATGAAAAGTGGAAACATAGAGAACCATTACTAAATGATTTTTATCAATCACGTAAATTGCAATGCTAGTGCGAGACTTGTACCTTTTTATATACCTAAGTATATACTTACATTACTTACAAAATATTATCATTTTAAAAACTTTTCGTATCGTCTCCATAGAAACGTTGAAAATTTTTAACTTACCATATTTATTTATTAAACTCTTTATTACATCAAAAAAAATACATGACTAACAATATAGACTTGTTACAATTTTGGTGTAAAGTCGGCCTTGTCACCACAGGTGTCTCACAGGGTTGCGTGGAGGCAACCCTTACCGAGAAAAGACCAGAAGACACAGAATTAGGTCGGTGTACAAAAGATGTACAAAAACTTTGCTTAGTGAGAAAAAGACTTAAAATTTACTAATATTTTTAATAAGACAAGTTTAATTTTTATTAAGATTTACGTCTTTTCCACTTAGTATGGAAATGAGAGAGCTTAGTGTCAACACTCCGTTCAGTCTCTCCACTTTGCGCCTGAATTCGAAAGATTATGTGTTGAGTGGTGGCACTCGACGCCACACTTTGTTTTACCAGAGCGGTGCAAATAAATTTATAATAATTTAAATATAATCATTCCTCTGAGTGGGAATCAAACCCACAACCAATCGCGTTTAAAGTCAGACGCTGCACCACTGCGCCACGATGGTTTCTAAACTATATCTTAATGATATTTCATTAAATCAGTCATTACTAATAATTAATAATTTATTAGATATAAGCATAGTTCATCTTAATTAATAGACCAATTTCTTAAAGGAAGCAGCGATAATTAAAGAAAACGATAAAAAAATAATTTTCTAATACAAAATTGCCTATTTTTTAAACTGTCTGTATTGCTCGTTATGGTGTTGAGTTCGAATTCTATACAAGAAGTGTATATTTAAATAATATTTCCTGGATAATAGTGACGTCGAGCTAATTTTCGCATTAAGTTTTACACACTAACACACAAATGCAGTAAAATCAATGAATGAATTATTTTAAAAGTGCAAGAAATATGTGATAATTAAGAAAAATAGATAAGGTAAATAAACAGCAGCTAGTGTGTATCTCCATGAAAGTTTCTCAGTATCCATATGAAATTTAAAAATTAAACAATGTACAACATTCATTATTTTTTACGCTCTAAAGACAAGACAAAACGCGACGTTGAGTTCTGTCACTCAACACGCAATTCGGGCTAATGTAGAGAACGAAGTGTCCCGACACTAGGTTTTTATGCGGGAAAAAGCGTGAAGCTGCTTTTTTTTCTACGACAGTGAGTGTGTTTATATTACACACATTTTGCCTCTATTGATATCAAACTAATTTTAGCATTAATTTTTTCGGCCCGAAAGACTTATTTGGTAATATATGTGTATATAAGTATATTTAATATTAAGAAAAATAGACAAGACCAGTCGTTAGCAACAGTAAGTATGCATTAGCATGACGGTCTTTCAAGATTATAATAAATTGTCAAAATAAAAGACTTCGATACCAAAATATTAAAAACATTTCGTGATGTAAAACAAATTTTAGGCTTGATGATTATATATCTAAGTGGAGTGCAAGAAATGTGTCAAAATTAAGAAAAACAGTCAAGCCAAGTCAGAAGCGGTAGCTAGTATGCACCTCCGTGAAAGTTTTTCAGCGTACATATAAAAGTGTCAAAATAAAAGATAACATTGTTAAACGTCAGATGCATCGTACCGCTCTGGCGATTCGTGTTTTTATTTCACACGACGAGACTGATTTCTAAATAATTTAAATACGCGCACGATATCGCTAATTAAAGCCATTCGGAATTGGGTTTGGATCGCGTGTCGATTTGTCTTGCTTTGGTTTTCTGTCTCTTGACCATTTTATTTTATTTAATTTTAAGTCCAACTGACCTATTAATTGGGAGTGAATTAATATAATATAATTTAATTTAAAATAATAATAATAAATATTAAAAAAATAATAACGAAATATTACCGTCTACATTCGCTTAGAGATGAACAGTTCGGAAGCTCGTAACAAAAAATCACAAACACTACTAACAAATGTACAAGCGAAATGCGACAATTTCAAAAATTATTTGGCAAATTGTAACAAAAATATGAATTGGCCATTTGCTTTCAAAGAAAGTTGTTTAACTAAATTCACGTACTTCACTTACGATTTCAATGGCACGGTAACGGAATCCAATCACAAAGGCATATCACTATCACTGGTCACACGCGTGCGTGTCTGGCGGATGCGCGGGCGCAACTGACTACTGAGCTGAAATTGGAAGGTGATTGCGATTTTTCTCTCTTAATAAGCAAGGAAATTGTTTAAATTCTTCAGTTCATTTTTTGTTGTAATTTCTTAAATTCGTTATATAGTCTTATTGACTTGAGAATTTGATCGAAAAAAATAAACTTAATCTATATTTTTTACTTAAAAAATACAGTATACTTTGCTTTATTTTTTTTTATGTTATTTTCTTTTTTATTAAATTACTTACACACTTTTTATATCCTAGGTTGCTTTATACCGACATAGTAAGTCCATTTTAGAGATAATTAGTTTTCTTTCCTGTGATTTCTAAGTCTGAGCTAACTGCAATCATTTTTACTTTTACCAACACAAAAAGCTTGCCTCGCTTCAATTTTGATACCGACTCTATAGCTAATAACAAATAACCAATGGGGAACTTAACGAAGCTGTATTTCAAGTTTGCTTTCGTATACTGTGAAAAAGTTTATTGTAATCGCTTTATCAATTTTGTATTGATGCAAGCGTTTTGAAATATTTATTTCCAATTTTAAGCTTTTAATTTTTTTATTAATTATATTTTCAATTTTCCGCTTTCGTAAAGAAATTTTACATTGAGTTACGCCTCTCAAAACGCAATGTCTCAAATTCAGGCGGAAAGCGGAGAACGGAATGTCTTGACACAAGTTTCTCTCAGCCCGCTACTCAGCCTGCTATGCGAAAATGTAAATAGCTGAAAAAAATATTTTAAAATTTAAATAAACACTAAATATGTATATAAACATAATTTAATTTGCAGTAATATACATAATTAATTATATATTTTTTTACTATTATCAAATATATTAATTCATATTTGCAATAAATTCTAAGATTATGTTTCAACGGTGTTTCGCACAACGGTTTAACTGAGTTGATTACTTAGTATGAGTTATTTTTTTCAGCTTTACGCCGTTGAGTGGCCGAAATCAAAGCCACGCTTTGTTTTACCAGAGTGGAGAAATCAATATAATTTTCTTTTTTAATATTTTTAAATTGTTATTCACATTTTAAAAAATTGCTGAATTTTTTTAGAAAACGTATAAAAACATTTTGAACCCGCGCCTCTTTGAAACCGTCCAATGAAATTTTAATATAATATCCCAGAGAAATTCCTCCAAGCGAGTTTCGAGCCCACCACCAATTGCCTTTGCAGTAAGACGCTGTCACATAGCGCTACGATAGCCTCTGAATTTTATTGGGTCGTCTCATCTACTGATATCACTCCATAGGGATAACGAGATCAAATTCCATTATATCCCTAATATATAATAAACAAATATGTATATTTTTTTTTACATTTGTTTTTAAAGTATTATTCGCACACTTAGGAAATTAAAAAACATATATTTAGGAAACGTATAAAAATTTCAACGCAGCGGGATTTGAACCCGCGCCTCTTGAAAACCGTTCAAGCGCTCTGACCGCTAAGCCAAACGTTTCTTTTCGTTTGCTTTGAAAGGTATTTTTATACGGTTTCTAAATATATAACTATTTTTAATACCTACAAAATAATTAAAATATTAAATAAATATAATTTCAAATTAATTACCAGTACTTAAGTAAACTATGCAATTAAAACACATATAAAAGCGCATTACAAGAAATCAGAAGTGTACAAAACCGAGATACTGTTAGCACTAGATTCTAGAGCGCTTGATATCATCGCTTAAAAACCGTTACGGATAGACAATTATAACAATATGTTTTCGTTTACACGACGGTTTTGACTTTGATTTACAAAGCGACAGTTTGTACTAAACAAGATGTTCTACTTAAATTTAATATAAGAAAGAAAACTTTGTAGCGCAGTGTGACAACGTCTGGCCGTAAATGCGATGCGAAAATCGAACCTACGACGATTTTGATTCAAAGAAATATTTAAATTGCTAACAAAACCCGGAGTTGAGTTTCGACAATAACACGCAATGTCTCGAATTCAGGTGGAAAGCCTACAACGGAATGTTTTGACACTAGTTGCCTACGAGGGGGAAACCCGTAACGCTGAAAATATTATGAATTCCTTTTAGTTTTAAAAAGTAAAGAATCTCTTACAATTAATTGTAATAATAATGCAAATATATAGAAAATGTAAATAAATTAACACGGAACGGCGGCTCCATGCCGAGTTCGTTTTCGAATAGATTTTCTTAAAGTTATTTGTCTTTTCAAATGAGAATGTGATTTCTGAATGACCATTCTCTTAGTTTTTTAAATGAGAAATTTTCAAGTGAAATATCGAATTAGATCAAAATATACTTATTTTGATCTAAATGTTCGACGAAGAAACTATCACAAAATTCAAGATTTTAGGAAAAAATCCTAAGAATTTCTATTAGTGTTATATATTTAAATCGTGTAATTATATTTTTATTACCAAGAATATTACACGACACTCTAAATTATTAAAATTCTAGCAATGAAAGTTATCAAGTACTTTCGAAATTAATAACTAAACTTGAATCGTTTACAGCATTTGTTAGTGAAAGTGAGTATATAATATTATTGGACAGAATCTATCAAATGTATTAATTAAAATCCAATATCAAGAGAAGTTATAAGTTCAAATATAAGACAAAGTTAATAAGTGTCTGAATACACATTATATAAATAAAACTGGAGTCGGTTTGTAATATTAAAAAAAACAGATGTTTACTAAATGCATATAACAAAATGTATTTTTTTTTTACAAACTAAAAAAATATTGTCTGTCTGCTTGGTCCGGCTAATCTCTGTTCGGCTGGACCAATTTTGACGAGACTTTCACTGGCAGATAGCTGATGTAAGTTAGGCGTACTTTTATTTTAGAATTCCACGCGGACGAAGTTGCGGGCACAGCTAGAAATTGAATATATTTTAAATTTATTCTAATGATATAATAATATTAAAGCTAATGCATTCTGCACTCTTATCCATAAAATCTTACCATACCATAAAATCTACAAATAGGGGTGCCAAATTTCATATCAATTTTTTTTTTGTTAAAATTTTGCATTCTTTTCGTAAATTATTGACCAAAATATTCTAATTTCATTACTCTAACCCGACACTGGTTACATATTAATTTTAAATTACATGACAATTAAAATTAAAAAAAAAATACATTATTAATATCAGTATATAACTTCATAAGGCCATTAGGCAGTTGGACAGCATCTGACTGTTTTCTCGATTAGTTATGGGTTCGATACTCACGCAGGGAAATGATAATACTAAAATTATTTCCATTTCTTCACTTCAAACAATGAAAAAAATTGAAAACGGAGACTGACACTGTATTGACACTGTATTCTCTTTGGCAGATAACTATGCGGAAAAAATATAAATATATAAACCTTATTCAAGATTTGAACCTGTCCTTACGTAGTACATTTTATTGCCACACTTCATTTATTATAAAATAAGATTAAATGTAAATGAGTAAAATTTATGATAATAATTATTCTGTGAATCTCGAACAGGAAATATTCTCTATAATTCACTTGTTAACTTGTTCTAAGCGACGTAATGATGCCAATCTATAATGTGGACATTTATTAAGGAATACGTATTTAATACTAGCTACATATTTGAGGCCATGGCGCTGACCATAAACGCGATTGGTGGTGGGTTGCATATTTGGCGCTTGGTGGAATAGCAATAATGAATTTTATATTGTGCAATAATTAATTTGAAAAATACATATTTAGAAAACGTATAAAAATTTGAACGCAGCGGGATTTGAACCTGCACCTCTTGAAAACCGTTTTCGTCTTTTTCAATTTCCTAAGTGTGCGAATAATACTTTAAAAAATGTGAAAAAATAATGAATTTATTATTGCTTAATTGTCAGCTCTTGTAAGACAAGTTGAGTTCCGCCATTCAATATTTCTCTATCCTAATTTCGGGCCGAAAGTCAAAAACGGAGGATCTGTATACTAGGTTATAGTATATATAGGCTTAATGTGTAAATAATATGTAAGATACAAATAAGACACACGTATAATATTAAAATATAATGAAAGGGCTCTTTCTATTTTCGTAATTTCATAGCTATATTTTCAATAGATTTGAGAATTCTGTAAGCCAACTGGCGTAAACAGTTAGCATCTCTATAGGAAGATTTTTACCCGAAGGCTATGCTATATATATATGATCGATTAAAACACGATTATGATCGCTCCCCCAAGTGAGAATCGAACCCACAATCAACAGTAAGACGCTGTACCACTGCGCCACGCCCCTATAAAAAACATCGTAAAGGTATTAATTTTCACGATTTGTGAAACTTCACAAATGACTGCCAAATAACAGGATTGTTTTTCTACTACCAAAATTTATGAATTGCACTATACCTGTAAATAGAACTACCATATAAAAGCAGTTGTATGGCAACAAAAAGAACATTCATATTACTTTCTGCATTTTTTAACTCATTTATTCATATAAATTTGTATGAAATACTTAATATTTACGTCACTCGAGAAGTGAACCTGTTACCTTATAATTTATCCGAACTAAATACTTTCTTACTAAATATTAAATCTCTCAATCGCTATAAATTCTTCAATAACTTAATGTAATAAATATTATTGAGAAAAAAAAAGAAGCAAAACTGTCTCCTTACATTTTTATTTTTTTTTATTTTTATCGAAACAAGCCGTGTTCTATATAAAGTTTAACAGGAATATGTAAGGTAGCCGCTATCGTATCCATTAAACGAAACTAGCTTATTACAATGTTGCATACTGAGAATATGAAATATGGAAGTAAGAAATTACATATATTTTTATGCTTTTACCCGTTTCGACTAATGCGAGATACAGAATACCTATATAATGATACATTACTTAGCTCTCCAGTTTCCGCCTGATGAGTTTCATTTTTGATGATACAACCATTAAGAAAAAAATATTATTTATCCTAATAATAACATTAGAAATGTATTCAATTAATAAAATAAATAATAGATATAAAAGCACTTGCAAGTGTTTGGTATAAAGTGTTCTATAAAGTGGCAATCAAAGCAACGTTCTAAGGCAACGCGTATTTTCTAGTAAACATAATAATTTCAACAAAAATAAATGTAAACAAAATAAATAAATGTGTTCAAATCGTTCAACACGTTTTCATGAGTATTTATTTCGAAGGTTTTAGATTAATGTAAGCTTTTACAACTTTTGCATAAAAAATATACATATTTTTATTTCTCTAGTTTGGTTAGTTAAATTTTTGCGATGGATTTCGCCACTAACTGCATTTAATAACAAAACGAACAGGTAGCATCTGTTAAGAATAATCTTTTGAAGAAACAGACAAGATATATTTTTAGAAAACGTATAAAATTTTAACGCAGTGGGATTCGAACCCGCGTTTCTTGGATACCGTCCAAGCGCTCTGCCATGTGTTCTACGTCCGGCTATCTCCAAACTCTCATACGCTTATTACATCTTATATTACTAAGCGAACGACAAATATTATAGGTTTTCTAAAGGTGTGTGTTTTCCATTTCGTATGTGTGTAAATTACAATTTAATTGTTTCAAAAAAAGCAGACTAGATCCTTGAAAATCATTAGCAAATTATTTTATTTGGCTGGAAAATAAAGTTTTTTTTTAAGTTTGTTATTACAAACTTAAACTAGTAATTTACGTTTAAAAAATTTCAACATCATTTTACTTTATAATTAACATTACCTATTTTCGCAACATACAAAAAAAGACTATTTATAAAAAACTGCTTAATGCAGAATCTGACCTTAATGAGTTTACCTACAACATTTTAAATGGCTATCATTTAACTGGTCAACTAATTAAAGAGATTTTGGTCGGTTCCAAATTTATTTGTCGGCAAACAATGAATACAGCTCCTTCTAGTTATTTGCAAAAAATACCTTATTATTTCCACTACCTACCAACGGAGGGCATAGTGGCGCAGTGGGACAGCGTCTGGCTGTAATCATGATTAGTTGTGGGTTCCAATTTTAAATTTTCGATTATATTTAAATTATTTTTCATTTCTCCGCTCCGGTGAACAAAAGAAAGCGCCACGATGAGTGACTTAAAACGCAATGCCTTGATAATTCAGCCGGAAATTGGAAAACGGAATCTCTTGACACTAGGTTTTTTCTGACTATACACAAGCACCACTATATCCTCAACTGACGCTGACATCTATAAACTTTTTGACATTTCTTGCTTTTAGAAAGAAAAAACTATTCCCATTTTATACAGCGCTTATTAGCTGTTCTATCTGTACCATAATGAAACCGAATACGCTATACGATAAGCCATTAAGCTTTTCTCAGTGCGATGCGAAGCTTCTTCATAAATCACAGTCTATTGCGCGTGCAGAACAGGTGAAAGTGATCTAACCGATTAAACGATGCATCTCCGTGCCGGAAACGTGTCAGATTTACAGTGAAATAATGAAAGATGAAAGTTACTTTTAATTTATTTGTATAAACATATAAAAGTTCCAATGATATTGGTATTTTTAATATTTGTCTTCTATGGATGCGTTGAGTATAATTTTGTATAGTTTTGTCTGTTGTAAGCTACTGATTAGACTAGAAGTAAGCTGAGTTGTAATTTTTTAACCCAATAGCAAATTATTTGCGTTTTATTGTCACTACGAGATGGTTAAAATCTAATACTTATATAATTTTTCGCAGATTTGAACTCAGGAATTCGCACTACAGATTAGTTATACATATGTGCTATTTATTTATATTATTTGGGTTATATTACTTTTAAAAGACATTTTTAGGAAACGAAAACGAAACGAAAAATCTGAACGCAGCAGGATTCGGACCCGCGCCTCTTGGACACCGTCCAAGCGTTCTGACCGCTAAACCATGCGTTCTACATCCCGCTGCGTTGAAATTGTAATACGCTAATTACAGCTTATTTTTGTTGTTAGCATCTCTGTAAAGAATTTTTTACAAATTTCTGCTACCCAAAGATTATTCTGCAAACAATAGTTTGGCAAGAGAGAATGTTATTTATTAAATATTTTCGCTTTCTTAAAAGGTTCTTAAATTTCCTAATTTTGTGAATAACATTGTATATTATAAAAGGGCTCATTTTTCTCTCTTCTTGTTTATTGTATTAATATTGTTACTTAACGCCGCGCTTTGCGGTATTTGTACCGGAATAAAGAAATGAAAATAATTAAAAATATAATCATTCCTCCGAGTGGGGACTGAACCCGCAACCAATCACATTTGTAGTCAAACGCCGTCCCACTGCCACGGCTTCAATATTTAAAGTAATTAAACAATTTTAAATATTTCAATTTGTCGCGACATTTATTACCGTACTGCGTCTGACTTGGCGAGAATAAACAACATGTAAGGTGGAAATAAAAAAGAAATACTTTATTAAAAGAACAAATTATAAACAAACGTGATATACAAGAAAATAAATCAATCTCACAATTAGCATAAAGCATGCTGAGTGAGATACTTTGACCAGTACAAGTGAATCATAATCTACACGCGACCCTCTTTGCATAATTATTTAACAGAAACTACTTTAATTTACATATCCTTGAATATAAAAAAGATCAAATCCTAATCATATTATAAAGAAGAAAATTTGTATGATTGTTAGTCAATCAGGCGAAAACGTATCAACTAAATTTGTTTTTATTTTCAGCTTTATGCTTTTCCCGCTAAGCAGGGTATGCCGAGAGAATCAAGTATCAAGACACACCGTTTTTCATCGATCAAAAAGGGCGCAGAAAACAACCTAGTAGCTACTTCAAAAGAGCTTCGACATGCGACCCATCCGAACCAGCTGATAGTAAAATCCTGCTAATATTTGTTCCCGTTAAAGAAGATTTTTCGTAGATTACCCAATTACTACGAATGAAGCAAGCAAGCCGAGGTTCGTGTCTAACAAAAGACCGTCAACATTGTTGGCTCTTTTTGTTGGCAGCTTTCCATGATCAGAGCTCATCAAGCTCGGTCTTCCACAAAACCTGCGTGACGTTGTAGAGGTCAACAGGTCCAACAGCATACTACACATTCAAAAAAGTAAATAGATTTTCACCCGTATTCAAGACATGGAAGCGTTGAATGGCTAAATTCAACACCGCCCTTTGTCTTACCGGAGCGGAGAATTGAAAATTTAACTACAGCCATTCCCCCGAGTTGGCATCGAACCCACAACCAATAGTTTTTACCCTCTAATTAAAAGTAAATATTAATTGAAACAGAGTATAAAACAAAACTTTAAGTAATAGACTTCTCGTTTTAATTCGTTTAGCTTCTCGCAACATCCTCACTGGGGTACCCTAAGAAAACTTAGTCTTAAAACAGTCCGTTTACTAAGCTTTGTGCACGCAGATGGGAAAAAATAAAAAGTATTTCATCATTCAATGTCATTCCCCCGTTTGAGATCGTACACACTACCATTGGGCATACAATCGAAGAACTCTGAGCTACGAATGCCCATACTCACTTTTTTTCACTTTACTTAAAATGTTTTAGGAAATTTACCAATAATAAGCAGGTCTTACCTCGTCGTGTGATACACACTGTCATTTTAATGCATTTGTACTATAAAAAAAGTTAATTGGTAAGCGTAGTGTGGCGCTATAAATCTGTCGAGTTTATCGATATTTCCACTATTCCCGCATTTTATAGGTTATTCTGTGACAGACGTCTTTTATATGTGCCTCCTGTAAATAACTGGCAATATGTCACAGATGGATGTCAAATTAATGAGATAGCGTGGTTGAACCATTAAGTGGGATCTGTGAATTGATTATTTTTATGATGTTTTCCTTATTTCCATATTTGTTATTAATTATAAACTATCCATTTTGTTGTAAATATATATATATTTATATATAGAGTATATAAGTGTTATACTACACTTAGGAAATTATTTAAAATTGTTTCCACTCATATCTGAAAGTTGTGAGCAAAAAAGTCTTTTTAAAGTGTTATTCCCATACTAAGGAAATTGAAAAAGACATGAACGGTTTTCAAGAGGCACGGGCTCAAATCCCGCTGCGTTCTAATTTTTATACGTTTTCTAAATATGATTTAAGTTATCTTTCAACTGAAGTCTTGATCTAAGCGGGACAAATTTAACTGTTGTACATTACAATTACTGATTCTGTTTCCGACATTGGAATTGTCAACGTCATAGTGCTAACCGCCAGCAAAAATTAAACTAACCAAATAGTAAACACAGTCTCAGAACTATAGGATATATTTCAAACCATAGCAGATCCATCAGGAAACAACTACAAATAATCATTCATCAGCTGATTAATAAACAAATTACTTCTGGATTTGATAGAGTATAAAGAAGCGCGACAGTAAATTAGGAGGAAGGCACGCATACTTAATGTTCAATATTTGTGTTTAGTCCTGTCTGTATATTTTTATGTAAATATATTAGATATAACAAAATCAAATTACAATCTAACCCCTTAGTTATATATAATTCAACACTAACCTTTAATGTCATGTACTATCTGTTATAAATATTTATTTTGTTATAGGTGACGGTCTCCATACTGTTACTGGATATCTTTTAACATGCAATCGATCATAGTGGGACTTTATCTCTTTTTGCCGATCAATCTCCTTCGTGGGTTCTCCATTTAACGCGACATTGGCGAAGTGACCTGTGCTCTACTAGTACGCTTGAAGCGCCATAATTAAAGAACTGACTGAACTGATATCTTAGGCAGTGCTGTCAGTCTAGAAAATATTTAGGCCATAGTCAGGTAATTTACGTTCTTTCATACGCATTATAACTTTACAATTTTATAAAATATATCATGGAAGGACAATTTAAAGTAATATTCGACAGAATTAAGATTGAGGTGCAGAATCAAACTGATAAACTAAAGGATTCTATCACTATAGTTTTAGCAGACAAAGAAGAATCCTCCCTATAAACTAATTCAAGAAGATAAAGAACATTTCAATAGGGAATGAAATATAAAAAGTTGTAGTATGAAATAATTAATGAAACCCTGAAACTGTTAACATACGTACTCCTAAATTTCATGAAAATAATCCCTGAAACAGGCCAAATGCAAAAAAATTGAAAACATTCGAAATTATTAAAGACCAAACATGTCAACTAGTGCAAAACGAATAAATTAGCGAGCTTTTATGGATGTTATATTTTAATTTTGCTATATCTCTCAACTGTCAGATGCTTTTGAGTTGATTCTGTTACGCCTTAATTAAGCTCGTACTTTTTATCACACGCAATATCAGTTTCTTATACACGACAGTAAGCTCTACGCTAGGCTTCTTTCACAATTTAAATGAATTTCAATATACAATATAAATAACTAAAAATATTATAGAAATAATTATTAAGCTACTCTAAATAACTGTGCCAAAAGCGCAATTATAAATTAAAAAAAAACTTATTAGCATTACCCTTTTTTGAATAGCAAGCTTGGTATGCAGAGAGAACCTTGTGATACATTTCCATGTCACCAGAAAGGAGAAATGAGAAATTTTAATTATAATCAATCCCACACATGGGGGGAATCGAACACTTGCAAACTTTGCGTATACAGTCAGTCGCTCACAACGAATGCCTAAAGTCCCCCCCCCCCCCACCTGCCTACCTAAAATAGTTTTACAAAATTACAAGAATTCCTAACAATACCAATCATGAATTAATTATTTATTCTAAGAAAAAACATCCCTTTATATACAATACAGATACAGGTGGTTGCATACTTAGAAACACTTGAAGCTGCTGTTAGACTGACAATGAAACTGTTATTAAGAAAAAGCAGTTATATTGTATCGAAGATTGACAATAGAGTTGAGAATTAAGTGATAAGCGTCAAAATATATTTAGAAAACTCATAAAAAAATGAACGTAGCGGGATTTGAACCTGCACCTCTTGGAAACCGTCCCAGAACTGTTAAAATAACCGTCTAAGAGGTATGGGTTTGAACCCCCGACGTTAAATTTATTACGTTTTATTCATTATCTAAATTAGTTTTTTATATTCTATATAATAAGTATTATGTGCCGCCAGTGTAAAATAAAATACTGCACTAGTATAGATTTTTTGTCAAAATCTATGAGAAAATCAATAAAATGATATTATAAGAAGCTTTATTTAACTGTCCGTGGCAGTTTAGGTTAAATGTTGCGAGCTAAGTTTAATCCATTTCCTAGTGTGTCCAATTGAGCTGTTTAAATTTGGAATACACGTTTAGTTTTAGTTACCATGCAATTACACATAATCAGTTTTGTTGTTAATCTAAAATATATATTATAGGCATATAAGTAATGATTGTTAAATAAATTAGATTAATGGAACACATTGTATTAAACTATAAAACTACTGTACTAAAAGCTTCGGAAAATACTTTTAAACTGTTGTCACAGTGTGAATGCAAGCCAAGGCAATAATAAAAGCTAAGTGTATATTGAATTTTTTTCTACTTTGTATATGGTAATCGCACTTCGCCTCTGGCATTTGAAATGTGCATAGCTGCGATGTAATTTTTTCATATGCAATATTTTCCCTCTTTAGCGATGAGAATTCAACTAGAGAATACTATGTTTTAAAAAGAATATATATGGAAGCGCTTTTTATGTGTTTATTTTATGTTAAAAATATTATCTATAAAGTAACTTCACATCATCATATTAAAATAATTAAAAAATTAAAACATATATGATTGAGGCCATCGGGCGCAGGGGAATAGCGTCTGACTGTTATCGCGATTGGTTGTAGGTTCAATTCCCCTTCGAGGGAATGATCATAATTTAATTATTTTCATATCTATGCTCTGGTGAACATTGTATTGAACTGCATTGAGGTCCGCTGCTCAACACGCAAGTCTCTAATTCGGACGGAGAACAGCGTGTCTTGGACATTAGGTTCTCTCTGACTGACACTGCTATGCGGGAAAAAGCGGTAAAGCTCAAAATAAGAATTGAGTTAAATATTGTTTCACCAAAATATTGTTCTTGAAATAAGATTTAAAATTACTTTGATGTGTATAAAACGGACTTAGAGCTCAAATGCTACACATTGTATCATTTACACATAGATTTTAAAATATAGTCCTGAGACAAATAAAGTCTCAGATCGTAGCAGTAACTAGAGAACGGAGTGTCTAGACACTAGCTTCTCTTTGCCTACGCTGTTACGCAAAGAAAAGTGATAAGCAGAAAAATTTTAATTTGTTAAAATAAAATATAGAAAGTATGACCTATAAACATTTCAAGCAAATTAATTAGATTTATTTACAAAAATTTATCGGGTTATGTATTAAACGCGTGTACATAAGATGTAAGCGAAGCTGAAATCAATTTACTAACATTAATTAATTTATTTGAACCTATTACGCGGGCTGAAGTGGGTTATATTCAATTATGAGCCCTTTTAAGGACGTGTATATATTTCTGTCTATTTAAAAACAAAGTTTAACGCATTTCCCCGCATAATACCGTTCTCAGAGACAAGTAAGTGTCAAGACACTCCGTTCTCCACTTTCCGCCTGAATTTGAGCCTCAACGCCGTGTTTTAATAATAATTATAAATCTTTATTTCAGACTACTAGATCCATATAAATTACATATATCATTCAATTTCGTAGTTAATAGTATTATACAGATATAAATATTATTATTATTTAATATTCAAATTATTAACACTTCCGGTTCTCGTTGCAATTTTGTGTCAGCCAGTACCTAAGAAAAGCAACATTCAAATATCGACACATAACATGAAGAATCGTCTTTTGCTTTTTGCTTTCGAGTAATCGGGCCCAGAACGAGGTAAATCTAAAACGAATTACAGTAAAGAAGTCTGGTATACCCGCTGAGGCGAACATATTCGACACACTGCAGAATCTTATCGGAGCGGAGTAATTAAATAATTTAATTATAATAGTTCCTCTGGATGGGGTCGAACCAACAACCAATCGCGTTTGCAAGCAGACGCTATTCCACTGTGTCACGATGGCTTCTATTATAAATGGAATAATATATTTAACATCTTTAGACAGTAACAAGATACGGGTAGAATCGTGAAGATGAAAAAATAAATTATACAATTTACACCATCTACGATACTTTCATATGGGATACTAATGGTTGTGGGTTCGATCCCACTCAGGAGAATTGCAATATTGCAGGTAGATAAAAGGACCAAATGATACATATTCTATATTGCACTTTCAGCCAATTAAACAAAAATTTTGAACATTTTTTAAGCTATTATTCGCACACTTAGGCAATTGAAAAAGACATATTTAGAAAACGTATAAAAATTTGAACGCAGCGGGATTTGAACCCGCGCCTCTTGAACGGTTTTCAAGAGGCGCGGGTTCACTGATCCAAAATAATAATTTTTGTAATTGGGAATTGAATTCAAAATCATCGCGTATACCATCTGATACTTTCCTGAATGCCGTGATGGCATTGGTTATTTTCTCTTATGTTATTTTTCTCATTAAAAAGAATTCAGTCACTCAAGTCGCTATGTCTCGACTTCAAGCAGAATGAAGGGAACGGAGTGTTTTGACACTCGGCCTTATAGTCAGAGGACTATCCTGATATGCGGGAAAAAGCGTGAAGCAAAGATGTTTATACGCCAGCGTACATTTTATACTCGTTCATAAGTACAGTTTTAACACTTAGTGCCTATATTTAGATTTCAAATTTACATTAAAATCACGTAGAATATATATCACAGTATTAACTTTTAAAGCGACACGCAAGGCCACGTGAATTTATTACGAAATTTACGTGAAATTTTACATGGTTTTTACATGGAAGAAGGAAAAACTATATTAGCAAGAGATAGTAAATTTTACAAAATTTGTTTTGATATGTTGTTATATTAAAAACCCACTAGAGTAATGCTTTTTAATTTTTTATATGCAAGGGAAAAGAAACTTCTCCAATCCCCGCATATTTCTGAGACAGTACCCGCGAGGACGTTACTAATGGACTAAACCTAACCAAACATTGGAAAAAAGGTAATCGGTTCGATTACCATTCGGGGGAGTCAATATGTTTAAAATATTTTCATTTTCTCCACGCCGGTACCTAAGGGAAAGCGCGTCATTGAGTTCTGCCACACACGCAAAGTCTCGATTTCGGGTGCAAAGTGGAAAACGGAGTGTTTTGACACTAGGTTCTCTGACTACATTGCTAAGCAGAATAACCGTGTTGCTGAAAAAATAATAATTTAGGTCTATTAATCCATAGATAAGATCCAGTAGAGCAACATTGGGACAATATTTATCTGTAAATGCGAAAGTTCTCGGTTCGGTCTTACGCAGAGGATGGATTATATTTAATTCATTTTACTTCCCTGTTAGTTATGTTTGTCAAACCATCATTCGTGAAAAATTTAGGGTGATAAGTCAGGAAAAAAAATAGAGTGTTAAAGTCAAAGTTATATCTGAAATAATATATGAAGCTTGAAAAAACAATATACGGTACAGTAATGAACAATTTACGAAATTTTATAATTACGTGCTATTTAAAATAAGACATATTTAGAAAACGTATAACGATTTGAACGCAGCGGGATATGAACCCGCGCCTCTTGAAAACCGTTCGTACGTTTCTAAATATGTCTTCCTTAGTGTGCGAATAACACTTATAAAATGTTAATAAAAAAAAATATACGTCCTATTTATTCAAATAATAATTCTTTATTTATTCAAATAATGACTCGTGAAAATAAAGCTTTTGCATAACAATTGGTCGTAATCAAATTGTACCACATACATTATCATCAGTTCTATATTTGCTGTTGAAATTTAAATTGAACAAATTGTTTAAATTTTATTCAATTTATTCAGCTATAGTTTCCGTCGTAAAAATAGTAAAAAATAATAACAAATTCAACTATATATTTGTATTTTAAGACGTGCTATTGCAAAGTAGTAAATTTTGTTTTATTAATTATACGTAATGTCAAAAAAATCAGGTCTAGACTTTCCGCCCGAAATCGAGGCTTTGTCATATTACCAGAGCGGCGAAATGAAAATATTTTTGAAATATAATATTAATAACAGTTGCTTTGCAATATCATATTTTCTTTTCTTTCGTATATTGATATGTCTGAACAATTTCCTAGCAGGGTAGTCAGAGAGAAGTTCCCTGAATGCTTCTATTGTCTCGTCCACTATCATCAACCTCTTCAAACACGCCCTCCGTCCTCCGTCCTCCGCCCTGGTGGTTCTGATACTTTGTACGTGAAGTTCCTCCAGTATCATCGATACTGTGTTCACGAAGGTCAACCGAGGTCTTTACCTACCTCTCTTACCACTCACAACAATTTTATAAATTTACAGAAATCTTGAAATTAAGTAGCATATTCTCAATACACGTATGTATGTATGTATCGTCACTCGCCTACCTTTGTGTAAGTTAGTATGTGAGGCTAAGTGGCTAAGATAGAAAGCTTAGCCACTTAGCCTCACATAATATGTATTTATGTATTATATTATTCTTAATATAATGCATAAATAAATATAATCAGTTCACATTTCAATAATGTGTAACAAGCTAACTTACACATTAAAACACGATAAGCCCAAACTTCTTTTAAATATGTTTTGCCTTACCTTAGGAGCTTTAGTAGAACAAGAAAAAAACAGTAGGCCACTTTCTGCAATCGTCATATATTGTAGGACGCTGGCATTTAAAATTTTCCCTATCATTAAATCCAAAAAAAAAAGACCAAAAGCTGCATCATTGATCGACTTTACTCATGGAAAATCAATAGTTAGGCATTCTTCTGCAGGATGCTTCTCGAGGTTTTTTTTTTACCCTCATGGCAAACAATGTTTCTTTTGTAAAAAATGTAAATAATAATAAAAAAAAAATATATTAGCATTATTTTAAAGTGTTTTACACGCACTTAGGAAATTGAAACACATATATGTAGAGCAAACGTATAAAAATTTGAACGCAGCGGGACTTAAACCCACCTCTTCGCCTCTTGAACGGTTTCAAGACGGACGAATCAAAAGTGCCTTATTGAATTGAACTGCTGAATCCAAAACGACTACTGCTAAGAATTTATAAATTAGTTTTAAACATATTTTTGAAATACATACTGTAGAAACATACACCTGGCAAGTATTTCGGTTTAAATTTCACATAAACTTGGCATTCAGTTATGTAGCTTGGCTATTCCCTACCTATTTGCAAGTACCACAACGCCGAACGAAATATGCGTGACCTAATTATTTCGCGGCTTAATTAACGCAAACCTGTCCTGGCTAGATTGGAAGCTTTGTCCACACTACACGTATAGCTACAACTGTGCAAATATATATGTAATAACTATATATATATATATATATAGAGTATACTGACTTTAATTACCGACTTTGTACAATAAAAATATTACACAATGATTTACTTCGTTGCATATCATTCCACCATCGTGATCCAGTGACACAGTGTCTAATTGGAAACGATTGGTGGTGGGTTCAATCGTCATTCAGGAGAATGATTATATTTGTATTGATTTCGATATGGTATAACAAAGTACGGGGTTGAGTACGGCCACTCAACATGTAATGTTTCGAGTTTAAACTACTGTGCGTGTGAGTGAGTGAAGCTACTTTTTTTATATATATATATTTGTAAAAGTACACAAAATGTAATCTCACATTTGAAATAATATAACACTGTTGTATAGCTACTTAAAATATGATAAACAAGTTATTTAACTAAAAAAAACATAAAAAAATATTGATATAAAGGCCTTATTTCATAAATATTATTAAATTATTTAAAAATAATATTAGAATTTATACCATGTAGTGTAGTGCAGCGAGAATGCTTGAAGATGAGTTATATTGTAATAAATTTAACGAAAATAACTTATAAACCAGCTTATTTCGAATTATTCTCAGTAAACAATTTCGTTTGATATCCATATTGTAGGAATCCGTTAAAAATAACTAATCCGCCATCTTGGGTGTATCCGCCATGTCGGGTTTTGAATTTTAGCTCAATTGGTTTACGATATATGCTTCAAAATTAAGTTTCAAGACTGGAACAAACATACATACATTGCAAGTTAATAAAAAGCTTAAAAAAAATAATCTAATTTATATACATAATTCAAATCTCCATAAGCTACCCATAATTTCCTGAAACTTGACATAACGAGGCTGATGATGCGTGACCTTAGACTAATTAACGAGATCTCGGCTCGTACATAGCTCCTTTTTTCTTTTCTTTTTTCAGATTCAAGCTTTGTCTCAAATAATAGGGGTGCCATAGATAATTTATTGTCAAGACACTCCGTTCCCCCATTACTTCCGTTCGAATGCGAAACTCAACACCGCGCTTTTTGTTGCCAGGGCAGGAAAATGAGAATAATTAAAAAATATACATTCCTCTGAGTCCCCATTCAACAATAGTTACATTAATCTCGTATTACGTTAATCGATTTTGTTGCTATATAAGTAAACAGAAATAGACTTTATGGAAATCAATTGAAAATATATTCTACAAAATCAACTATACTGAGGTTTCATTACACATTTCAATATTGAATTAGAGTAGAAATGTATGGAAATACACCGATACACTCAACATACAATTAAATTGTATTATCTGTATACTGAACATTAGTTGTAATCTGGGGCCATTATACCGCAGTGTGACAGCATTTGACTGTAAACGCAATTGGTAGTGGGTTCGAAACCGATTAGCGGAAATTATTATGGTTAATTTATTTTTCTTACTCCGTTCTATTAGACCAATGTCCACCAATCAACACGCAATTTTCAAATTCTGGCGGAAAGTGGGGAACGCAGTGTCTTGACATTAGGTTCTCTCTTTGTACTTTCTACTATGTAAAAAAAGCATGGAGCTGTAAAAAAATTCTAATGTCCTTATTACTTTTGTTATTAATTAAAATTTAAATCAAAAAGTTTTGTACTACTAACCTATTACATAATTTAGATATCTGATTTGTATTGAATTTTATATTAAACTTGCTTTATTGACCTAATTAATTTATAACCATTATATTAATACGTTAAGGAAAAATTTTAAGCGAAAACTATGCAAAACTGATATGTATGAAATTCGACATAAATATATTATAGTTTACATGGAGGAGCTTAGAAAGGCAGTATTTATGGACAATGGAAATACCACAATAAATAAATATTACACACACTACTATGTGTTTCACATACATTTTTGTATTAATATACACGTTAAATATAAATAAAAAGACGTTTTGTTAGAAAGACATGCTGTAAAATATTGAATCTATTACTTAAGAGCTAATATGTTCCAAATTTTTCTTAGCACCCCGCCCCCTGCGAGGAATGTAGGAATTAAAAATTATTTTAAACTTATAATTTTTTTTTAATTAACTTTTTGCTCAACTTCATACTTTATCCAGACAGAGAGTACCTAGTGTCAAGACACTCCGCTCGGTTTTCTCAATTTTAACCTTTCCAGGTCTTAGAAATTACTCCTTACCACATATTGGCTCCACCACACCCCATAAATAGCAACCACAAGATGTACATTATTACAAATGACATATTACGTGACCTAATTAGCTCGTGGCTTAATTACCGACTGCCCGCGCTCGTGCACTTACAAATTACTAGTAAAAGTCCTAACCAGGCTCAATTTGTCCTTTCTATATACATATGTATATAATACTTATTTAGTGTTTAATAAGGTGAAACTGGTTAAACTGATTTTGATGAAATATTTTTTTTTTTTTTTGTTTTTCTTTAGCTTCACGTTTTTTCCCGCATAGCAGGGTAGTCAGAGAGCACTTAGTGTTATGGAATTCCGTTGTTCACTTGCCGCCCGTCTTGAATGGCGGAACTCAATGCTGCGCTTTTCATGTCATCAGACTGGAGAAATTAAACCAATTTTAATATAACCATTTTGCCCAGTGAGAATCGAGCCCACGATCATCGCGTGTACGACCACGTGAGACCACGACGGCCTCAAAATATGCTTTAACATAAAATATACTTTTGTTTATAAAACAAGATTGCCTTATAAAAATAGTTGTACACTAAAGTTGTACACACACTTTCATTTTAAAAATGAGCACATTTTTCTCGCGTATTTATAGCAGCATGACATTTCCCTGCGGTTTTCATCCCGGCGCTAGACATTTGCATTTTCTGCTCCAATTTTTGCCTTTTCCAGTCTCAGCGTGGAAATTTACGCGTGTCGTATTTTTTTTACTTCACATTTCATTAGAAACTAATATGTAATGAAAATTAACCGCTTGGCTGATCTTCAATAACACAGTATCGACGATACTGGAGGAAGGTTGCGTAAACAGCATCAGGTCCCCCGGAGGGCATATGCTGGGTCTGGCGTTTGGAATAAAACGTTAAAAAATAAGAAAAAAAATTCAATGTAAGAAAAAACCTTTTTTTATCCTTTTTGCATAGGTCCAAAGGTGTAGTCCAATATATTACATTTGATATTAATGACAGTATTTGGCGGCGCTGCAGTTTTTTTATGGACATAAATTCCTCTCTTTAATGAATTGATTGGCAAATACACGAAAACCTATTCGACAATTATTATTTGTTTTTAATTAATGGCCTAAATTTTGCGATGACAGGAGCTAGTGATTATATCACTTATATAATCATATAAAGTAAGTAAAATAAATACTATAAATACATATAAAGTGTCAGATTTATTACTGGACGATTTATGGCTAAAATTTATAAAGCATCATTAAATATTCGTAGTGTGTGGTTTAGTGTACTTTTTTTTTCTTCGTAAACCATATTGTAAATACCTGGAATGGTAGCCATCTAGGGCAGCTATTCATTGACATCATTTATCTAAGACTGGCCCGAGGCTACTCAGCTATTTTATCTCCAGACAATAGAAATTTCAAACGGTATAATAAATTTCGTAGATATCTATCAAATTCTGTTTCGTTCGATCGGCGAAATAATCGTTGTAGTTAATTATCAGACATGCTGTGGAGTTCCGTAACCGTCATCAAAACCGATATGAAAGTTACGGTTCATTTCAGATATGGGCAGAGTCTAAACGAGATAACAATTACATATTCTTTAAATGGTTTAAATTGAAATTTAATTTAAAGTTATATCGAACAAAACGATATTGATAAATTAATGGCCTAATTTACTTATGTTACACAAAAAAATACTATTTTTTTTTGTATCCATAAGCGCAACCGATTCTTTAATACCAATATAGTATTATTTCTATACTGATCCGTTTCCAGAAATTTTACATCCGTAAAATCCCCATTAATTATGTGTATTTAGCAAATGATAATCTAAAGCAAATTAAGGCGAAATTAGGAATTGGCTGTAGTCATAAAGTCTTGTAACAGTCAATGCAACTGCAATGCATGTTAAATGTTTGTTAATGTTTTTGTTTAGTCCTGTCTGTATATTTTTATGTAAATATATTAGATATAACAAAATCAAATTACAATCTAACCCCTTAGTTATATATAATTCAACACTAACCTTTAATGTCATGTATTATCTGTTATAAATATTTATTTTGTTATAGGTGACGGTCTCCATACTGTTACTGGATATCTTTTAACATGCAATCGATCATAGTGGGACTTTATTTCTTTTTACCGATCAATCCTTCTTCGATCCAAATCTCCTTCATGTGTGCTCCATACAACGTGGCATTGGCGAAGTGATTTGTGCTATTTAATTAACATTTTTTAAAATTTTCATCGCACTCTTAGGAAATTAAAAAAAGACATATTTAGAAAACGTATAAAATTTAAAAATAAATTAAAATTTGAACGCAGCTGGATTTGAACCCGCGCCTCTTGAACGGTTTTCAAGATGTATTTATATATTGTATTATATTATATATATTTATATTTATAGATGTATTTATATATTTATTAACATTCTTTCAATTACTCAAGTGCATCTTAACAAAATAGATTTATTGATAATTTAGCCAACAAGGAGAAAATGTAATGATTTTCCTATACATTATACGTTGTAATGCTACACGACAAGAAAGAATGCTTAAAGGCCGGTCCATAAGTGAGTCTAGACATTAGTCACTTCCTTCTTCTCTTTCTGATTCTACGGGAATGATGTCTTTATATTAATACGTGAAAAAAAATTATTTAAGCCTTTTTTTACGTAAATTATGCAAACAAGTGTGAAATTTGGCTTAGTTATAGTGTTTAGAGAAGAAATTAATATGAATGAATATTATTTGAAACGGCAAATATTGCACTACTACTACTACTAGTAATAAGCGTTTGTTTTATCAGATAAATAGAGAATATTCCAATGCATACCTTTTAAGTAATTTGAAAACCCTCACGGTACCCGGAGAAGCCATATTCAATTATTATAATTGAAATAACAAATACACAGGTATCTATATTTTAGAACATAGAGCTTAGAACTTTTAAATGACTTGTATTTATATATACCACAAGTAGAATTTTAAACATAGAATTTTGTATTTTTATCAAAACCACTGCACCATAAGGTTTATTAATTAAGTTATTAAGTGATTAATTACAATAAACATTAATTGTCTAAACGTTAAGAGAAACGTAGAGCATTCGTTTTATCTCTAACGAGAACTCCCTGCATTCGCAATCTGTCTCTCAGATATCATCTGCCGTACTATTGGTACATTATTAGAAATAAAATTTATTAATTAAATTATTATTATTATAGAAATAAATACGAGATAAGAAGTTTAGATAAGTTAGTTTTTTTTACTAGTAGCAAAGAAAACAGTAGCATTTTAACTGTTTTTTTGTTAAATATAATAAATTGTTTGTAAACAAGTCATTAAATACGTTATCACTACACCTTCCACCTGAATGCGAGATATTGCTCGCCAGAGTGGAGAAATAATTAAATTCTGATCATACAATCGAATGGGAATCGAACCCGCAACCAATCGTCATTACAGTCAGACGATGTCCCACTACACCACTATGGAAGTGGAAAACGGAGTGTCTTGATACTAGATTCTGATAACCCAGGTCTGCGGGTTAAAACTGTTTTATTTTAATGAAAAACTGTAGTACCTTGAACTACAATAGATGAATCTGAGTGTTGATTTTTAACCCAGAAAAAAAATCACAGCCGCATCGCAATGTCAAGGGAGCATCAGTTACATTGCTTCTTGCAAAATTCCATATTCCATATAGCAGTCTATTCTACCCATCCCAATACACTCTATACGCGTTACTCTGTGCTCATTTTTTTGAAACAATGAGTGTAGACTAATGAAACCCCATGCAGAGCGTTGTCTTACTAAAGACAACCTTCCATGTAAATACAGTGATTGGTTATATTTTTAATATGATTTTTAATATAACCAATCACTGTATTTACATGGAAGATATATAAGATAAAATATTATTGAGGACGTTTATCAATGTAGTAGAACTCAAAACAATGTTTTTTTTTTATTTTTTCCTGTTTTTTTAATATCAGAAACGGCTTAACCGATTTAAATGTAGTTTTGATTATTGCATTTTGTTAAACTTTACTCAACATTTAGTGTTTTATTTAAATAGGTTTATAAATAAAAAAGGTTATAAAAAGGTGAAGCCACGAGGTGTCAAGGAGACTGCCTCTCTTTGCCGTGATAGTATCAGTATTATCGGTTACATACAAAAACTTTAAGATAATAATAATAATATAAGCCGGAGCCAATGGTACTGTCCACACGTGATGCGATTTCGAGACCGTCACGCGGTCAAAGCGCGCCGATGTTTTAATTATTCTATCTAACACTATCTAGATGGCTTGATGCTCGTTAGTGCTAACGTTGGGACGGAGAGCGGAGATACCATCGAGATTTATTAAATAACCAAGCTACAGTTCCACTTGCTTACCTTGAAATATATATATATATATATATATCTGTATAAATAGCTATCGTGGCTGCACTGTACACGCGATGGTTGTGGGTTCGATTCCCGCTCGGAGGAATAATTATATTAATTAAATAATTTCTCTGGTCTTGTGACCAGACAAAGCGCGGTCTTGAGTTCCGCCTCTCAATACACAATGAACAGTGAGAACGGAGTGTCTTGATAGGTGCTGTGTTCCTTCTATATTATACGGGGAAAGGTGCATTTAATTGTGAAAAGCATGTTTTTAGTTATATTGAGATCAACTTTTTAGGTAATTCAAATTTTAACAAATCCCATTTGAAGAAATATTTTTTTATAAAATATCGGCAATAATACGGCATATTACGATCTTACAATCTGCAAAAAATGGATATAATTGGGACCATTTTATTAGAAAAATTGTAGAAATTTAAAATAATACCTATATTATTTTATATTCAATTTAATATTTTTTAATGGCATGGCTTTTTTTAAACACTACATTCTTATATTAACACCTAGGTTCTTGCATAGCAAGGTAGGCAAAGAGAACCTAGTATCAAGAGACTCAGTTCTCCGCTTCCAGAACTAGACACTTTGTCTTGTCACCAGATTCCCCCGATTGGGAATCGAATCCACAACTACTGCGAATACAGTCTAACGCAGTCGCACTGCGGCACGCCATGGCGTCTTTGGATGGAATATTTTGTTATACGACACTCTTAAATCATTTAAGATATTCAACAAACTCAAAATCAAATTCCCATCAGGCATTAAGTCACATTACAAGAAAACATTAGCGCTCGGTAATTTTGCTAATTACAATTTCTTGACTCGCGTGTGTTTGATATGAGATTGATATGGCTGAACTAATGGAGAATAAATATTCATGAGTCGGCCTTATAATTGGTATCGTAACGACATATTCAATGGAGTTAAGCTAATACTTAAGCTCGTTTCTATATTAACTTATAACATGGTTAGATTTAATGAATAAAAGAGTTTTTTTGAAAATATCGTAGTTTTGGTAGAATTAAAGTGAACATTTTGCAATTATTTTAAATGATCAATCCATCTTGTTTGATAGTGATGTATTTATGAACTTTACATATTTTATAGATGTAGAGTTAATCTGTTTCTATTTCAAAAGTACATATGGCCTATACCTATGGTGATACTCACTGGACTCATGGGGGCTGAAATAGATTGTAAACAAATACAAAATAGTTTGCTATGTTATATTATTTATGACTTGACTAAATGGGCCTCTTACATGTTCTGAAATGCCTAGACATGTTAAGACATTGCTGAGAGCAAATCAATATACTCCAAAAATTTTATATTTATGAATATAGCTATAAAAGAATTTGCATTTCTTGACTTAAGTCAATCTTTAAAGATCCAAATTATATTAGTATAATTATTTAGTAACTGAAAGCTAGGTCTTAATGCGTTAAGTTTTTATTATAAGATATATAAACTAAACGATTTTTATATATAGAAAGATTGATTGAATTTGAATGTGTGACCTTTGATCTCTGTAAGACAGGTATTAAGCCAGTACGGACACCAGACTCTCACAATAACTGTTTCTTCCACTATTGGTTGTGGTACATTTTGTGAAAAATTTATTAAAACCAAGACCATTGTAACAAGAAGTAAAGATTATTAAGCTGGAAAAATTTTCGATTTCAAAGTAGCTTAACATTCATATAAGCCAAAACAGTCACATCGCATTTAATTGTAGAAAATAATAACATAATTTAAAACAATTCGCTCATTACACTGTAAAAGGCAAAAAAGTTCTAATATTATAAGTAACAAGCTCGCCTTTCTTAGAATTCTCGCAAGTGAAACTGTGTAGGTACCCAGTCTATTATATTGTTACAGATTGTTAATTTACAATTACACTTTCCTCTCTTTTGAGGTGAAAGTTGTATATTATAAAATTCTTGAATATTTTGTTGCTAGCTTTTAATAATATAATGCTTCCGTTATGTTTATTACATAAATCATTACAGATGAAGGGTTATTCGTCTGAAAAAAAATTTCGTTATCACCGTCTCAGCTGTTTTAAGCCCACAGCTGGACATAGGCCTCCCCCAAGGGTCTTCACGACGATCGGTCCTACACTTCCCGTATCCAGCGGCTTCCGGCGCCTTGACCAGAATGTCGGACACTTTGGTAGGGGACCTGTCTACTGAACTTCATCCGGGTCGTGGTCACCATTCTCGGGGAATTTCTATTATAAATTTATGTATTTCAAATTTAATGAGAGAAGCATTAGAACTCCCACTAACATCGATATTAATTGACAAAATTCAATTCAATATTAACAACTTTCTTTTCAATTAAAAAACCTGTCCTTTTAGTACGTGCTCTAGAAATATTGAATACCGGAGCGATAAAATTTTAACCAAAAATATTGTAAAAAATAAAGAAAGACAAGATAAGGCTTAGAGCAGAAACTCGTTAGCATTTCATAAATTACCGTACAGGTTGCAGGAATTTGCAACCCCAGCGTACCTTTAAGAGGGGGAATGCTCTTCCTACCAAGCCATTTAAAATACTACCAGCTATATGCATATAAAAAACAATCCGTACAAAACAATGATCAGATTTCGTGCAAACACTTGTGAATTACATATTTAGAAAACGTACAAAAATTTTAACGCAGCGGGATTCAAACTCGCGCGTCTTGGTAAACGTCCAAGAGTAAATAATGAATTATTTAATAATGAACAAGTTGTATTGTTAGCATCGCTTTTGTTGTTAAGAAAGCTCTAGTAACATAAGATTAATAAAATATATATTTGATGTAAACAAAACTTAAAGTATATAAAAAATAGAACTAATAAACTAAAGTTTTGAAGAGACACGGGTATTTCCATGTCACCTGCGACGTCAAATTTTATACGACTGTCCTAAAGTACCAAATTATAATATGTTATTACTAGCTTCTCAAAAACAGTAAGGTTTATAGATTTTTTTTATACTACATATTTAATACTAAGCTTATCGAATATAAGAAAGGATTTTTTTTTATCAAACCTCACGTTTTTTCCCGCACAGAGAGAACCTAGTGTCCAGACACTTCGTTCTCGACTTTCCGCTTTTCGAAATATTGGATTAATAACTTATTAACACCAAATTTTTTATTTAATTAATATTTTGTGAAAGATATTTTAAAAATATTTTTAGAAGTATAGTATAATATATAATAATATGTTTGATTATAAAATAAATATATTAAAACCACACATATTAGCATTTTCTCGTTAAAGTTTATTGGAAAAATGAAAGTTAAATCGAATTAATTATTTATTCATCTCGTTCACACTAACCACTTGCGTCACTCGTCACTTTAAAGTATAGCGCGTGATTATTGTTATAAAAGAAATATAAGAATAAATTAATGTTATTTATTATTTAATTTATATGTGTATTCGTAGAAATACAATACACAGATAATATCTAGAAAGTCAAAAGTTATTCAATAATCGCCATTTGATTGACAGGATATATAAGCGGGTGATGGAAATGTGACTGAGTGACTGATGATTAACAAGCATGTCTACGAATCACACATTCAAATTCAATTATGTTTTTATATATGTATAAATGTACGCCGATGCGCTGAGTATATTTTTTATGTATTTTTGTAAGAGTATTATAATGTTAGCCATTGACGCGGCGATTGACAGAATTATAAAAAGAAAAAAGAAAATGACATTGTTTCGTGCGGCGAATGGCGGGCGAAGCGAGGTGAGAGTGGAGCCCCCCTTAATGGAGCCCATCTTATATTTGACGTTTCCGTAAAAAATAATCAAATTATTATATTTTGTACAAAATATAAAGCCTCAATTTATTGCATTTGCAGCCACATTGTGTAATATATATTGTCATCACACTAAATGAAACAAAATTCAGACATATATAAAATAAATAAAATGTATATTCCAAACTTCAGCTCATTGGAATACCGGGAAGTGGGTCAAATTTAACTTGCAAGATTTGATTATTGACACACAGACCAACACTTGTATAGACAAAACTATATATGAGCTCATAAAAAAGTAATAATAGTAACTTTATTTTGGCACATGAAAAGGAATTTCTTGCCCATCGCGTTACAGAGAAAGTTCAAAGCACTCAAAGCTTGGGACTTCTGGTGCCAAGTGTAGGCTTGAGGGGTTTCTTTAAAATCCAAACTTCTCTCTCTGCGTAACAAAATTTAAAAATAACCTACTAATGTCGCCTTCACAATATGTGCTATAAATAAATTAATGAATATACACCGGCCTTGTTTGTAGACAAGACGAATTCTTTTCGTTAATTATATAGATGTTTCACTGTGAGATTTCATTTATTTCCTCTCATTTATACTTCTACATTTGTATGTGTAATAAACGTGAAACGGGAAATTGTTTATAATTCAAATATTCAAAACGTTCCCCTGCATGGAATTTGAAGCCCTATTAATCGCGGAAATCAATGCAGCGTCTTTTACTGTATAGTCGAAAAAACAATGTTTTACATAATTGAAAAACATGTTAAGAAAACGTATAAAAATTTGAATGTCAAACGTCATGCGTATAGCTTAGCGGTCAGAGCGCTTTGACGGTTTCCTAGAGGCACGGGTTCGAATCCCGCTAGGTTCAAATTTTTATACGTTTTCTAAATATGTTTTTCAATTAAATAATATGTGATTAACGCTTTAAAAATGTTAAAAGTGTTTTATGTATTTAACGCACTGCTGCTAATCGTCGCGTAGTAAAGCAACACACACCGAGATGTGAGATTAGAGCTCATATATTAGATAAGTGGGTAGCGCTTATCAGAAATCTTAGAGAAACAATGAAAGTTCAAGTTTCGAATAGCTAATTGGCCGTTTCCGATTGCATTGAAAAGTATAGAACTAGTGGAAAAGATTTATTTAATCGTTTTTTAGTTGAAGTAAATTATATACCGAAAAATAGTCAAAAAATCGCATAAAATTGGCACGCAATATTTAAACTAGCACCTCATGAAATTCGTTTAAGCTTACGCCAATAAATCAATGTATATCAAGATAACATTAAATACAATTTCCTGCGTTAAATATTTAAAAGTATATTAACATATAATAATATATAATAATAATAACTTAAATAATCTAAAATTAGTCATAGCTAATTCAGTGCTCGACGTGTTCGTTGGACATGTAAATTCAGAATATTCATATATGCTTATGTAAATATAGAAATTTAATTTCTGACTCGCATACCTTACTCCGTAAATTAATTTGGCTAGTGCAGGCTCTGTGTACTCATAAACGTGTGTTACCTACATTTGAACGTTGGTAGACTAATGTGTATCTCGAGTTTTGTGTGTCAAAAGCAATTCTTAGTATACAATTTAGTTAGGTGAAATACGAGTATTTCGAGCGTATAATTTGCATTTAAGTTTTATAATGTCAGTTAATAAATGTACATGAGTCGCGCAGTTCACTAACATTTTTATATTGTTGGGGAATGATCATATTATAATTATATTCAATTTTCCCGCTTTGGTGCAATAAAATGTCGCGTAGAGTTACGCCACTCATCAACACACAATGTCTCGGATTCGAGGCAAAAGTGTAGAACGGAGTGTCTTGACACTAGATTCGCTTGCCTTGCTATGTGGGATGAAGCTGAAGAAGAAAAAGATGAAGAAGATGATGATGAATGATTTCACATAATGTACATAATCAATTAATATTATGTATATCCAAAATTTTATCGAAATCTGTTTAGATGGTTTTAGTTCATAATTATTATTTTGTTAAGTATACAGCTCAGTTTCTCTGAAAAGGAATTTTTTTTTTTCCTTCATTTAATAATATATCCTTAGATATAACATGCAGTGGTACTGAAAACCGCATCAAAATCGGACTAGTAATTTTGGAGATGAATGGCAATATTGATTTGCACAAACAAACAAACACCCTCTCAGCCCAAACATACCTCATGAATTATAAAAATAATGTAAAAAAATAGAATTCTTCACCCATTTTAATAGTTTTTCAAGCCACATCTATAATTATTCATTACGATATTGTATTCGACTGCGACTACGCATATCTATTCTGTTGCCTATTTAGAAAGTAAGTTTTTTGCCCTTGTCCTACCGTTTATGTAAAATTTATTGCGTAAGATCGTCCATAAGGAATATTGTATTCCTTTTATGAACTTGATGTGCTTTTGCTTTATATTTTTTCCTTTATTCAGATATCTGGGTACGTTTTCCAATTTAGTTAATACAAATAAATTTATATGATACACATATTTATTACTCTCTAAGGCAGTCGTGGCGCAGTGGGAGACTCTGACTGTAATCGCGATTGGTTGCGGATTCGATTCCCATTCAAAGGGATAATAATGTAATCATTTTCATTTCTTCGCTCTGGTGATCAAAGCAAAGCACGCCGTTGAGGTCTAAAACTCAAGACACAATGTATTGAATTCGAAAATAAAGTGAAGAATGGAGTGTCTGGACACTAGGTTCTCTGACTACCTCGAGAAAGCGGGAAAAAGTGTAAAGGTGAAAAAATATATTACTGTGATCTTTAGTGTTGATTACAGCTAACTTAAAAAAAAAAAAAAAAAAAAAAAAAAAAAAAAAAAAAAAAAAAAAAAAAAAAAAAAAAAAAAAAAAAAAAAAAAAAAAAAAAAAAAAAAAAAAAAAAAAAAAAAAAAAAAAAAAAAAAAAAAAAAAAAAAAAAAAAAAAAAAAAAAAAAAAAAAAAAAAAAAAAAAAAAAAAAAAAAAAAAAAAAAAAAAAAAAAAAAAAAAAAAAAAAAAAAAAAAAAAAAAAAAAAAAAAAAAAAAAAAAAAAAAAAAAAAAAAAAAAAAAAAAAAAAAAAAAAAAAAAAAAAAAAAAAAAAAAAAAAAAAAAAAAAAAAAAAAAAAAAAAAAAAAAAAAAAAAAAAAAAAAAAAAAAAAAAAAAAAAAAAAAAAAAAAAAAAAAAAAAAAAAAAAAAAAAAAAAAAAAAAAAAAAAAAAAAAAAAAAAAAAAAAAAAAAAAAAAAAAAAAAAAAAAAAAAAAAAAAAAAAAAAAAAAAAAAAAAAAAAAAAAAAAAAAAAAAAAAAAAAAAAAAAAAAAAAAAAAAAAAAAAAAAAAAAAAAAAAAAAAAAAAAAAAAAAAAAAAAAAAAAAAAAAAAAAAAAAAAAAAAAAAAAAAAAAAAAAAAAAAAAAAAAAAAAAAAAAAAAAAAAAAAAAAAAAAAAAAAAAAAAAAAAAAAAAAAAAAAAAAAAAAAAAAAAAAAAAAAAAAAAAAAAAAAAAAAAAAAAAAAAAAAAAAAAAAAAAAAAAAAAAAAAAAAAAAAAAAAAAAAAAAAAAAAAAAAAAAAAAAAAAAAAAAAAAAAAAAAAAAAAAAAAAAAAAAAAAAAAAAAAAAAAAAAAAAAAAAAAAAAAAAAAAAAAAAAAAAAAAAAAAAAAAAAAAAAAAAAAAAAAAAAAAAAAAAAAAAAAAAAAAAAAAAAAAAAAAAAAAAAAAAAAAAAAAAAAAAAAAAAAAAAAAAAAAAAAAAAAAAAAAAAAAAAAAAAAAAAAAAAAAAAAAAAAAAAAAAAAAAAAAAAAAAAAAAAAAAAAAAAAAAAAAAAAAAAAAAAAAAAAAAAAAAAAAAAAAAAAAAAAAAAAAAAAAAAAAAAAAAAAAAAAAAAAAAAAAAAAAAAAAAAAAAAAAAAAAAAAAAAAAAAAAAAAAAAAAAAAAAAAAAAAAAAAAAAAAAAAAAAAAAAAAAAAAAAAAAAAAAAAAAAAAAAAAAAAAAAAAAAAAAAAAAAAAAAAAAAAAAAAAAAAAAAAAAAAAAAAAAAAAAAAAAAAAAAAAAAAAAAAAAAAAAAAAAAAAAAAAAAAAAAAAAAAAAAAAAAAAAAAAAAAAAAAAAAAAAAAAAAAAAAAAAAAAAAAAAAAAAAAAAAAAAAAAAAAAAAAAAAAAAAAAAAAAAAAAAAAAAAAAAAAAAAAAAAAAAAAAAAAAAAAAAAAAAAAAAAAAAAAAAAAAAAAAAAAAAAAAAAAAAAAAAAAAAAAAAAAAAAAAAAAAAAAAAAAAAAAAAAAAAAAAAAAAAAAAAAAAAAAAAAAAAAAAAAAAAAAAAAAAAAAAAAAAAAAAAAAAAAAAAAAAAAAAAAAAAAAAAAAAAAAAAAAAAAAAAAAAAAAAAAAAAAAAAAAAAAAAAAAAAAAAAAAAAAAAAAAAAAAAAAAAAAAAAAAAAAAAAAAAAAAAAAAAAAAAAAAAAAAAAAAAAAAAAAAAAAAAAAAAAAAAAAAAAAAAAAAAAAAAAAAAAAAAAAAAAAAAAAAAAAAAAAAAAAAAAAAAAAAAAAAAAAAAAAAAAAAAAAAAAAAAAAAAAAAAAAAAAAAAAAAAAAAAAAAAAAAAAAAAAAAAAAAAAAAAAAAAAAAAAAAAAAAAAAAAAAAAAAAAAAAAAAAAAAAAAAAAAAAAAAAAAAAAAAAAAAAAAAAAAAAAAAAAAAAAAAAAAAAAAAAAAAAAAAAAAAAAAAAAAAAAAAAAAAAAAAAAAAAAAAAAAAAAAAAAAAAAAAAAAAAAAAAAAAAAAAAAAAAAAAAAAAAAAAAAAAAAAAAAAAAAAAAAAAAAAAAAAAAAAAAAAAAAAAAAAAAAAAAAAAAAAAAAAAAAAAAAAAAAAAAAAAAAAAAAAAAAAAAAAAAAAAAAAAAAAAAAAAAAAAAAAAAAAAAAAAAAAAAAAAAAAAAAAAAAAAAAAAAAAAAAAAAAAAAAAAAAAAAAAAAAAAAAAAAAAAAAAAAAAAAAAAAAAAAAAAAAAAAAAAAAAAAAAAAAAAAAAAAAAAAAAAAAAAAAAAAAAAAAAAAAAAAAAAAAAAAAAAAAAAAAAAAAAAAAAAAAAAAAAAAAAAAAAAAAAAAAAAAAAAAAAAAAAAAAAAAAAAAAAAAAAAAAAAAAAAAAAAAAAAAAAAAAAAAAAAAAAAAAAAAAAAAAAAAAAAAAAAAAAAAAAAAAAAAAAAAAAAAAAAAAAAAAAAAAAAAAAAAAAAAAAAAAAAAAAAAAAAAAAAAAAAAAAAAAAAAAAAAAAAAAAAAAAAAAAAAAAAAAAAAAAAAAAAAAAAAAAAAAAAAAAAAAAAAAAAAAAAAAAAAAAAAAAAAAAAAAAAAAAAAAAAAAAAAAAAAAAAAAAAAAAAAAAAAAAAAAAAAAAAAAAAAAAAAAAAAAAAAAAAAAAAAAAAAAAAAAAAAAAAAAAAAAAAAAAAAAAAAAAAAAAAAAAAAAAAAAAAAAAAAAAAAAAAAAAAAAAAAAAAAAAAAAAAAAAAAAAAAAAAAAAAAAAAAAAAAAAAAAAAAAAAAAAAAAAAAAAAAAAAAAAAAAAAAAAAAAAAAAAAAAAAAAAAAAAAAAAAAAAAAAAAAAAAAAAAAAAAAAAAAAAAAAAAAAAAAAAAAAAAAAAAAAAAAAAAAAAAAAAAAAAAAAAAAAAAAAAAAAAAAAAAAAAAAAAAAAAAAAAAAAAAAAAAAAAAAAAAAAAAAAAAAAAAAAAAAAAAAAAAAAAAAAAAAAAAAAAAAAAAAAAAAAAAAAAAAAAAAAAAAAAAAAAAAAAAAAAAAAAAAAAAAAAAAAAAAAAAAAAAAAAAAAAAAAAAAAGTGCAATTAGTATAATAGCAATCGACAGTTCTAGGTCTACACTCGGCGGATTTATACGGAATTAAATAATATGCTACTAAATAAAATATTCGAACCACTGACCTCCACTGACCACTGAGCTATTGTATATAATCTCATTTCTTACTAATAAGCATTCAATCTAACTGTCATCACATGCTCGGTCAGAGAAAGTGGCGGTACAAAAAGTATATAGGCTTAATTAGAGGCGCTTGCATGCTCCGATTACTGCACCGCAACGTCGGCGAATGCGTACATATGAGTGTGTAACTATTAGGTTATACGGAACCTATTATTTAAATAATTGCTTATTGTTTATCTTCAATCATGTTACAGTTTGTGGTTCAGGATAGAAAGAGATAAATCACTTTGTTCTCTTATTTCTGAATGAATAGAGTGAGTACTTCTGCGTCACTGCGAAGCTCAATGCTGTATTTTTTTCAAGCAGACATGTATGTAAAACATGTATGCTATAAAACGTAAATTAAAAGAAAACAACATGTAAAAAAAATGGGATATTAATAGCAATTCATTTTAAATAAATGAAATACTTTTTAAGTGCAGTATTAGAACTTATAGTTAATATTTTTACTGTACTCAAGACTCATTATACTTTGTGATAACAGGTTAGTGATATGACACTTTTTTTAGCTTCACGGTTTTTCCCGCATTGCCACCCGGCTATGACTACCCAGACTGACTGACTACCCTGACTACCCAGTCAGGGAGAACCAAGTGGCAAGACTCTCAGTTTTCCACTTTCCAACTGAATTCGAGACATCCTATGTTGCGTGGCGGTACTCATCGTTGCGCTTTGCCATGTCATTGGAGCGGAGAAATTAAAATCATTTAAAAATAATCATTCCCCCGAATTGGAATCGAACCCACAACAAATCGCGTTTACAGTCAGATATTTTCACACTGCGCCACCATGGCCTCTGACTGATATGACCTGTATACTGATACGGATAGATATCTTTCATATTTCAATATTAAAATGTACCTCTATATATCTCTATATAAATAAGAAATATATACATTAGTTTTTGTTTTTAAATTAAATATTTCACTGCTAAAATCGAATCTATAACCATTGCATGTACAGCCAACTACGTTGCAATAGTGTCAATGATTATTGAACAATTCAAAATATTCAGATTTGCCACAAACATGGCAATATTAATTATTTAAGCTTAGCTTGGTGCTAGTGCGTGAAAATTAGTAGTTTGGAGCGCCAAATTATACCGTGGAAAATCCTATTATTATATAAGCACGTCGGTAGTCGGTTGAGATTTAATGAAATATGGTTGTGGGTGTGTACTATTCATCTTTTTATTCTACTCTATTCTATCAAATTATTTTTATTTCTATACTATTAACAATTGTCAACACTCCACACTTTTTGTTTGAATCTAGTCATAGCTTCCCTCCTATATGTACCTATATATTGTGTTAACTGCGCATTTCACTTTGACATTCGACTAAGAATTCTTGTAAAATATTTGATATTTTGTCTTTTTCTCTAAATCAAACTATTTAACCGGATTAACTGCGTATATTGTGGTATTTGAAAATATCAATACTAAAACCAACTAATGTCAGTTTACCTGTGACCACACCCTACGTTCAATCTCTTAATTCTCTCGAATTTCTAAAATGTATTTTCGAATATAAAAATATACGAGATTAATCCGGTTAAAATAGCTTCATTTAAAACTTGGGGACAACTAAAATATTTTATCATTTTTCTCTTATTTTGTAACAATTTATATATTTAGAAAACAACTTTACATTTATTAAATTTGTAGGATATAAAGTACTGACCAACCGTTACCTTTTAACCCAAAAACTCACTGCCTTATCACCAACGAACGTGGCGTACAAGCTTATTCTTATTTTTTTTATTACAGGTCAAATGTATGTAAACAAGCAGTGGAATTAACTGCACAGAGTAGCTTACACACAGAGAGGTCCCTCTCTCTCATATCTTTAATTTACAAAAAAATATATTTTAAAATTTATATAATGAGACGTCATTAGGATGTATGTGCAAGAACAAATAGTAGTGGGTTCAGCTCGTGCTTGGTCAATATCAAAAATAGTTGTATACCTCGGGTCTTTTTTTTGTCATGCTGGGAAATGCTTTTGGGCAGACCGCCCGTGTGCAGGCCCTTGCGGAAACGGACGCTACTGTGGGACTCACCGGCAAGTATAACTGAGCCCAACGGAAACCCCTCTCCACCCCAATGTTGTATATGGAATTGCGCATACTACGACAGCGCCTCGGTGGACGGCCCACCTATTGCGGGCCACCGACGCCTTCAGTCAACGTCGCGCTTTACTCTCTACAAAATGGAGTTCGAGGAGCTTATCCCTGTATGCTATATATATGTCTATCAGATTTATAGATTAGAAATTAAGCTATCTAATATAATTATTATAACCACAAAATGTCATGTTACCTTCTTTAAACCTAAAAATCACTAAAATATAACTTAACCTCATTAAAATAATAAAATTTAAAAACAAGAAAAAATACGAGTTTTAAAAACAATAAAACTTTAATGGCACGTTAAAAGATTATGTACTAAAGTTTCAGCTCACAGCCACAGCTGCCGTAAATATGGATCATAAAATTATGACTCAAAGCGAAATTGTAAGGCTGTCATCATCCCACATTCTTCTAGCTGTTTAAACATAATTCTGTACTTAGCTTTACAGGAAAATATTTTATTTTCTTTCTAATTTCTATATATGTAATGCAAATGTCACAACAAAGGTAAATAAGTTTCTAAGCCTTCTTAAAATATATATATATATATACATTTGATCGTGAAATTATTTCATATAATATAATATCTATAGCATACGCTAAGTACTCATTGTGTATAAAAGACGGTGAAACGCTTCAAGTACAAAGAAAATTAAAAAAAATATGAAACTTTTAATAAGTTATTTCTTTTTATTAATTGTAAATGTTTTTCGCCTTTGCATGAATTTTTTGTATTATAGCCGTTACGCGCGGCGATTAAGGGTAAAAAAAAATGACGATTGGCGAGCGAAGCGAACAGGGAGCGGAGCCTCTCATGTTTCTACAAAGATTTAAAAAATATCTAATTAATTGCTGGAATTAACACACGATACCTAGTTGGGTACTTATTAAGCTACTATAACAAAGCATAATTTATTTAATTTTTAGACATGTATATGTAAAATTTGATTCTATTTTACTATAAATAGAAAATGCCCAATTAAATTATTCCCCTTTTTTTTCAAACTGAGCACCTTCTTTTAAGACACTCCGTTCAGTCCTTTTTATTATATATTATGTAAATAATATGGCCTGAGTACATAAAACGACAGACTTCGATTTGAGGTTCAAACTCCACTTAGAGACATTTTTTTGAGTACCAGATCTTATTAGACAAAGAACAGCGTTGGATTCTGCCATATACCTAACGGGGCGAAACCTCTTTTTTCAATATTTTCTTGTTTTTAACTTAAATTGTAACTCGTTCATTTATTTATCAATTACTCAGCCAATATTACACTGTTCCCACAATACACAACGAATGTAACTGGCATATTGACATGCGAACGAACAGGTCTGACATTTAATTACACCCGAAAAGAGCCTACCACACAACGCTGGGCTTAACCGATTATTTGCTTAATGAGCTGCTGGATATGAAAGGAAGTGAAATTATAAACAATGCCTATTTATAACTTTGAATATCTTCGTTTTAAAGATATAAAACCCTTAAGATATAGTGACTATCGAGCGTCTGACTGGAATTGCGCTAGGCTGCGGGTTCGATTCCCACTTGGGAGAGTGTTTCTTTTTAATTATTTCTCCACTCTGATAACTGTAACAGAGCGGTGCGTCGAGTTTCGCTACACACAATATATTGATTTCGGGCAGAAAGTGGAACTGAGTGTCTTGACTCTTAGTTCTCTCCGACTACCCTGCTATGCAGAAAACAGCGTGAAGCGAAATTGCAACATTTAATATAAGATTTCTTCAGACTTAGTTCATAATATTTTTTATGTGATATTTTTAATTTAGGGCAAAAGCCCACCGTGGCCCAATCGAACAGCGTCTGATAGTTGTAGGTTCAACTTCATACTGGGGAATACTTATGTTTCATAATATATTTTTTTACCGCTCTGACAAGACAAACGTGACGGAACAACAAAACTAATTTTCAATCAATCGAATTTGCCCTAATTCTCAATTCGCACGAATTGTCTCAACTCTCGATTTTCTTGTAGGTTATCACGTTTGTTTTCCGAATACTATTATCCTACAAATTGAGTGTGAAACAGCAGATGTCTTTCGTATTGCACTGAATCGGTGAAATTCACATCATGTTATATAAAGGCGCTGTATTGAAACCACAAACGTCGTTTATATGTAGCATATCTTATATATATATATACCATCGTGTCTAAAAACACGCCATAAATAAGCTTATAATTATAAGCTGATTAGTTAATATTTAGTAGAATTCAAAATATAAATCTCTCATCTAAGATTTGAACCCATACCCATAAACATTTGTAAAGTCACTTCTATTTTGTAAAATAATTAACGTAATAAAAAATAATATAACAAAACTATAAAGAAAACGTCTCCAGCAAAAAATTGGACATAAAATAACCAATATAGATTATCTGCAAATCGTAAAAATAAACAATTGTTAAATGCAACAATAGAAAATAAAAGGAAAATATGAAGCGAACAAAGTGCTTTAAAAGGGAAATAAAAGTGCTGACTTAATCGTTGCTGGCTAGCGCTAACTGAGATTGCTGAGTCAGTGATTTCAAAAATGAGCCACACAATGCTATTTCATGGTTGAATTAACAATATTAAGGTGAATCCCCTTATTTTTATTCCATTTTTTTTAACATATACACTAGGCATGTAAATGTAGAGCCTATTTTGTTTTGTCTATTTTAAATTCATATTCTGTATCTATATATCCAAATTATATATTTTAATATTTTTTAAGTGATACACACTTAGGAAAATGAAAAAAATATTTTAAGAAAACGTGTAAACATTTGAACGCAGCGGAATGTGAACCCGCGCCTCTTGGAAACTGTCTAAACGCTCTGACCGCTAGGCCATGCGTTCTTCATCCATCTATCATTTATAATATATATCTAAATATAATTTTTTTTTACTTATGTATAATACAGTAAAATTATTAACAGTTAAAAAGTATGTCTGTACATTTTTCGTCCCCGTAAAAAAATAAATTTTTAAAATTGTTTGAATTAATCTTTTTTTTTGTGGTATAGTTTTTAATCCTGTGCAAGGTTTAATTGATTTCGAAGAATGGAGCACTTGATGAAAACTATAAGAAATATATTCAGCGTGATGAAAATTATACGTTGACATATCATATCATAAAAATCATTCAACATCTGGACATCTGATGAAGAACTATATAAGTTCATCTAATTCTATTGATATACTCGTATATAACAATTGCAAATCTGGCACATTTGATGAAGAAGCCTGATAGCTAAACCGTTAGCATGTTGCTTTAGCATTATAAGTAAATGCTGCATCAGTTTTCGTCAACAAATAAAAATCATTCACTTTGCGTCCATCGCGCCGCGGCGCTGGCTGTAAAGGCGATGTGTGTGGGTTCAATTCCCACTCTAGGCAATGGTTATATTTATATTGTTCTAATTTTTTCTCACTAATATATTCAACGTCAAAAGGTGGAAAATGGAACAATTATGTCATAAAGTCAAACGTATTTACGGTAATCAACACTAATAAACGTTACCAAAATGGATGTATTTGTGCCAAGATTATTTTGAAATGACTTTTACGGAAACACTAATTATTTTATCATGCATAAGCGAGCCATTCGCGCAATTTATAACTTAGGCCCGATAGAATCCTTAAGGCAAAAATTTATGGAAATAAATATATTGACAGTTCTGCCTCAATATATATTTGATAATGTAATTGTATGCAAAGAAAAATATTAAAGATTTTACTAAAGTTGGTAATGTACATAATATTATTACTGGAAATAGGCTTAAATCTAATCGCGCCTGTAATTTGATTGTTCTTTCATGGGACAAACGCTTTTACACTACGATCCCAGAAAATGTCCGAAAATACTTAATTAACGTTTCGTATTAATAATAACACGCCTTGGGAATGAAATGCTCGCGCCATTCAATTTGAAAGGTATCATTGTCACTAAAAAATCTGTAAATTATTGATTTAAAAAAAAAAGAAATAGAAGTCCCGCTGTTTCTTGCGCCGGTTCTTCTCAGGTCTGAGGCATTAACTTTAGTGAACCGGTGGTAAATTGTTTGATAGTAAATAATTAATTGAAAAATGAAGCATGTAACTTCTTATTTTAAATTAAATTATTTGACTTTGACTTTTACATTAAAAAATAGTATTTTATAAGAATTAATAATTAAAAAAAAGTTAATAGTTCTTTTCTATAATATATATTAATAAATTACACCATACTGTATAACAGTGTATTACTTATGCAAGCAGTAGCGTGTAACCGTCAATCACCGCGCGTTCGCAGATTGAATTATAACCAACAATGATACATATTAGACCCTTTCGCTGAAAAATTAGTAGCAAAAACTTTTGATAAAGTTTTCGAATATTTTAAAGTTAAGTAAGTTCTTTATATTTTTAGTTATGGATAGCTATATAAAATAAATTGTACTTTTATTATAATGTACTATTGTATATTGTAGTTTTATAATGCTTTATTGTCTTCGAAATAGGTATGTATGTGTTCAAAATAAATACAGTCAAATTATAATTTATGTGCTTAATATTTGACAGCCCTAAATTAATCGACTTATAATATATTTGAACACGTTACTAAATGAAACACCCATGCTCATTGCCATTTGATAAGTGACTAATTATATTTTTAAACATAAAAATAAAAAACAAAATTAATAAGTATAAAAACTCTTTTGTATGTGTGTAAAATTTGTACTATTTCTAATATACCTATGATACCTTAAAATAGGTAATAACGTTTAGTACATTACAAAATATATTCTATTGAATTTATACGTTACATTATATGTTACAAAGCATTCAATTTTCTCTTATCTATATTTATAAACGTCTGTCTGTTTGTTCATTTAGAAATCGAAGTGTTCCACAGTCACTTTCGAAAAAGGAAACTCTTGGAAAAATTATACTATACAGCCATTTATGTTTATATATCAAGGTTATTGTTAATTACAATATGTAAGAAATGATATATAGTTTTTTATCACTTCGCATATAGAATTAGCGGCAAGTTCCATTCTATTTATAAGTTATTATAAATTGATAAGATTTTTCTTAATTTTTAGCAAGAACGTGGAGAACAATAGGAGCTATCCATTTATAACGTAAAACGATTAAGGGTTACTGGAGTCGACTATGTTTATTTTTTTCTTACAATATATCTTGGTATTTCTTACGTAAGATCGCAAAAATGATTGCATAAATTTTGAAAATTTGTAAACACGTATTAGTAAGTAAATGAAAGCTTTCAGCACTGTTTTACGGATAAAAAAAGAAACAATATAAAAGGTAAAATAAATCATAAAATTAACATAAAAAAAACAATATAAAACATAAGAAATTTGTTATAATGTGAAGTAAAATGTTAGACCACTTACCATATTATTTGGCTCATGTGGCTGTAAAAACTATATATATTGACTGGAGTGAGATTTGAGTAGTTTGGTAGACTCAAATCGCATTTAATTAGTTACTTCTATATCTGTATTATTATCATGCATCATACATAATTTTTTTTTTAGTTTTCATCTTAACGCTTAATAACCTTCTAGTAAAAACCTTGAAGCTCCATGTTAATTAATTTAACTATAGGTAACCTTTAAAAACTAAACAAATAAAATTTCAACTTCCAAGAGATGTATTCAAAGTTTAAATTTACAAAAAGCGGAATATGAAAAGTTCCGAAACATTTGTGTACACTCAACGAACGAACAATTGAAATGTAAAGCTTCTGTTACAGGTAAAAACTTTTATTTGGCGAATGCCAGTCGGAACATTGTGTAAATGTAAAAAAATATGGATCCATTTTCGTTTAGTTGCAAGCCGGATGACCGTCGAGTTTCCAGCTTGCAGCTTAAGCCATAATATAACCCATATATTTAGAAAACGTATAAAAATTTGAACACAGCGTGATTTGAACCCGCGCCTCTTGAAAACGGTTCAAGCTCTGACCGCTAAGCCATGCGTTCTACATCCAGCTACGTCTAAATTCTTATACGCTTATTACAACTTATATTTGTTGTTAGCATCTTTGTAATGTTAAAGAAGCTTTTCGTTACGTATATGTTTCATTTGAATAACCTTAATAAAGAGATTCACTTTTTGAAGTTTATTTTTTTTGGTTTTTATCACGCAGGTACATATATGTTATAGACATATTACAATATAACGGTCAGATCAAAATTTTAACAGCCATTTGAAACAGCTCAAACATTCTGAATATTCGTATAATAAGATTAGAACTGTATTGTAATAATTATTTTAAATATTTTAGTACACCGAAAAGCAATGTAACTTAATAAATTATTTTTTTATACAAAATTACAAAACAATATCTCAGTTTCATGTTGTCTCCGCATAGAAAGTCAGAGAAAACCTAGTGTCAAAACACTCCGTTCACTTTCCGCTAGTAGTCTAGACGTTGCGTTTTGAGTGGCGGAACTCAACGCCACGTTTTGTCGTCGATACCAGAGTGGAGAAATGAAAACAATTTAAATTTAATTAAATGATTCGGGGAAATCCTCGAATGGGAATGGAACCCACAACATATGGCATTTACAGCCAGACGCTGCCCCATGACGCCACGATGTATGGGGCACAAAAACTCACCAAAGAAACAAAAAAATGAGAGCTTTAAGGTTTATAATAATTTAAACATTTATGCATAGAATGTGAAAATCCAAAAACGATATATTATCACTTTATTCTATACAATTGTTTTCTAATAATATAATTTAATTTATATTAGCCGTATCTATATGAAAATTATGTGTTGATATATGAATTTAAACGTAAGCTTTATTATACTAACAATATTGTTTATTAAATATGATGTGAAATATCTTTGTAAGCCTCAAAAATCTACTTTTACAAGAATTTGTTTCGACAAAGACACTATGAATTTAGTAATGTCCGTACATCACATAAATAGATAATAGTAGTAGAGATTGAACCTACGACCTCCAGCTTAACAGGCATCATAACCACTGAACCAAAAGCGTTGTTATGTTAAACACATGTAATTAGTTATATTATAAAAGAATAATTTTAAATAAGCCCTAGAGCATTGGCTCGTTGAATTTCTAATAGCACTTCTCGTTTCGTCTCGCGCTATACGAGTACCTGCAAAGTAAACGTCCTTACAGCATCCCTGTGGAAATCTAATGCGAGCTCATCGCTTCCAAATTAATGTTAAGAAAAACACAGATGTGTGCACAGTGGAATTACATCACAAGAGTATGCTCTCGGTAACGAAATACCCGCATCTTTGACTTGGACTTATCATCGTTCATTTATGAAATAGAATGAAAGCTAAGTTTGTTTTTCTGGCCAATTTACTATATTGTTGACAGTATTTTTTTATGTAATATAGTTTTTTTTTGCGCAGTAGGATAGCGTTTGATTGTTTGCGATTCGCGTGAGTTCGATCCCAACTCGGGGGGACTGTTATACTTAAAATATATTTTTTTTCCTGAGACACCTGTATACTTAGTCTTGCCATAAATGTTGTTACAAATACACCATTTTTTTATTTTACGTAACGTTTATTACATACATTACATTATATATGTACAGTGTGTGAGTTTAATACCATTAAAAATATGTAAATCTTATATATGTATATTTTTTTTATCATTAACATTTTCATCCTTTTTTTCATCATTTTCTAAACATGTCTTTTTTTATATGTAAATCTTATTCGAAACGGTCTCCATTGGCTGCAACACGCAATGTCTAGATTTCGGAAAGTAGGCAACAGAATGTCTTGACACTACGTTATCTTTGGCTACCGTGTTATGCGGGAAAAAGCGTGAAGAACTATCTAAGATGATAAGTGATAAATCATTTGTATCTTTTGCAAATTCACCTATTTCTTAAACTTCACTATTATATCGTTCTCCTGTTCAGAACTTTGCCTTTTTAGTCCTTATATAAAAGACACAGTCAGTTCCATTAATTTTTTAAATTAAAATATGAAACATGAACGGGTTTTATTTTCATTAATAATTTCTATCATTCAACGAAATCACTTGGTAAAATTTTAAAATTGAACACAAGCGCAGACATTCTAATGCAATAGAAATTGACGAAACACTTTCATTTCACTTTGTACATTCGCAGGCACATTATAAACAAATAGTAGGTATTTCGTTTAAATCACGTTTTTTCAAAGAACCCACTTTCTTGTTTACTCGAACTTCTTTACAAATATTTCCAGACAAAAACCTCGCGTATTGTCTAACATTTCAGATTGTCACTTTGTATAAAGAGAGAGCTGTCTATCGATCATATTATTGTATTTTGGTAACGTTCACTGGAATTTACAAAGTAGAAAACAAAACTTTTGACTGCACTAATATTTATTTTTATTCACAAATAACTTTCAATTGTCTTGTCTTGTCGTGAACAATTTCGTTTTAGTTTAGTTTTGGTTCCTAACTAACGTACATTTTGAAGCTTAAAAAAAATACTGTAAATAATTCATTTTAACGATCACTTGAATCTGAATGTTCTTTTCACTTGACACTTTTTAAAGTATAACGGATTAGTCAAAAGTGCCTAGTTTCAATTGCCAAAACCGATATCCAATTGTTGCACGAATTCGAGACATTGCATGTCTCAAATAGTTCGACCTTTCATAGACATTTAAAAATATTACTAAAGCCTATGCATATTTTAAAAAAAAAAACACTTCAATAATGTAATATACAGTATAAAAACACAATACTATTGTATTAAACAGTGTCTGTCTGTTTCTGTCACTCATAACTTAAAAAATACTTATATTTCTTATAACAAAAATAAACATAATAAAAATATAATGTATAGAAAATTAAAAAACATTGGCATGTTTATATAAAAAAATACATATTTAGAAAAAGTATAAATTTTCTTCATTTTCCTTAGTGTGGGAATAACACTTTAAAAAAATGTTAAAATATATATGTTTATATAATCTCGTTACATACGCAAGGGACTTCAATCGTAGAGCTTATTTACTTGTCAATATAGAAAGCTAAGAAATTACTTAATGAATTTATCCACTATACTAATGTCAATGACACATACGTCGTAGAGATTATTAGTTCTATACTGACTTTACTGAACAGGTTTTTATTTATATAGACATAACTAATTTTCGCTCGCAACTTCGTTTTGAAAAGTTTAATCTCGATCTTGCTCCATTACAATTCCCAATGCACATCCGTGCCTAATTGCAGCTTTCTACGGCCAGTATTTTTGTTTTTCAGTTTCACTCTCCACCAGAATTCGAAATATTGCGAGTTGTAGGGCGGGGTTCAACGCCGCGCTTAGTCTTTTTCATTGGGGTATTAGGCATTTGGTGGAGAATGAATTTAATAGAATTATGAACATTCCCTCGAGTGGTAATCGAACCCACAACAAATCACATTTACTGCCAGACCTATTGTGATAAAATTGGCTATAGACAAAAAGATAGATGTGTACTTAGGTAAGTAAGTTTATTAAATTTGAAGCGTAAAAATCAAGCAATTGTATCTTTTCGTGGAAAAGAAGAAAAACACTAAATTTCCGATTGCAACAAACATAACTTTATTCAAGTCTACATTTTCAGCAATATTTCATTTTCTTCTCATTGTTAGAAATGAAAAAGAAATATATATATATTATTGTACAGCGCGTTGAAAGTCACAACACACCCGGTTTGGCCGAGTCGCGTTGTTATTTGAATCCTCCAGTTCAATTCAACAAGTGATTATTATTCTCGTAGAAATAAAAGAAAGATAAACAAATCATTGCTTTCTGAATTATATTCATGGAGTTAACGAAGACGGCTCAGTGGTTTGGAATGAAAGCAATGTTTGATGTCAAATAAACCTTTTTCAGCCCAAAGGTGCTCAGCAATAATTGTGGAAGCAAACACAAGCTGAGAGGTTCACGTAGACTGGTGCCAAGTGCAAAACACAAAATATAATAATAGAAGTGCAATTTGATGGTCCCTAATCCTATTGGTTGTACTGTTAGTTGGTTATCTTTTGTGCTAGGGTTTGCCATTGAAGTGCTTAAAGGAATCTGCAAATGACAAGTACAACTGCGTAGAACTACTGCCGCAGTCCCAGGGTCACGCCAGGCAGTGTCAAATTGTATCTCGCAACTGACTGGCGTATGATATTTAGCTGAATGCCCGGGCTTGTCGCAAAACGTCACGCCTTGATGGCTATAGTGGATGGGAGCCTGTCACTCCCCTATTATTATGGGGAAAATGGTGGATAGTTAGAGGAACTGGTGTGATCTTTCCATAAGTCAATCGATGCATTGATGGAAAGTACAGGTGCGCAAGTCCAGCGTGAATGCATAACCGCTTCGCCGTCGGAGGCCAGGGGGTAAGAGAAGGCGGTACCTCCCGGTGGCGTTAAAGGAGCTACTGCGGGAGGGCCGTGATGATCATCCTGCTAGTTATTGAGGATGATTTCTAAATTGCAGATCTGCAAGAAATCATGCAAATACACTATTAGAAAGAATATTAATAAGTAAAGTTATTTCTCTGAGGAACAATATTTAAAGGATAAAAATGTTTGGAGATAATATGATAATATGAGTTTAATGGCGGATTAGCTACCAATGTATTTAATAATAAAACCATTCAACGATTCAAAAGTGCTTGCAAAAGTCTTTTTGAATAAAGGATACTTTGAATTTGAATTATTTAAGGGAATTATTAAAATTCCTAAAAGCTGAATATTGCATAAACTGAAAATTTTATATCTATTTTTTTTAGTATTAAATAAATTACAGTGTACGGTAGGTTACCTTTAAATCGCTCTCCTGTAAATTGGTGTTTCTTTACTTGTTACAGTTTAAGTAGAGCTCAATATGGTGATATCTTTCTCCACTTTTTGTTTATTATAACGATACGGTTTGAAGAGTTGAGAATAATGTTGCACTTTGAAAAATACATACTTAGAAAACGTATTAAAATTGACGGTCAACGGTTCAACCTCACTCTATAAACTCACTTTGTACGATAAATTATAAACACACATCTTCTACAAATAGTATTTGAACTCGCATACAAGTTGGTTAGCCTACTACAATAGGACGGGCATCGTACCTACGATTTAGCACGCTGAGTACTACAAACCGCTAGACTGCCAAAAAGTTAATTCACATATATCAATTATACTAAAATATATGTATTATACATTTAAATTTAAATAAAAAAAACTTAATATAGGTATATTTAATGTTTTTCTGAAACCCAATAACTTTATAATGGCATTTAAAACAGTGAGTTAAATTAAATTACCTTCTAATAACACCTTCGCCTGTTTCTATGAATTAGTTATTGCTTTGGAAAACTTGTTGCAAAGAAATTAGAGCAGGCGCCAGCTAGTAAAGTATTCACAAACGCCTTCGTTTCGTTATTGAAAGTAATTGGATAAAATCTCTTAGCGGAAAACAGATATTTTGTAATATTAGCTTGCTTATTACTATTAAATATGGAGACATGAATAACATTAGTTATTTGGTGTGATACACCTATTTCTGAATCCAAACAAATGTATGTCTCTTTATTTTTTACCTTTACGATTTTTTCTGTAAAGTAGTCAAAGAGAACCTAAAACATTGAGAAATCAAAACATTGCGTGTCGAGTGGTGGAACTCAACGCCACGCTTTCTCTTAGGTACCGTACCAGAGCAGAAAAATATAAATAATTTTAATAAAATCTTTCCATTGAGTGGCAATTGAACCCAGAACCAATCCTGTTTACATTCAGAGACTGTCCCACTGCGCCACAAGGGCCTCGTTTCTCTCTATAACATAGCTATCTTGTCTAATATATTATATATAATAATATGTTTCTCGACTTTTTCACGTCATAGTTGGTTTTAACAAGTAACCTGTCCTGAGACCCTCAGGAAAAAAGGTACCCATTAATATTTGTTATTCCTCCAATATCCTATGTAAATGTTGTTTATAGATAAAATTAATATGATAAGAAACTGTGTGTGAATTGGTATAGGTGGGCAATGATCCTTTGGTCTAGATTTTTATATTGATCATTGAAGAGTGACTAAGTCATTAGAACAGATTGTTGTTATGTTTGAGATGAGTGGTACAGGAAAACGGTGTATCTAAGTACTTGAACGATTTTCAAGAGGCGCCGGTTCAAATCCCGCTGCGTTCAAATTTTTATACGTTTTCTAAATATATATTTTTTACTTTACTAACTATTTTGGAAGAGTGTAATGCTGCTTGTTATATATATTATATATTAGGTAAGACCGCCATAGCATAGTGGGACAATCTGTGGGTTCTGTCTGTGGGTTGTCGTTGTTAAACACGATTGGTAGTGGGCTCGAATCCCACTTGGAAAAAGATTATATTTATTTTAAAGAAAGAAAGATTATTATATTTAGAATTTTCCTTTTGCCACTCAATACATAATGTCTCCAATGCCGGCGGAAGGTAGAGAACATAGTGTCCCAACACTCCGTCTTTCTCTCCATCGACCCTGGTATACGGTAAAAAATGTGAAGTGGAAAATATATATGTATTATACAATTGCAACAATTTTTAATTAAGTGTTAAGCTAACTTCACAATGTTAAACAGCAATTAGCGAGTAAATATATAACTTCACACGTTTAAAGCGGCCGAGCCTTGAGCTTCCCTGTACTAGTGGTAAAGTAAAGTTAAAATTAATAAACCATATATTCCTAAGCTAATAACGTGTGTGAGGTAGTTGAGTATGTTATGGTATATTTATAGTTAATTATTAGCATGACTTTTTATTTTAAAAAATGTTTACCGAGCTTTTAAGATATTCCATTCTCCATTTTCCGCCAGAAATTGTAAGATTGTGCCTTGTGGCGAAATTCAACGCCGTGCTTTGGTATTACAAGAATAAACACATTCCCCTGATTGGGAATCGAACCTATAACCAGTCGCGTGTAGTCAGGTGCTTCCCAATTATGCCTAGACTGCTTATCTAAAAAAAAAACGTTTTCGCTATCGTGACGCAATGGAACAGTATCTAAATGTATACGCAATGGTTGCGAATTTGATCGCCACTCAAAGGCAATGTTTAATAAATTATTTTCATATTTCCGGTCTGATAAAACAAAGCGCGGTTTTTGATTTGATGATTGCAACGAGAATTGACTCAAAGTTGAGACAGGAGTGTTATGACATTAAGTTATCTTATCTGTATAAAATGTCTATTATCTGTATATATATGTAACAATATATAATTAAAAATATTAAAATTATAATTATACATTTATAAAGTAAAATTATATTGTTTCTACATTGATATTAGTTATTAATCGTTCATATTTACTATATTTCTCAAATGTACTTATTTTTTAACATAATACACTATAAAGCGTATCCAACGGAAATATCAAGTATGTGTTGTTTTGAATGAGAACCCATACGCTACTAGCAACTTACAGGTGTATCTATATTATAACTAAATTTAATACTGCCGTTAAATAACGTCAGTGTTTCTAAAATTGTATTCCATTTAAGATTTGCTTAATTGATTATTTTTACTCTATATTAAGACTTATGAGGTTAATGAAACCTTATTTCATTTAAATTCATTGAATTTGGTGTAAGTATCTAAAGCCATCGTACTACAGCATATGAAATTTAGTTTATTTATGTATTTATTAGGAAAAGTAACAGTAATAAAACACATAGAATAAAAACATAACAAAACAAACACATGAACTAATTAACTTTACACAAACTTTTTTCGTCTTCTGAATCTGAACACATTGCATAAGCGGCAAAACTTAACGCAGCGCAAACACGCACGCAAGACTTTGTCTTGCCACCAGAGCGGAGAGCGGTTAATAATTTAAACATAACCATTCCCCCGACTGAGAAACGAACCCACAACCACTTTGATAATATATAAATTATTAAAATGGACGTGCTAAAAATTTTGTTTTTGAAATGAAATGTTTGACATATACGCAAAGATAACAAATAAACTACATCTGTACACAGATGTGCCTACATAAAGGTTTATAATAGGTACAGTATCAAAGAAATTATTTCAAAAACTGTAATATAGCTGCCCCATTCACGTGTTTAAGAGTAAGCTCTTTAATTGCAGAAATATTTGTAATATCCAATGTAGAACCACTCAAATGACTCGTAGCTCTCCTTAATCACGTGCTGGAATTATCCAAATATTAAATTTAGGTGAAATAATACTTGGTCGATAACCTTTGTTGGAGCCCTCGACATATATTTTAAGCGTAAGAAAACAATTACGTGAAATCGCTTGCCGAAACAAGGTCAAAATGTAGAGAAATTTGACGCTAGCTAACTAATTTAATAATTAACTGCTTATGTTTTCGATTAAAAATATAATTATTATCTTAAATTTATACCAACAAAGTATTTATTATTACTTCTTGTGTTCCATGCAACCTTAACTTAACCATTTCTCCCTAATCTAATATGAATATTAAGATGAAAAATATATCCTCAATAATCGAAACTTACATGTGTTAAGTTATATTTATGAATCAACCATTCATTGTTACCCAACAACGGTAGTGCTTAAAATCTTCGAGAAAACGTATGACCCGTAACGGGTTGCGTAAACTATCGCCCCACTGCCGGCGCTAGTGAAGTGGAAAGCAAGGTCCCGGCAACTTATTGTATTCGATAGTGTTCTCATTAGGTCCAGTAAAACAATAACACAGGAAGGAAACGAGCAGGCATGAGCTCTCATGCCTCGTGAAAACTATCACGGTACAAAGAAACCATTTCGTTCCACTAAATTTAACATTACTATAAATTAACGTTGCAGTCGCAAAATGATATTAGTCGAACAGTGTCGGTGACAATTACATCAATAAGATGTTAACATCAGTTTTCAGTCTTACGCTTGCGTTAATTGGAACGCACGCGATTAAAGTCGAAATATCGAACGAGAAGACTCCTTATGATTACGTGAAGGATCGTTTAGATGCGATAGGGACCGACCCCAAGTTTGGCATACCGTTGTCTAGCTCGTATGAAGTTGAGGAAAGTGAAGATTATCCCGAAGAGATCAAGGGGGAAGCATCAAATGTTTTGAATACTGTGACTGGTGTTGGAGGTCTTGGATTACAGCAAGGTCTTGGATTGCAGCACGGTCTTGGATTGCAGCAAGGTCTTGGATTGCAGCAAGGTCTTGGATTTTTTTTTTTTGGTCTTGGATTGCAGCAAGGTCTTGGATTGCAGCAAGGTCTTGGATTGCAGCAAGGTATAGGATTAGGTGGAATCAATGGATTAGGTGGAGTTGGTATCGGTCAAGGCTTGGGCTTAGGATACGGTGGGCTAGTTAATGGAGCAGGATTTGGTGGAATCGGTGCCGGTGTTGGAGGCGTTGGAAACGGTGTGGGTCTCATTAACACAGGCTTAGGAGGCATAGGCGTTGGAGGAATCGGACTTGGCAATGGCTTGTTGTACCATCCACTCTTAGGCTCGCAAGTAGGTGGCGGTTACGTAGATAAGAACGCTTATGACGCCGCTCATAAGAAGGGAGCTGATGAGAACATTGAAAAGGTAGAAAAGAAAGCTGGAGAAGAAGCAAAACACGGCCAAGAAGGTTACCAACAAGCTGCTGCAGCTGCTAAAGTGGAAAAAGGAGAATCGAGCTTTTATAAAGATGAAGAGGCAAAAAAGAAAGCTGCCGGTGATGAAAAATTTTATGAAGGTGCTCAGAAACTTGACAAGCAAGGTATTTATATATTTTTCATATTGTTACACGTGTATCAGTGTAGAGTACATTGGTAATCCTACAACCTATAATTATGTAGAATAGAAATTAATTTCATAACGAAAAGGAAACTGTAAAATTCAATTACAAGAACTAAAAGTGTTATAATATTTAAAATTACAGGAGGAAACGAAGAACAATTAAAGAAAGCTAAGAGTCATAAAAAAGGTCACGTCAATAAAGGTTTTAAAACATCAAGCAGTAAGAATGAAGAAGAGAAGTCGGAGAGTTTCTACGATGAGGCCCATGACGAGTCTGATCATAAAGTGGCGGGACACAATGCTGGGACTTTTGGAGAGAAATCTCAGCAAGGGTTTAAGGGAGCTCATGAGGAGAAGGTGCTTGATTCCAACGCACAAGGCAAGGAAGGACACCATGCGTCTGAACAAAAGGTTGATGATGCCAAAGCTAATAAGGTAAGAAAAACTTTATAGCATATTCACGTTTTAATGACTTGTCTGAGTTTTTATGCATAACATGGTACCGATATATCCGTCTGTCCGTGCGTTGTATCATAAATAATAGATATCCAGTTTATCAAAACTTTAATTTATTTTGCCTATACATTGAAGTCGAAGTACGAAGTGTACGTACATATGTACATAACAATAAAAAAATATTATTAGTATTATAAATCATACATTGACACAAACACCTGTGATATAATTATCATGTTTAAGTTTAAGTTTGAAGATAACCATAAAATTTGAATTTGAATGAAAGAACTTTAATTGAATAATAAATTGTCTAAGCACCTATTATTTTATAAAGCGATATACAAACTCCGATTCTAAAGTGTATACAAAAAATGAATTCTTAAATCATTTAACCTTGTCTGTTTATTCACATAGACGCATAATCTCGTCTCGTTTTTCTGTACAAATACATATTATGCAAAGTTTATTATTTTGGCGCGCCACCTCTAATGCCGCTTCCATTAAAAATTACTTCCAGTTGACTTTTAAAAAAATGGCTATTACATAATTTATGAAGTGCTCTTTTGTACATAGCTAGAAAGAAATTTTATTAATAGTGCAGTACTTAAAGTATAAGAAAGGACTCTCAACCCTTGTTTAAAAAAAAGGTACTAATGGACGTCACACTTAGGGATAGAATTTTTATATTATGTTAATTGGGTAACGTAAAGTTCTGAAGCTTTTGAAAGTCTGAAGCTGGAAAAGATCTCGATATTATTTATATTTTATTTTCTAATGTATTATTTATTTGGTATATTTTTATAAATTGTTTTTTTTACGAATTTTCTCTCTATGTTTTTATAAATCCATCGTGGCGAAGTGTGATAGCGTCTGAATGTAAAAGCGATGATTATGGGTTAAATCCCTCTCGGACGAATGGTATCGAAATGGCGGAACTCAACGTCGCGCCTTGTCTTGGCTACTAGAGCGAAGAAATGAAAATAATTTAAACATAACCATGTCCCTGAATGCGGATCGAACCCACAGCCTATCGTGTGTACAGCCAGACGCTGTCCCACTGCGACCCCATGTATGGGATCAAAAATAATTTTAATTTCTAGCCAGACCGTTTTCAATTCCAATCTTCTTCGTCTTGCCAAAAGGGGCAAATATATAAAAAGCGGGGAAATTTATATAACTTTTTTTTTTATTACAGGGTGAATTCCTGCAAAAGGGCTTCAAGGAAGGAACGGAGTTGCTAGAAAAGTTCAATAACTTGGGTGCTCATGCCGTCCATGGTCACCAAGAAGCGAGCGGTGGATATCAACAAAACAAGGGCATTCTTCCCATACATTAATTCCAAATTCAAAAATTACCTTTCTGTGTTGTAAAGAATAAAACGTCATATTCGGAGATTATCGTCTTTTTTTCATAAATTCTTAATGATTTAAGTTTCTCTAACTCTATTATATATATATGTTTGATTAACTGAAACTATTTTAAACGGAGTCTGTGTCCGGTCCGGTCAGCTCTAGTCGAGCTGACCTCTTGAGTCTACCTGCGACCATGGACTATTGTAAAGTGTTCGAACCGTCGGGTTCTCTGACACTTTGGGTTTTCCAAGACTCACTTTCTCCGCATATCAGTAGTCAGGGAGAACTTAGTCCAAGGCACTCCTTTTCTCCACCTTCCTCCTGAATTATAGACGTTCTCAAGGCAAACTTGTACCATAGCAAACCAAATGAAAATGATCTAAATATAATAACTTCTCCGAGTAGGAACTGAACCCACAATCAATCACCTTTACAGTCCGACACAGTGCCACTGCGCCACCACAGCCTCGTAGTATAAAAAAGAACTGAATATTTAATAAAACAACAAAAATAGGTTAAATATTTAATCAAGACAAATTAATACATGCATTTAATGAAATACTTACAATACAATTATATAATTAGTTCAATTATAATGCATTTTGTGGCGTTTATTCAAAGAACACTTCTTCGAACGACCGTTACAATAGAAGAGATTCGGTGATATCATCGAATTGTTAGACGAATATCCAGACTCGACGCTCGATTTGTCGCTGTATTTGGATCTACAATGAAAATATAATAATCTATTAATATGAAAATATTACAAGTGACTTCATGGAACTTTCCACGCATACACCGTGCAGGGACTTGCGTCTCAAACGTGGGCTTAAAGCCCGTTTAATGCGCATGCGCATTAAGGCTCGCCTCCACTGCCCTCTCGCTACCTAACCATATTTGAAAAGACCTACAAATAAATAGATAATAGTTCTAGACAGACCATGTATTTTAATAGATTATTGAGAAATTTCGCTGGTATACTCGTACCTCCCGAGTCTAACTTTGCCACTTACAAATTAACTCTAAACCTATTCCCGGTCAACTCGTTGGTAATCAAAGTAATTTTAATTTGAAATGATGATTTCCGATTATATATTTCCCTAAGAACTGTAAGTTCTACCACCAGTATTACGCCGCTCTATCAAACACTATTTCTAAAAAATACCCAAAAATAATTTAAAAATGAGTGCCTTAGCATTAGGTTCTTTCTGTGTAAAGAGTTACATGATATAATTATTAATTATATTCGCATAAGCAACGCTAGCTATAATCACTCCGCTACTAGAGTACCGTTATGTTAGAGATTCTTTAAAAAGTTGGAATACCCAGCCGAGTCGGGTGTACGAGGAGTGGACGCTGCGGACGACATCCTGTTGGACGTATTTGATCTCTGAAATTATTTAGATTTTTTTTATTTTTAAAGTCCTATATATAAACTTAGAATAAATAATTAAAAGAAAAGTAATTTTTAGATATCGTATAAAAAAATTTGAACGCAGCGATATTCGATTGAAACCATCCAAGCGCTCCGACTTCGCTACGCTTTTTACAACATGCTAATAACAAAAATAAGAAGTGAAGAAAAAATAAGAGTTTAGTCACTATGTAATCTAAAAGTCTTTTAATGATGATTAGTAAAATGGCTAATGATTTAAAGGCTGTCTCCACTAGGCGCAGGTTTAAAGCCCTCTACATTAAAATTGAAATACGTTTTTAAGAAATGTTTTTCTTATTTAAGTGTGTCAATAATATTTTATTTATTTTACTTTTTTATTAAAGTTGGAAACCCAGCAAAAAATGTGGCAATACAGCAAAATATTAGTATTAATAATGAAGGGAAAATTTAACAACTGCTTTTTTAAAATACAATATGCTTACAGTAATTAAATTAAAAAAATTAGGACAATTTATATATAAAATAAAATGAACCAATTTATTAATAAATAATGCCAGTAATTTTAGAGAGGTGAAAACGGGTGAAATCGAGAGAAAAAAATTGGATTAATTAATTCGAGACCTTTTTTAGCGTTTCATTGCGGTTATAACAAGCCATCTCATTAGAAGAGCAAGCTTTAATATTTTAAGCTTTGTTTTTTATGCTGAGTATTTAAATGTACCATTTAGTGGTGGAGTTGTTTTTGTACGGACAAAAGAATAATTTCACAGAACTTTTGTTTATCTTACTTAGAAGAAGAAAGATATGTAATTTTTTTGTTCTAAGGCAGAGTAAGAAAAATGTTGTAAGGGAATTTATACGCCACGAAGGAAAGTTTAAACTTATGGGTCTTGATGGTTTTTTTTAATAAAACTTTTAAACGTGTACTTTGTTTGCTTCAAGCTACATTGTACCTATAGAAGTTTTATTCAAGCAAATTAAATTACTTTTATAACTAATGCTCCCAGTTTCTTACTAAAGTTAATGAAGCAGTATATTTAAAATGATGGTATTTTTCGTTTTCTACTTTACAAGTGAATTAAAAGCAAAATTTTGTATCATTTTAAAAATGAATTTGGCATTATTTGTGTAACTATAATATGTGCAAAAATCTAATACATTCATAATAATACAAATAATTAATAAACCAAATTTTACACACACATGTGTTTGACATAAACGTTTTTAAGATGACATGAGGAACTGAATTTGAAAATACTTTAAGAAATTGAAAATAATTTTAGGAATAACAATAATAATTTTAAGTATTCTCCTGAATAAGAATAAAACTCACAATCATTGCTTTTACTTTTGTACAGATAGACAAATGGCTCACTGTGCGTGATGGCCCACACATTTTTCCCTTTGCGGATACTCCGTTTTCCAATGGAATAATGGAATTCAACATCAAGCTTTGTCTTACCAGAGCGGGAAAATGAAAAACATTTAAATATACTTATTCCCTTGGCTCATATTGAACCCACAACCGTCGTATTGCAGTCACTTTGTTCACTGCGCCACGATGTCGTCAACCTACACGTAAATTATATACAATAATACCTGGCTGTTGGGATGGGATCGATGCTTGCTTATCCTCGTAGGGGTCACAAAAGGTTCGATTGATATGGCTGCTATTATAAACAATACATTTTATTAATAAAACAAAACAAAATATTAAAAAAAAGTTTAAAACAATTTCAAGCAATTTTTAAGCGTTATTCTGCTTTTAATTCTATTGTGTCGTGTGAACTTATTAGGTACATGTAGAACTCAATTCAATTTCTATACTTTTCTAATGCATAATAATTCGGTATTCTACATTTAGATATACGCACACGTATGTATATAAGTATTTAATATATACATTATAATCAAATTGTTTATATAACAGAGTCACAAGTCTAAAAGATATAGTTTCTACATTTTAAACATATTAAAATTATCTTTTATGGCAAATTGTTTATAAAACAATTTTCTTGATTATTGGGAATACCCTTAAACTAAAACAATTGTCTATCTATTTGTAAATAATTGAATATGGCGGAAGTTTCCTTATTTATAGAAATAGATAGTGTCTAAATGTTATATTGATTGGTGTGATTGGTTGTGGGTTCGATTCCTACTGGGTGGAATAATCAAATTTAATTATTTTCATAAACTTCCTATTTCATATATACAAAGCGCGGCGTTGAGTTCCACCATCTAACACGCAATGCTTTAAATTCAGGCGAAAAATTGATAACGAAGTGGTCTAAATTGTAGGTTCGCTCTGACTAACCTGCTATGCGGGATAAGCGTGAAGGTATAGAAAAAAGTTCACAATATTTTACGTACTACACTTTACTAATTTAACTAGTACAACTTTTTTTGTTATCATCAGTATATTTGGTATGTTATGTATACAAATTTCATATATATATATATATATATATAATTAATATCTTCTAAATTATATTTATATTACTGAAATAACAGATTTTATTATAATCTTTCACACTACAAACTATTATATTTTGCAATAACCAACAAGAGAAGAATAAACGTTCAATAATATTATTTGTACCATTCCAATTCTTCATAGTATGAGTGCAGAGTATGCCTATACCTTAGTGACAAATCACTACAGCCTGAAAAAAGTCAGTTCGAAACAAAGACATTTTTCTGAAACCCACACATTGTTAGAAGTTAGATAGAACCTAGTGTCAAGACACTGGGTTCTCTACTTTCCGCCCGAAATCATTGCGTGTTGAGTAGCGTAAATCAACGTCGCATTTAGTCTGAGCTACCAGAGGGGAGAAATGAAAATGTTTAAAATATAATCATTCCCCCGAGTGGATCGAACCCACAACCTACCGCGTTTACAAGCAGACGACGTTGAGCTACTACGACACGGTGCCCTCTATATATATAAAAATAAAGTAGTATAAAAGTAAGCTCACATTATACGGAGTGCTTTTAGCCGGTCGCGTATACGTGGGAGTTGTCTGAATGAAGCTCTGCGACAAATTGCTGCCGGGCGATATGGGCACGCTGAATGGCGACGTTTGTTCTATAAAGAAAGCCATCTAAAAATATATTGACATTTCTAAAAGCTTCATAAAATATGTCAAAATAGGTTCTAAAGATTAAAGGGGTGTTAGTCAAGGCTTATCAAGGCGTTTCGTTTTTGTTACTTTTGTGTATAGAAGCGGCAATCGTGGATTCAATCTCCATATGGAGGAACGATTGTATTAAAATTATTTTAAATGATATTGTATAAATTATTTTAATTTTTCCGTTCTCATTATCTTAGAAAGCGCGGCGCTAATTTTTGCCAAATTACACGTAAAACAAAAAGTGGAGAACAAAGTGAGTTGGCACTAGATTCTCTTTTGTTTTTAGAAAAAAGTGAAACTGTAGGAATTTCTTTTCTACAGTTTCATGCATTTTCTTCGCATCGTGATTCCCAAAGCGGAGAAATAAAAATAATATGTACAATCCCCGAGTACGGATCGAACCCACAATCAATCGCAATTGCAGTCAGACGTTGTTCTAATGTGCCACCGCGCAATCGACGAATACAATGCAGGTCCTTATAAATTGTGTAAGGGCTTGTTAGTTCCTTTTTAAATAATTTACTTAAAAATTATAATTTCTTGGTTTAATTTAAAAAAACATGTAACTCTTTTTAAAACAATATTTTAATACAAATAAGATATAGGTGTATTATGTGAAAAAGCTGTTTTAAAATCGACTTTTAAATTTGGTTATATTATTTTTATATTTGTATCGTAAAAACGTGAGGCCATCGGGGTCTGTATACGCAAAGATTGTATTATTTTCAAAGCACAATGTGAAGTTGTAAAAAAAATTAAACGTTTATTTTATAATATAATTCATTATCCCACACAAGCGTGAGTTGTTGCTATAAGTTCTCTAAGACGCAGCAGATACGTAAAAAAGAACTAATCGCTTCAATATACAAAAATACATACGGAGAGAATCTCGCCTAGTGTCAAGACACTCCGTTCTCCGCTTTCCGCCCAAAATCAGTACATTGCGTGTTGAGCTGCGGAACTCAACGCCACGCTTTCCCCCGATTGGGGGTCGAACCAATAACAAATCGCGTCACACGCCGTGCCACTGCACCACGATGCCCTTAATTTTAGATATTACAATATACAATTTATTAGGAAACTTAATTAAATAGCGTTGCATATTTAAGCGATGGTCGCTCCCGCTTTGACTGTTTGAACATGGCGTGAATAAAGATGAGGGATAGATTGCTGTACTATGTGAGGACATTTACTCTGAAAGTACTAAGATAATTTATACAATTTATATGTATCTAATACTGGGATGTAGTAACTCAGTTTGATGCTATCGCCGTCGTAGTATTCAACAACCACCCATCAAAGCAATAACTACGATGAAGTCGCAAACTATAAACAATCGTGGCGTAGAGGCCAAGCACATGACTGTAAAGACGATTGGTTGTTGGCACGATTGGTATCGAACCCACTCAAGGGGAAATGTTTCATATTTTCCCGCTCTGGTAAAACGGAGGGTGGCTTTAAGCCACTCAACACGCCAGGTTTCTATTTCGGGCGGAAAGTAGAGAACGGAGTGTCTTTATACTAAGTTTATCGACTTCCCTGCTCATCTGTATTAATATTTAGCTGTATAATATACGATTAATATTCTAACAAGTTAGGAAATAATAAAGAAATAACAAAATAATACTGAAACTTTTCCTTTTCAGTTTGTTTTCTACACATTCATAACTTGGATCACTTATCAATTATAAGTAATAGCTCAAATACAAAACAAAAATAAATAACACCATATCGTAATTCACGCTTAGATCTGCTTTTAGGGTATTCAGGCAGACGAGGCTAGGTGCTTCTCTCCCACCCTGAGGGGAGAGAGAGGGGAAACAGTGCCAGGGCTAGTCATCTGACCCTAGTTTTTCTCAGTCTATAAATATGGACCAGGATACCCAAAGTGGGCCATAGACCCAAAAGTGGAGTGGCCCGAGAGAGGCTGGAGATGTGGGATTAGGGAAAGCTATTGTTTGGGTATTCGGAACATTACCAACATTTTTATACCTTACTTTACAGGGAAATTCTTTAGTGATTTATACAAGTCACTTGTGGGTGTGCGATAAGTCGTCGACAAAAGAATGTCTGAATAGACCGCTAGCACGATAAATTTATACAAAAAGTCGTATTTTCATGCCTTTTATTACAATTTTCGTGAAATTGTTACAGGAGTTAAAGCCTTAAGCTTTGTTCTATTTAAATTATAGAGAAGATCAATGAGATGACAGTTAGATTTTTTTTGTATTTATACCAGGACTCCATGTTCTAGAGCCAAATCTGATGTAATAATAAGTAACTTAGGCTACTTTTAATTTAGAGTTAGAGTGCAAAGTTCATGATATTTTATTTTTAGTCTGTAAGGGAAAGATGATTTTGAACAAACAATAGAATATACGTGCTGGGCTATATGATCCCGTAGTAGGTGTAAAAAGTACTTAGCCCACGGAAGAGCGGGTAAGTGCTGGTTTTAGGTCGAACAAGGGTGTCCCAAAGGTACCGAAAAATGTTACGTAATATGAAAAAACTCACTTGCTTTGCCCTGTTCTTAGAAAAAAAACAAGCGTATAAGAATTTGATGTTCAGACCGCTTGGACGGTTTCCATGAAATGTTTCAATAAAGACGCGGGGTCGAATCTCGCTACGCCCAAATCTTTATACGTTTTCTAAGGAAAAAAACTCACTTGGTTGTCCATTTGACTGTGCTTCTAAATTTTTTACAATTTTCTGATAGTCTTTTAGCTGCTTGTGTTGCTTTTGGCATATTTCCGTCATACGTTTCAATTCATTTCTGGTTGTATAAAATTTCTTTGCCTGTAAAATGTTGTTACAAAGCTTAGTAAAAAAAAAACAAAATAAATATTATATAGAAATTTTATTTAACTATTTTGATGCATAGATATGCTACTGTATATTATTTAATTTTGTAAAATATTATTGTTATATTAATTTTAAAAGAGGCCATTAGGGCGCTATGGGACAACGTCTGATTGGAAACACGATTGGTTGTGGGTTCGATTCCCACTCGAAGGAGTGATGATATTGAAATTATTTTAATTTCTTCAAACTGATACAAGAGAAAGCGCCTGAGTTCCGCCAACAGGCAATATCCCAAATTCATTTTCTTTGAATAACCTGTTTTGAGAAAAAAAGATGAAGCTATATACTGGTATATATAAAGCTTCATCTTTTTTCTCGATATACATATACATATTTTTTTATAATACTGTTTATCCATAAAAACTATAGTCGTTGGTTCGATAACTACTCGAGAAATTAGTTATATTTAATTTCCCAGCTCTTGTCATATACATGTTGTAAAACACATTACGATAAAATAATCAACGGCTACATTATATTTGAAAATTCCTTAAAGCTTTTACAACTTTGCCTAATCATGTGAATTAGAACGTATTTAGACTAGCTATTAAAATATTATTTTACTTGACTACCTCGCGAAATACGACACAAATAATTACTCATACCCTTCTAACAGAATATCGCAGAAATATTGTTAATTTACCAGGACGATAAAATCTAAGCAAATTGCGCAAAACATTTTCTTTTGGCAGCAAGAAATTTGATAAGGTCGGGCATTAGAAAAGAGCCCAAAAGATTAGGAGCAGTGTTAATTAGCAGAAGTTAATTAAGCTGCAGAGGCTAGTTGCTTAAAATTTTACTGATGTTATCACGCTCAGTATGACAATTTAAATTCAGGCAATTTAAATATTTATTATAAGTTAAATATCTTTGCGCTCGTCGGAATGCTCCCTAAGGAATAAACGTAAACGGTATTCTATGAGCTAAATATTGAAACACTTCGTTCTCCACTTTTGATCTATTTCGAGACAATATGTACGTAATAAGCTTGTCTTATACAATATTTATTCCTAAATAATATTGTACGTGGCGTTATCGTGAATAGCATAATAGTGAAAATCTAATAATTTTATGTTAGCAAATCAAAAGAGAAATATATTTTCATAATACCAACAGAGACAATATATTATATATATATATAAGATTCTTGAACTCAATTAATTCTTAATTAAATAAGAAAATAAGATACTCCTGCAGTATGTACTAAGCCTGAGTAATGAACATATGTATTTTCTATATTCAGCCCATATATAACTATAAATTTTAATAATATTGAATTCTCTTTTAGATAATTATTTGTATGAAGTCTTTTGGTCAATATATTACTAACTAGTCTATATATTATATATATTTATATATATTATATATAGGTGCATATACAACAACAGTCCTTGAATTTCCCGCCTTCTTCCCTACAACTCAATTGGTTCTTGTCGTAAGTTCAATAGATACACTGACTAAATGTCAATGTCTGGTTAAATTAAGGATGTAATTAATTAATAGAGCTAACAATTACGGGTTAAATGTTAGCAACTAAATGTCCCGATGGGATATTGAAGTAATTGTCAAAGATAAGTTAAAATTTTGTTTGCTGTTTCAATAGTTACTTCTTTAGAGCTTTGGTTGTTTTGTTGACGTATATGTACATTAGTAGCAAATAAAAAAGAATAAATATGTGATAATTAGTTTTGTTATAGTTAAAGATATAAAGAGCTCGCTTGCCTTTTTATATTTGTTTTGTAGTTAGAAGTACTATTGTCATGATTTTTCTGTACTATTAATTTTCCATAACAGAACATTAATAAATGTATGTTAACAATGACTACAGTTATTACAAATTTCAAATTAAGTATTTAATTGAATTTACCGACTGCAATAAGTAAGATAATAATCTTCTTCTATGCTGTCTCTGAAATTGTAAAACTTCGCAGCTCTTTTTAATTAGTTCTTCAGGATCTGTAAAATAATCTTGAATTTCTTGGTTCATCTGCAAAACAAAAGAAGTTTTATGTTCTTATAACTTTATTAGAATTGACTTTAAAGTAATACTTACGTCTGGAACGAGTTTCATAATGGAACATGGTGCACAGCAAACCAAGCAAGTACCTTCTTTAACACCTAAATAATTCAAAATTACATTATTATTATATTTTATAATTTATAAAGAACTAAAATATGAGCACAATATATTAAATATAACACACCATTGTTAAGACAATTGTTACAAAACATATGACCGCAAGATGTCAAATGTAATGTAACTCCCGGTTCCAATTGAATAATACATTTATTACAATGAATCCAATCCATTTTCAAGTTATATAATTTCTCTTAAGTAATAATAAAAGAAAAAATGGACTTTGAAAATTGCACATTATCCTTTTATTGTGTACATTGACAGCTGTCCGCCATTTTGAATATTTTTAGGTATTTTATAATGTGGCTTTACGTTACATAAAATTAAAACACGACATGTACTTTTAATCTCTAGTGTTTTATCTCTTTTTACATTTGTTTGAGTTTTATTAGTTTCGTAAATTTTTTTTGGCAAACTATTGAGTCAGGACTCTAAGAATTCCATTTTTTCGGTCTCATTAATAATGTGAAAAAAATATATTTCTACGTTTACTATTATTATCCCTTTTATAATTATATTTTTTTCATAGATTACGTGTAATCGTTTTAAGTGCGATTATTAATAATAACTTTTTAAAGTTTAACAACTTTAGTTGGCAGAAATAAAATAAACATTATCATGTAACTTACGTCGTTAATTAAGTACAAAAAAAAAACATCTTTGTTATCTCTTTATAATAGGTATTTTGACTTGTAATAATTTATAAGCGTCTGATTCAACACTCAATTAATGTTTATATTAAAACTGCTACAGTAAGATAGCACAATCACGTGAATATATAAAAGAAGCTGTGTACTCTACGTCCAGTCGTGTTTACATTCGCGCATGGTCGCCCGCTTGACCATGACTTTGAAATATATAACAGTTTTGATAGCTTTGATCAATACAAATGTCTACTGTAAATCATCATGTATGTTTTTTTTTATTTAAAAGTTGTTCATTAATTATTTTTATTATTTTATAAATATTAGATAATTTCAATTTCTAAAATCATAATGTAGACGAATTATTTGCAATAAGTGTAAAATATAAAAAAAAACTAAAATAAAATGGGGCGCCTTTTCGTGCATTTGATGTCACAGTGTTAATTAGTAAAAAAAGAAATATAAGCTAAACGATTTATAAAAAAAAATATTATGACAAATTTTGCAAATTAAATTGTAAATTGACCGCTTTTAGACAAAATATGCGTGCCCGCACAATATTTGAAAGCCTGCGAGACGATGCTTGAAGTACCTACAAAGAGCAAGGCTATTTTGGAATGTATTCCTGCGAGGGATAGGTAAGAAAATATTTCATTTAATTAGTTATAGTTGTAAGTAATCAAAAAAATAATTAAAACCCGGAACACAATTTTTGTCTTAGTAAAATGTTGTACGAAAATCCTTATAATTTCTTTTATAATGAAGATATACTTATAAGTTTAAATATTTGCCTAGAATCATAGCTTAAATTATTCGAGAAACGAGTGAAAATTTAAAATAAAACATTCTAACAGCAAGCGGGAAGCTACTTAACATAGACGAAGTTAGTGGGTAAAGCAATTTATCATTGCTTGACATTTATTGGGTCCCCACTAATTGTATTACCTTCAAGATTTGACGCATTTTATTCCTCACCATCCATTAGTCATGTCCCATTGTCGTTCATCGAGTTTAGTATCTGGGAAGGTTTTAATCTATAAAATAATATATACTTTCGTTACGTAACATTTTTATATGAACAGCATTTTTAAAAATTGTATAATAAGTTTTGAACGAAGCGGCACTCGAGTCCGCGCCTCTTATAAACGTCGGAACCGTCCAAAGCACTGACCGCCAAGCTATTGTTCTTAAGAACATACCACAAAATATTATACGTTTCCTAAAAACGTTTTCATATCCCAAGTGTGTGAATAACACTGTAAAAATAGATTTATATTTATATAACTGTGTCACTTAAGAAAAGAAATAATTTATTTAATAAATTAAGTATCACAAAAAAATTTGACCATCTATGAAAAGAAATAAAAGACAAAAAATTGGTATTGTGAAAAAAATATATAGTATGTAGTCAGTTAGCAACAGTAGCTAGAATAAGGCTAGCCACTGTTGCTAACGAACTTTTATTGGATTAGACTAGTCTTATCGCGTCAAATTTGTTACTGCAAATAATGTGTAATTCGATATGGCGAGACATATAAAGTAATATTATTTATTAATGATTGCTTTCAATATCACCTACCAAGCTACCCTGGGTCAGGATCCAGTAAATTCTGTGTATATTAAAAAGAGCCTACTCTGCAAATATCAAACTTAATCGTCTTCTTAATTTTAAAGAAAATTTTAGCGTTACGAGAAACTACACTCGCATTGTCACGGCCAAGACTAATAAGCCATTTATATTCTACCTATAAGCCTTCGTGCTCTGAATTGGAGAATATAACACGTAAAACTCATATCTTTATAACAAAGCCTTTATATATAGAGCAATAAGGGCCAAAACGTTCATCATTCGCAGTCATACATAAAACATACGTATTTTCTGCAATCACGACGGGAAATAAATCTCCCTTTATCTCAGAATCTGTCCTGAGAGGTTTCCGAATGTCCTAATCAATTGTATGAGAAAATTGAATCGTATAAACAAACAAATATCAGTCTACCTTGCTTTCATATATTCTGTTACGGTACAAACTGACAAAAATGGATTTAGATTCTAAACAATGTTGTGCATATGAAAAATTTATTTTTGGACGAATATATGTAGCGACACTTACGCCTCTCCTCGTTAAAGTTGAAACTAATAACGTTTTAAAATACTTTATAACCGATATTCAATGTAAAATCTAAAGTAATTTATCTAACAAGTGGAGGCAAATGCAGAGGCACTCTTGGGAGGCAGATTAGGAATCCAATTTCATAAAGCCTTGCCTTGAATCAATTTGATGTTGAACACGTTCAATCCCCAATTTATCTAAATTGGATTAAATATTATGCACTAGATGACTTCCTCGTCTGACAGTTTTATTTAGGTGAATATATATTTTTTTACTCAGTGGCCACTTTCTACAGACTTAAACGCCGCGCTTTATTTCACCAGACCACGGATATGTCATATTTACTATATATATATATATATATATATATATTAATATTGTGAGGTAATACCGTTTGGTAGTGAAAATTGAACCCAAAACGAACACTCGTAAAGTCAGACCCTTTCCAACTGCGCCATGATGATGTCAAAATAATATTTAATTAATACTTTATATTTTAAATTGTAATCTAAATAAAAACAGCTTCATCTAAGCTTTAAACACAGTCTAATACTACTCGGCTAATGTTTCTTATTGTCGTAAATAACTCCTACTTAGATGTAGTAGCAAACGATATTGAGTGAGTGTCAACTATACAAATGTTTATATTTTCTACGCGGATATTTGCTTCTGTGAGTAGAATTGGCATTTGGGAGGCGCGCCTTTTGTACTCCAGTTATTTGCCAGTGTCGATAAAGTTTGTTAAAAAATGTGAAGAATGAAACAGATTGTAATAACTATTCTACATATTTTGAAATATATATAGAATATGAAAAATATATAAATCAGTAGAATAAGTATTATTACTCAAATTGATAAAAGCCTTGAAATCATCAAAGCTGCATAAGATAGATCGACATATTTCCTAGATTTTCCTAGATTCTAGCCATGTTCCCCACAATATATACAAAATGAGTGTAAATGTATGTTTTACTTTCAGGATGGAATGTCTGTCGTACGTACTGCAAAGGCAGGCGGACTTTGTTCCAGCTGATCCCGAAGATATGTATGTGGCTTCCAAAATACCGAACCAAGATTTCGTTGTATTCCAAGAGTACAGGACTGATGATGAGCCTGACGGTAAGTTTATGTTTTGTTTGCCGAAAAATTATGAATATATTTAAATGCAGCTTCAGCAGCAAAAAGAGAATCTACTGTCTAGACATTCGGTTCACCACTCTCCATCCGAATTCGAGACATTACGTATTGTTTTGTCAAATATCCAATTGCACAACGCTATCCAAACTAAATAAATCTAAAATCCAATCGAAATATTGACATTTACTTATATTTAAAACATTTCAAATGTGTTCGTAATGGATACTATCTAATACTAACTTTCTCTATTTCACATCTTAATCTACATTTTAATCTAAACTTTATTACCTTATTAAATTAGAAAACACATTATTTATCAATGAAATACTATCGTATAGAATAATAATTACATTTGATAAATCCTAACATTAGAAAAACAAGCTGTAAACTACGTAACCCGTACATTGACCGTACAGAGTTTCGTAACTAATTAAACACGCTGAGAAACTTAGATAGGCGAAATCATAGTGTGTGAAATAGTATATTAAATAATAGATATGAATAGATATAACATGAACCGAGACGAGGAACTCGTAGAAACTTGCTTGACTAATAAATTGGAATTAATTTAATAAAAGGCCCGCTTGTTACCTACTTGTTATTCGTACTGTGTGCTAGACGTACGATGATAAGCGTTTTCGTAATATAAGGTGTGTGAGGTCTATTTCTTTTCTTAGTGTCTATTTTATTTTGTATATAATTAAAGACAGGTTTAAATAACTTAGAATTAGAATAAGTCTAGAAAAAGTGCTTGCTAGTGTACGTTTTATCAAAATTGGTTTATACATTAGATAGCTAAAGAAATCAAAAATAAATAGGCTTTTAAGAACATAATTCACTTGCAATAAAACAAATACTCCCAACTACCCTATGGTCTTAATAATAACATTTAAAAGTTACTTTTAGAGACACTTAATTTTTATATAGAAATATAAATTATTAAAATCAATAAAACTCTTATCTAAGAGATTGGTATTTCAAATAGAAGTAGACCGGAATTTATGAAACTTTTATTAAACATAAGAACCGCTTTGTTATAATAATAAGATCGATTATTTCAACTTGTCTTTTAAGTTGTAAATGTCATCTACACTCCTACAGTCTTCAAATAATTTATACTCTGATAAAGCTCCGAGAGCTCTTCTATTAAAGGTCAAAAGTGACGTTTAAAAGTTCTTAAGACAAGTTTTTAAGGTATAACGCAATTGCGTAATTTGTATGGGTGAAAGTAATTTTTACTCGACTACTTTGTATTCGTACTTATCGAATAATTCATTTTTTATCAGACGATACAAGGGCCATTACCTTATTTCGAATTCGCTGTAGATATGCTTATATAGAAAGTTTGTTGTTAAATTACAGTGATGTAATAACTTGTCATGTAATTTTGAATTTTACTCTCAGAATACTTTATAATAAATATAAATAGCTTGAGGCCATCGTGACGCAGTTGGACAGCGTATGACTGTATTGGTTGTGGGTTCGATTCGCGCTCGATTATTGTATAAAACAAAAGTAATTTAAAACGCTCCAGTAAGACAAAGGACGGAAGTCTTGAGCAGACGGAAAATGTAGAACGGAGGGCTTTAATAATAGGTTTTCTCTAAATTTACATGAAAAGGAAGCTGAAAAAAATAACCTCTATAATATAATTTTACATAGCCTCGATTTTTATATAGCTGATTTGAAACCTAATCAAAACAATTTTTTTACTCGCTATAAATTAAACAAAACTAGGACGAATTCGTTTTCGAACATCACACGTTTGGATGATATACTAAAAAAAGGTCCGTTCTACATTTCTAATATAAATATTTACTGTATATTTTAAAAAGCTTTTGGTTACTCTTTTTATTTCTTGTTTTAAATGCTGTAAATATTTAAATATTAATATGTTAATAGTTATATATTAGATGAGATTATTATTTTAAACAATAGCAATATATATACATAAAAAGTCGTAATTGTTTTTTTAAAACAGTATCATCATTTGCCTGCGTTACCATCCTTTCTACAGGGAAAAATAAGACTAATTTCAAAAGGTTCTCGTTTAAATTGTGCTTAACACGAACAGCTGCTGCATACATTACGTTATATTTCTCTCGTACTTCTATTTGCTATATCAAGGTTTGAAACACAAAAATACTTGCGTGATTTTATACATTCAACCATAAAGTAACGTTTTTGTTTTTTCAAGAACAAGAAGAACTATTAAAATTAGATAAAAGCATAAATTATTGGATGATCAAATTTAACGTTTTGCTTCATCTGATGGAATTGGAGAATCGCTATATTATAAAAAGGTCAAAACTAGACACTAATTATGCACAAAACACAGTCGTGTGCTAAGTAGCCCAGTGGCTTTAAATACATTATTTTGAATTTAATTCTTTAAATAATAGAGAAATGTATGTTTTATATCACAAACAAGATGACCCAGCCAACTTCGTATCCGCCTCAGAATTAAATGTTGTGTCAAAATTCAATAAAAATTACGGTCGGCGGATCCTCTTTTTTGTATTTTCCCCTGATTATTGTTAAATCGATGCTATTAGCTTTTTCAGTATTAGCGATATATAGATATAGAATGGCCTATTGCTTTAGCAACGTGCATTAAAAGTTTTACGTGCAAAAAGTATATGGCCTTTTTACAAAAATATGGCTTGTAAACTTTAACTATGCCAAATTTCATGCTTCTCCTTCCACACACTGTTCACAAAACTGCGTTGAAAATTTATGTAAATTTAAAAACAGTTTATTTTGACATATTTGGCATAAACATACATCAAATAGTAGCTGTACAACTCGACGTGACATATAACTTTTAACCTTGAATTATTTCTGATTGGTATGCTAAATTTAAATGCAATTATTATTTCTATAATTGACGTTGTTTTTATATTATTGCCAGATTGTATTTTTTCTACTTGTACATATTATATTTGTAAAGTTAGACAAATAATAGAAGTACCCTATAGTGTATTAAAATTCTAAAGATGTAATTTTTTCATGTATTGGAGACATAAATAAGACTGTTAAAAATTAATATAGTATACTTTTAATAATTTTAAACAAAAAATGCATTACAGACCTTTTACGCGGTTAATCGATCATTTCTTGGCAAAAGATGGCTCTTCATTAATTATCATTTAACGAAAAACCTTATCTCCCTTGTAGATTTCGTACTAACCTTAATAATTCAGTTATTTTTGTTAATAATTCAAAAAATGTGTAAAATAATATTTCATTGTTAATTAAATTAAATTTATTGAATAAACACAAAACGTCCTCTTTATTTGCTTCGCTTGAGGACAAAGCCCGATATAATTGTTTTATACTCGTGATAATTAACAAAAGCAGAGCCATTGTGGCTGTGCAAAAGTTCTTTTCTAATTTTCTATTCAGCAACTGCCATAAACGATTTGACCTGTTGTCACAGTATTCGTTGCATAGATATCTCCTTGTCCCAAAAATAATTTAATAACGAATTACATTAATTTAGATCCTTTTCGTATTTTCATTTTTTTTTAAAAGTGTCATTCGCACACTTAGGAAATTGAAAAAGACATATTTAGAAAACGTATATTTTTTTTATGTTCTACTGTAGAACGCATGGCTTAGCGGTCAGAGCGCTTGAACGGTTTTCAAGAGGCGCGGGTTCAAATGCCGCTGTGTTAAAAAAAATTATACGTCTTCTAAATATGTATTTTTCATTACAACAACAATTTCTGAACATTATAATATTTTTGACAAATATAAATAATTACAAATCCCTGTATTAGCATAGATGAGACATGACAAAACGTTCTTTTTTAACGCCACGCTTCTAACAATGTTAGAAAGTACGCTTTTTAGAAATGAGTGCCTCAAGAGTTTAATTCTTAAGACACTCCTACCTAATTTCCCTGCATTTATAGAGGCATTGCGTATTGAATAGTGAAACCCAATACAGTGCTGTGTTACTAAGCCTGAAAATGAAAATAAGCTCATATATAAAATCTTCCCCTAGAGGTCACCGATCTTCTTAGAAAAAAATATATACGTTTAACTCATTCAATACTCACACAGTATCTCTTTATAATTGAATACAAAATGTGTAGTCGTAATCCCTTCCCTTTACGAGGTAATTTTACTCGATTTAAGGATTTTTGCGAGAAAATTATGTTAGTATAAATACGTGCCTAAGCTTTTAAGTCAATTTGTAACAATTTGACGGCAACAAAGACGACTTCAAACAATATAATGGTTTTACGTATACTACTGAACACAAAGACACTAAAAACAGCAAACTTGAATTGATTTTGTTAGATGCAAATTATCTTTTAAACATATTTATTTTCAACTTTCCACTCGAAATGGAGACATTGTATTGTGACGGATATAAGTGAACGGAGCTAAACACCGCGCTTTGTCTTAGTAAAGCATAGAAAATAAAATAGTCTAAGACCAATCTCAACAGAATGGCCTTAATAAATAATAAAAGAAATAAATAAACATGTTAAAAAGATGAGTTCAGAAAATAAACACACTTCGTATTAAATGTCACACGGGGGAAAGCTTACATTAAAAATATAAGCCTTATTGAAATAAATTACAGTTGTTAGCTTCTGCTACTAAAAATCCATTTCCTATATGTTTCAAAGTAGAGACTAGAGATAACTTTTAATACATTCTTACTGTATTTCATTCGTAAACTTGAAAAGTAAATAAAACTTAATATATTTTCATGTTTTCGCCCCACGTCAAACGAGATGGTTTTAGACCTCCATTCTGGGGATACTTATATTTAAACTATTTTCATTTCACTCTACTAAGAGAAATGGCGGCGCTGGATTTCGTGGACACAATGCTATGAATTCGGCCGAATTATAAAAGCTGAGAACAAAGTGTATTTTTCTAGATATATAATAATTATCGTCACTATCGATTATGTGACTTGCACTTGACTGCACAATTGCATTGAAGTTAATAATATTCAGCATCTGTGCAACAGAGCAAGCATTTTTTTCCCTCCTCTTTTTTACCCTTTTTATGTATTTTTTTTAATTATTATTATTTTTTTTATTTATGTTTTTTGTTAATACATATCTCGAATTGATAAATAATTAAACTAATCAAAATGACATTCAGTGATCCAAATAAATAGATTTTTCAAGTTAATTGCACTCTCATTAAACAATTCAATTTTACGGTTCGGTACATCTAACGGTTTCAATAGCGAATTTCAAGAATACTAACCGATCTTCTGTTCGTCTTAGTAAATGGTAGCTTTCACTTCTTATTGCATGTTTGACTAACAGTATGGTCCCTCTCCATCTCTATTTAAAAAAAACATCGAGTAAATCAGGACCTGTATCACCATCGTATCCCAAACGCATGAGATGTCCTGAGCCAAGGAAAAGCGATGGAAGTTTTGTTTAAGTCCTCCATGTCCGGATAAGGGCTGCGCCATTAAGTTTGTTAGGAGCGTTTGTTTCGTGACTAAACAGACTAAACAGTTGGGAACAATAGTTTAGTTATCGTCCCTCCACTTGTCTCTTGGTAACAGTTGTTCTACAATCTGATTATCTCTTGTTTTAGGTGGTACTTGAGGTAGGGCTGAGGATATTTGTCGTAGGCATATTAGGTTTCCTCTTTGATTGCAGCTACTCTGGCTTGGTCGTTGGCTCTTTCTTTACTGGGAATACGCGCCTTTACCCAGTAATATCTCTTCGCCTTCTCCGATATGATCGGCAAGGGGGCAAGAATCTTCTGGACTGTAAAGTTAGAGTTCACTGGGTTTCCGATGGTGTCCAGAGTAGATCTTGAATCGCTGATAATGTAGGCGCCTTTCGCCTTAGCGTCTTGTCTTGGCGAGTGTCAATGCACGAAGAATGGCCGCCAATTCCGCCTGATATACGGAGCAGTAGGGCTAGTGGGCTAGCTAGTGTGAAATTCGTGCAAGGAACTTTACGTGATTTTTCTACCAGAAGACTCTCGAATCAACCTAATTGTGAATTTTACTGCCATCTGTGAATATTCTTAGTTGCTCATTGCCAATGTCAACTACTTCATTGTGGGAGGAAATGTGGCTGTATGCTACGCTAGTCCAGAGGTATTATGCCTGCAAGGCAAAGTGACGGAAACGAAACTCCTGCGTCTCCTTGATACTATGATGGCGAACTTCCTATAAACTTGATTGAGCCTTTTTTCTATATACTTTTTCTTCGTCATGTTCATCCAGTTGCTAGCCGCGTAAATTAATAATGAGTTCCACGACAGCCGTGTAGGGTAGCTTATTAATATGGCTATTAAGGAGGCCATCTTTTACTGATTGTTTCTTGGACAGCAGCTTAGACTCTTGGACAGCAGCTTAGAGTCAATTTTTAGGCCTAATATTTTTATTTTGTCCAGGAACGTAGTCTTTAAGATACTATACTAAGCTCTCTATTCCTACATAATACAAGTTTTTTTTTTAGCGGAGTTCCGATACGAGGCTGTGATCGTCATTCACAAGGACCAAAACATTAACAGCCTGGATCAATTAAAAGGCTTAAAATCGTGTCACACTGGTGTTAACAGAAATGTTGGATATAAGGTAGGTTTTTGTATTTATTTATTACTATCTATGTATTAATATCATCTTACACTTATCGAATTTAAGTCTTTGATAACATTTCAAGAAGAACAAAATTTTATATTACATATAAAATTGAATGTATTTACATAAAATTATATACTAAATATATGATTAAGTAATATAATTTCTATGTAAAAGGTCTTAGAAAAACTATACTATAACAAAAACTAACCTGACTTGTACCACAAACAGATAAACAGAAAAAAATATATATTGGGTTCTATTACATTAATAAATTGTACAGACAGCGATCAGTTAAATTTTCATTATATGTTTATATGTATATAATTGAAACAATGTTAAACAACGGCCATAAACATAATAAAAGTTGGAACACTAGGACTCATAAAGCATAACAGAAATTTTAAATAACCCTAATATTAAATTTTCTTGTACTTTCACGAGAAATGTCCCAAAAGCATTGTGGCCTAAAACTATTTCGATAACAACTTCGAAATACGCTTTTGACAGTTTTGCGAATTTTACCTAACTTTATAAATAAATTTCAAATCTTTTTATTTTATGTGTTAATTTATCACTTTTATTATTCGGCATTAGGCATAATATTAAAAAACTCGACTTAGAAATAATGCTTTTTTTTACATTTCCAATATTTCGAATTTAAACTGAATTCAGAAGCGTCGAACATTTAGTCAGACGCTTCCAAAATACAGAGTTTATACGTTCATGGTGAAAACAAATAGGGATACACGTGCTATTGACAATTTAGAATATTTAACCAATTTATTGCTAACAATGGGCTCACGTGTAGGACAAATAAATGTTTTTGAATTTCTTTTGAAAGGATGAAAATGAGGCCATCAGGGCGCAGTGGTACAATGTCTGGCTGTAATCTGTGAATGGTTTTCATTTTTCCGTTATGGTGAACAAAATAAGCGTGGCGTTGGGGGCCGACACTCAACAGTGTAATATCTCGAACCGTGGAGAACCGACACTCCATTATCCTTGATAATAGGCTTTCAAATTGAGTTATATTACATAGAATTCATTCTTTTGAATGTCTTTTGAAAGTATGAAAATGGTTGGATTGAGGCCACCGTGGTGCAAATTAAAAACTCAAAAAGATGAGCATAAAGTGTAAATGAGTTAATCTGAACTTGAAACGACTGAAATAATGAATTTGGGGTTCAAAACATATATCTACGTAGCACTTAGTTACGTACAATTCGATATTCCGCTACTCTCATGCCAATTATCCACTCGACCTAGTACGAGCAATATCTATTCTAACATGTACACAACAAAGGCGAGACGAATCAATTATTTCGGAATAGCGCCCATTCTGTGGAATATAACGCGTCTGGGGTGCCCGTAGAAATTTAATAAAAATGTTATCACTTCAGAAATAGTGACAAGCAAATTTAATTTCGACAATACAAAGTAAAACGTATTTTTTAGTACGTAATATTTCGATTCGGCTGTGACATAAAATGAAATATCTTTTGTCCGAATTCTGAACAAGAAATGTATTTTATTACTATGGCATTTTACAATACAATGTACAATAGAATGTTCTCGTCTGTTTTAAACAATGTCACAAACGAAAATACCTGCGATATCATTTTTGTTAGGAAGTTTTGTTTAATTTAAATGCAAATTGACCTTTCGGGCAATATTACAATAAAATCATTTTGTTTGTTTTTCTTTTTACGCATATCTCTTATTATTGATTTGAAGTAGTAAACCTAAGGCTAAGTTCTTTTTTCATACTAAAAAAAAATCACATGCCTAAGTCGCGGAACTTAACACCGCGCGTTTCTTCAGCACAGCAGAAAATGAAAAATATTTTAATATTATTTGTTAATGCTCCCCGAGTTTTACTCAAACCCATAAGTACCACGTATGATGCGTATCTAACGCACTACTACGCAATCAAGAAGTTAATTTTAAATAGTTTTTATTTTTTGTTATTTATGCTTTATTTGCAATATCTAATAATACCTATACATTATAATTAATTTATTTCCGATAAGACAAAGCGGGGTGTTAAGTCGTCTTCATCAATACGCAATGTCTCGAATTCAAGAAGAAAAATGAGGCCGGATTGTCACTAGGTGTAGTTTTTGTCTGGAACATATGTTGTGGAAATCTTAGCGATAAAAAAAATATCACTTTAAAGTAATTTAAATTTTTCAATATATATCTATATATATATATATATATATATATACCAGCGACCCTACCGCAGCTTCGCCTGCGTAAACTACACGACTAAACTAATTCGATTTTTTTGCACACCCGAGAACCACTTAAATCACAAACTTTGCTTAAATTTATAATTTAAATTGTTATAACTTTTTTGTTTATGAACCGATTAAAATCAAACACTAAATGTTAAGATAAACTTGCAATAATTGTGTCAAATACAATGGTTAAGATTGCATTAAAATCGGTTAAGCCGTTTCTGAGATTAGTGTGCACAAACAAGGAGATAAACAGACAAACAGAAAAGAAGTTTAAAAATCATTGTTTTGGGTTCTATCATATTGATAAATGCAACTAATAATATATTTTTTCATTTGTCTTCCATGTACAAACAGCGATCAGTTCCATTTTTATTTTATGTATAAATAATATAATAATATTTTTGTCAAAATGGATGTATGTCATAAAGTCTTCGTCAGACGTGAAACGTAAATACGTTAAACGGAATTGTGGGCATCAACTAGTATATTATAAATACAATATAATCCAAATTTTTAATATGTTCAAGAACAAAAGCTACAAAATAATTTATACGTTTTCTAAATATATAATTTTCATTCATTTTCGTAAGTGTATGAATAACACTTTAAATTTTTTTTTTAAATATTTACATATTTTTCTAAAGAGTACTAATTAATTTCTGATTAAATCCAACATTATAACCTTTTCATATTAAGTGCTAATATAAAGTAATATAAAGAAACTTCTAACCACCATACTCTACGAGTGTTTGAGTCAACACATGGCAAATGACATTCACTTTTATACCACGTATTACGTGAGAACCCTTTCATGTTAATGAGAGGATATTTAATGTCAAATAAATAATAAATTTTGTATCGTTAGACGAATTTTAAAGCTTTTACCGATTTTATAAATTAGATACTCAGAGGAACTTTGTATTTGAAATATATTAGAAATTTTTCTAATCTATTTGGATAAGTTGTAGAATTGAGCTTGAGAGAAAATTCCTGAGGAAAAAAGAGGACGTTAATCCCAGAAGGAACTTGAGTCAGTTGCTTCTCTCACACATGCACGAAGATGAAAAGCTTATATATATATTTGTATATAAGACTTGAAAACATTTATAAAATATCATCGGAATAAATTTTACATAAAAATGAAAACTCATTTCAGTGTCACCACATACTTGTTGCTTACATTTCCGAGAGCCTCATATTTTAAATGCTTGCAATTCAACAAATGCAAGCTACATTTGCTTTTAACCCACAGCGACCTAAGTGCATATGTCTTTTTAGATTTTCCTATATTAATGTAAAATAAGTTTGGAGAAAAGCTGCTTCACGCTTTTTCACGCATAGCACAGGATCAAGTGAAAAGACATTCTATTCTGCTATTTTCACCTGCAATTACGTGTTTAAAGGCGGAAATTGAAGATGCGCTTTGATTTATCAGAACGGAGAAATCAATTACGATTTAAATCAGGCTCAATGAATGGCCTCAAAATGATAAAATAAGCTTATGCAATATTTGTATTGCTATAATTGCTATAAGCTTTCTCTATTTTTCCTCCCCACTTCATTGTGTCCAGAACATGATAGTAGATGAACTTGTACATCTTAGCACTACATTAATTGATACATATACTGGTGACCCGCTCGCGGTTTCGCCTGCGTACACTACACGACTAATAGCCATTTCTTTAGTTCGTCCGTCCGCGTTCACACTATGATTTTTTCTAAGATATTATTGATTATTTTAAATAACTTACATCAAATACATTACTTTAGTAATTGACGTAATTTGACCGAGCCTATTTTTTTATACTGCTACAATACTTCTCTTTTTCATCATCATCACTACATAGTGTGAAACAATCACTATCCGTCTCTTTGTGTCTGTTCCTGAATTTTCTTCTTTTGAACTACGCAACGGACTTTAATGCAGTTTTTACTGATATTGAAATAATTTATCCATATAGGCTTATACGCAGAAAAAAATCCTATTTATCTAGTATTTGTATAATAGTGATAATTTCATATTTTGTAATGAAGCCGAGCAAAACCGATTTTCGAGCGCTAGCTAGCGCTGTTTAAACTGTATGCGATACATCAAATCTAATCATTATCAACCATGTAAGTTACGTTGGGTAGTAAATGTAGATCTAAATTATACTGTAGTTATCTAATTTAAATGGGTACTTCAGAAGTTATCACAGATTTAAAATTACACGCTAAAATCCTTGCAGCAATTAGGCTGGCACCGCCCTGCGCCCTGAATTTATATCCAAACATATAATAATAATGTAATTGATCGCTGTATATACAATATATCAATATATTGATTTTTAAACGCAAAACAATGATTTTTATTTTTCTTTTCTGTTTGTTTGCTTATTTATTTGTCTGTGCGTTAATCTTTAGCTAATTTAAATACACTTTTGACTATTGTATTGAGGTAAACTTCCTCTAACATTAGGTGTTTATTTTATTTCAATAGGTTCGTAAATAAAAAAATACAATCATTTCAATTATAAATTTTAGCAAAGTTTGTAATTTTAAGTCAGAATGCGGGCGGGCGGAAAAACGAAACTGTTTAGTCGTGCAGTTCACGCCAGCGAAGCCGCGAGCGTCGCTAGTTATAATATATAGGTTAGTTTACGATACCTGATGTCGTGTGGAGTCTTACTTTATGAATACTCTCCCATAAACATCTAATAAATAAATAAGTTTAAAAAACTTGCCTAAAATATTGCATTGTGGTTAGAACCGGATGTATGCAAATTTACAAATAAGCCTAATAATAAAATGGCGGTGCAAGAGGTCCGACTTAGATTATTGCATAGATGCATATTTACTTACAGGAGAAGCTAATAATTTTTTTTTTAAATATAACTTTACGTCCCTTATAAAACTTTTGTAGAAACACAAATTGTGAAATTAGGAAAAAATTTTAATCAGTCAGATTGGAAAGAAATATATCATCGGACCCAATTGAATTTTTCTTAAATTATTCATGTACAGAATTGACTTCTCTTTATTACATATATAGATTCTTAAAATAAATTATTATTTAATAGCCACTAACAAATATGCTTACTGAAAATACATTTTTTATTTATATTCACACGACTGTTTAATGTTGTGGGGTTGGATTAGTATAAAGCTACTCTATTCTCCGGTTTTTGGGTCAAGCAGAACCTAACGCCGCAAATTATCTATTCAGTCAAATGTTTGTTTTTTAATTATTACATATAATTATTACATAAAATATTTGAAAAGATTTCAACTTATAAACTTGAATCAGCTCAGTCTGCGTTGGAATTGAGTATAGTGTTTTTGATTATATTCGTGTTTTCCAACAGATTCCACTAACAATGCTGATGAAGCGTTCTGTGTTCCCGAAAATGACGGATCGCTCCATCTCTCCAAAGGAAAATGAACTACGAGCCTTCTCTACATTCTTCAAAAAATCTTGCATAGTTGGAAAATGGTCACCGGATCCAAAGACTAATTCCGTTTGGAGTAAGATAATTTATATTAAGCATCTTTTTCACATAGCTCGCTAATCTCACATAGCACGCAATAGTATATAGGATAGTTGGAACGAACCTAGTGTCGAAACACTCCGTTCTCCATTTGCCGCCAAATATCGAGACGAGTGTTGACTGACGGAACGCTTTGCCTTACGAAAGTGAAGAATTGAAAATAAATTAACTAGTCGCGTTTACAGTCAGACAATATCCCACTGCGCCACAATGGTCTTACGAAATAAAAAATATCTTCGATAAATTTAAAATGGTGTGTATATTTGACAACAAGAACTGAAATATGCCATTATTTGTATACAAATCCCGTTATAGTTTTCACTGTTGCTCTATGTGTCAGACTTCATTTATTATACAAAAGCAATAAACATCCTGGCTCACCCAACTTTCGAACTTTGTTGGAAAACTGGAATATTTCCTGAAATTATACTTCAACCATTATGGAAATGAACAGCGTTAATCATCACAGAAGTGGGAAAACATTATAAATTACAATCCCCTTTAACATTTCTCGAACAAAAACAATTTGTTTTACAAAATATTCTGCGTAATACTTTCCTCTGTTATGTAACTTTGAAATTACTGCTTCCGATTAAGTTGCTCGAGAAGTATGAAAAACTTACGAAGGCAACATGTGGCGTATAACTGTTACTTTTATTACATGCCGAAGAATTGGAAAAGAAATAATTTATAAAGCTTAAAGTTGTTTTATAAGAAATCAATTTACAATAGTATAAGCATTTCACCTAATTATAAATCTTGTAAATAAAGTTATTGGTTGGTTGAGTTTCGCCATTTAACACACAATGTCTCCATTTTCGGGCGGAAAGTGGAAAATGGAGGGTCAATAGATTCTCTTTGACTATCTTGCGGACAAAACCGAGGCAAAAAATAAGAAATCAGCCTGATGTGTAATTCAAATTCTTAGATACAAGATAACAAATAGACGTAAAAGGTTAAAAAGAATTGAAAATCCTGAAAACCCATAATAAATTATTCGTATACTATGCAAATAAGAAAATATTTTTCGTTCTTATTTTTGCTACCCAAAGATTATAAGATATTTTTAAATACAAAAAAAATAACACACTAAAAACAAAATTAAAACATTTTAAATTAAAGAATATTATATAAATTAAATATAAAATAAATAAAATAAATTAAAATTTTTAACGCAGGGGGATTCCAACCCGCGCCTCTTGGAAACTGTCCAAGCGCTTTGACCGCTAAGCCATGCGTTCTACATCCGGCTGCGTCGGAATTCTTATACGCTTATTACAACTTATTTTTATTGTTAGCATCTCTGAAGACAGATGTATATTTTTAATTTTATCAAGGTTTTCTGAAGAATACCGTTCGTTTCACGAAAAAATATTCATCATATAAATTCAAATAAAGCCCACTTTTAGAAACATTTGAATGAAACACGTACAATATTACCACAGCACGTATGTAGGTACACCTAGGCAAAAAATAATGAAAGGCAAAAATGTTTAAATATGCAGTAAATCAATCTATTTACGATGTTTGAAAACCGAAATGTTTTAGGTATTAGTGTTATAATACGAGCCATTGAGTGTATGTTGGAAGCAATATTCGAAGTTTAGACGGATATTAAGCTGCCTAAGGGCTCTTAAGTGTAAATGTTTCCAAAACACGACTTTGATAGTAATATCCCGGAGTTTAAGCTTTAAAGTCTGTGATATTAAATCATAAACACTAAGAGACAACACAAATGGAATTTATTTTTAGATTGTGTTATTAAGTCTTTGTAATGAGGGTCCCATGTTTGAAACAATAGCTTTTATAATAGTGTGATATTAAAGAGATAGGGGTTGGGTATAAACAGACAACTGCGTTTAGGAAAATTGAAAACAAAATATTTCATAAATATAAAATAATTTTATAATGTAAAAAAGGATATATAAGAGATAATGCACAGTAATGAGAAGTAAAACTCTGTACCCTTTTATATGAAGGATATGCGGACTGATGAGTAGGATTTTATATATGTACATTAAGTTTACCTGGAGATAGTCTGCAGAAAGCCAATATTTTACATAATAACGCATTAAAAATATACTAAAATAATAAAATAAATATAATACTATTAAGTTGTATGAATTTATGAAATGAAATGAATTCCCTTCAGATACTAAATAGACTTATTCCAAGCAACGGATTTTAGGTCACCTCGGGAGCCATTTGATTTTCAGTCTCACGTGTTTGCTAGAGTATATAATGGATATCTAGTAGTTTTTACTTGCGTTGCTAGACTAACAAAAAATTTAAAGCTTTGCTGTAAACTTCTATAAATAGAAAGTGGGGCGCAGCTTTTTTCAATATTAAAAAGGCAAAGTTTAAATAATGTTGTTCATTCATAAAACATCGTTTTCTATACGATACTGTAAAATGCCCCGCTAAAGTTTTAAAAATGGGTCATATGATTCATTTTCAGATGGATCTATTAAAAGCTCATTTTCAGATGGATCTATTAAAAAAAATATATTATTAAAACTCTATATATGAAGTATTTCTATACAAATAACACAGTAATTTCGAATCTCGCTGTGTTTATCACTTCTGCTTTTGTACAAATTAAAGTTCTATCTATGTAATTTCCAAAGCTCCTGAAAAATAAATATCAATATAATAATATAGTAGAACGCATGGCTTAGCGGTCAGAGCGCTTGAACCCTTGAATTTCCTAAGTGTGCGAATAACATTTAAAAAAAATGTAAAGAAAATAAATATCGTTATATAAATATAACTTACAATTTTAATGATTAAGGGCGTAAAAATTGATTTTCGCTATAATTTACCTGTAAAGATATGGTACTATCATGATTATTATTTGTTATTACATGTTACATTTGGTAAAAATAAAATCATTATACAGAAAAAGAACATTTTCCTTTTTTATTTATCTGTCTTATAGAGCTCTATAATTACAGAGGGTCAGTATAGCCAATTATGTTCTTTGTGTGAGCATCCCGAAAAATGCGATTATCCTGACAACTTTAGCGGTTACGACGGAGCTCTGAGATGTTTAGCCCATAATGGCGGCGAGGTCGCCTTCACCAAAGTAATCTACGTACGGAAATTCTTTGGGGTGTGTATATACTTATATTTTATATTCCATCTAAATAAGTGCCCGAAAGTTAAGCATAATTTGCCTACTCTTTTTAATCTTTTTTTTCATTTTAGTAACGAATCTGTAATTTTTGGTTACTTACTTGAATAAAAGAAAATTAAGTTCAAAAATTAATTTATATGATAATATTTGCAGCTACCGGTAGGAACTATTCCTGCTAGCGAATCTTCAGAGAAACCTGACGAATATGCTTATTTATGTGTTGACGGGTCGAAAGTACCGGTTAGGGAAAAGGCTTGTTCGTGGGCGGCGAGGCCTTGGCAGGGATTGTTGGGGCATAACGACGTGTTGGCCAAGTTGTCTCCTTTGAGAGAAAAGATCAAGCAATTGGCTGATGCTGGTAAGTCCCTAGAATATTATAACCGTCGAAAGTCTTTAGGGTATTTCTGTGTATTTCATTATATTCTTTAACTTCTAAAATAATGTTGTATATTGATTACTCCTATCATATGAACAATATTTTATTTTCTTAATGTGTAATGGAATAGACTCGATCAGGTGAGCAAATGTTATCAAAAACAAAATTACATTTAAAAGTATTTAATGAAACTAAGTTTAAAGTAAATTAATAAGGTTTATTGAACCATCATCATCATCCTTAAGAAATATTGATATGTAAATAAATTTTATTAAATTTTAATAAAGTTTGTTTTATATTCGGTCCAAAATAATAAGTAAAATTTGCAAAAAACAATATTCATAACTTATGAGTTTATCTCTAACCATTTTCAGGTGCAAAGATCGTGCAAGAACCTGAATGGTTCTCCAAAGTACTTGGGCTCTCCCAAAAGATACACCACGTGGCTGACAATATTCCCATCAGACCTGTAGATTATTTGAGTAAAGCTAATTATACAGACGTTATTGAGAGAGGTCATGGTCCACCAGAACCTGTTGTTAGGTGAGATCGTAACATCAGGGACGTTATGAAGCTCCGTAGCAGTAACTGAATCCGATATAAAAGTTTCAGATAATTTCAGAAAATACCAAATTCTTTTTAAAATTAAAGCACCTGGAATGGAAGTAATATAAAACAAAAAGAAATATATTACTGTCCATAATTTACTTACATTCCTCAAAAATGTAATATTCGTTATCAAAATTATCCGAAACTAATAGATTATCTAAAATAGCTTTGTAGTATGTAGCTGAAACTGAAAACCTATAGGTAATAGTATTCATACTATATCCTTGTCCTTATTTAACATCCCTTGGTAAGATTAAGTATATTATATAGATGTGCTTGGTGCTAATGTCTTTTTAATTTGTAAAATTTCTAGTTTTTTAGTGGATTTCCATTCAAAGTATATATATTTAGCCACATGCTGTTTCCAGGGAAATCAAAGAGAAGCTAGTGTTAAGACTTGCTGCCCTCCACTTTCTGCCTGAAATCGAGACATTGCGAATTGAGTGGCTGAACTCATCGCCGTTTTGTATTGTTCACCAGAGCAGAGAAATAAAAATAATTAAATTGTGATCACTCTACCGAGTGCGAGTCGAACCCACAACCAATCGCGATTACAGTCAGACGGTGTTCTACTCCGCCCCGATAGTCACAGACTAAAATTTAACATTATCGTATAACACAGTTCACTAATATTTCTCCTGTAATATCATCTTAAAATTTAACCCATTTCTTGTTTGATAACAAAATGTATCGTGAAGAAGTACATCACACATTGTAAATTAATCTATTGTATATTTTTACATATTTGCGTCTCAGGTAGCCTCCGTCTATTTGTGATCACATGTTACTTTTTCAAAACATATTTTCGAATACCTAAAATATACACAATTAATCCAGTTAAAATAGTTTAATTTAAAATGTGTATAGCGGCTTTAAGTCTTAGAAAAACTCTGAATAAATGTAATTTGTAAAGTTTCTCCACTGAATTGAATGAAGGTAATATACATTGCCAATGAACAGGTTGTGTGTAACATCGAACGTGGCGCTGGCGAAGTGCCGGGCGATGTCGGTGTTCGCGTTCAGTCGCGACATCCGCCCGAAGCTCGACTGCGTGCAAGAAGCCAACGAGGAAGCCTGCTTCAAGAGTGTGAGGACTTTTCAACTGTCATTTGTGTACTAACTGCGTCTCGCGACTTTATCCGTGTAGTGTCGGTTGCTAATGTCTCCTACTACCTTAGTCCGGTCCTGTCGCACAATCTGCTCTTAGGGAATGTCTTCTCACTATAAAGTACCTCCGTGCCAAATTTTATCATTGATGAGTGACCTTTCGCTTTTATATACCTAAAGATATCACTTATACGTACATAAAAACTAATATGGGTATATAAACTGTATATGGGCATAATTATTGTTGAAATCGGAATTGGTATTCCTTTTTTGCAGCTTCACGCTTTTTCCCGCATATCAGGCTAGTCAGAGAGAATCTAATGTCAAGATACTCCGTTCTCCACTTTACGCTGGTTCTCTCTGACTACCCTGATACGCGCGGAAAAGACCTAAAAGCGGGCTTCACGGAGTGTATAATATTTGAAGGTACAAGACAATGGGTCGGACTTAGCGGCAGTGGATGACATGAGGGTAGCGGCCGCTTCCAAGCAATACAACTTACACGCGGTGTTCCATGAAGTGTATGGGAAAGAAAAAGTACCTAATTATGCTGTGGCTGTAGTTAAGAAGAATTCACCTATTAACAATGTGGACGATTTGCGAGGAAAATTGTAAGTAAATAATATTATTTAAAGCAGTATATGTGTGCGGATTTTTGAAAAGTGTTTGAAACATTCATTGTTATCCGTCGACTTTGTTTGCGTGGATTTTGATCCTCGGCATACTATGTTTTCGGTAGTTTAATTTTCTCCCGTTTTCTCCGTTGTTGAATTATGGCTATTTTAGTGAATTATTAAATTAGTATCATAACTACCTTTCGGGTATGTATGCGGAAAAAAGCGTAATGCTACTTCTTTTTTTTTTTTTTTTCGTTTAATAAAAATGGTTTAGGTTATATTTTCAATGAGCGAATATCTAAAGACAAATTTGAAAAACATTTGTAATAATTGGTCCTGTCCAAATTATACCAATATTTGACAGCCTTATTCTTACTATACAGATCGTTTAACTTAACGGTCAGAGCGATTGGATTTGGAAACCGTGCGGGTTTGAGTCTCGCTACGGTCTAATTTGTTTTCTAAAAAATCTTTTTAAATATTTTTTGATCTTACACAAAACAATATATTGCCATAATTTAATTAAATTTATTTGAAAATCGCTTAATAACAATAGCTGCTACTTGCAACTTGAGATTGGTTAAGAATGTATTAATTGATATTAAGTTATAAAACATGTACAGTGTGTATCATTTTATATTAAGCCATTACACAAAAATCACAACTTTGTGTAAAAATACTTTTCTTTATATTCTTTAAATTTTGTCAATTTTATTTAACAAAAAAGAATTCTGGCCAGTTTGTATAATTTTTCAACTACAAGAATCACCCATGCTCTACTGTAATGACAAAATGCTATAGCGCTTAAAATGTAGGTGACCTATTTTCATCTTGTCAAGGATGAAATTACTAAATATTGCTCCAACCATTTTCCTATATTCGTATGGAAATTTAAAAATATATATTATATTTATATAAATAACATTTGCTCTTCGCAAACGATTGTTTTTTGCATTTGTTTCGGGGTTGTTTTTACCTATATTATTTAGAAATTCATAAAACGTCTGTAGAGAGTTATCAGAGATGGTAACAACCAAAATAAATTGTAGTAAGCGTATAAGAATTTCGATGTAGCCAGATACGAAACGTATGGCTTAGTGATTGCTTGGACTGTTTCGAAGAAGCGCAGGTTCGAACTCGGGTGCTACTTTAAAATTTTAAACGTTTTCTGATAATTTAGTATAAATAATTTTTTTAGTATAAATAATTACCATCGTGGTATAGTTTAATATCAATAAAGTCATCATAGCCATTCATCATTCAGCCATAAGACAAAGAAAGGCTATGAATGTCGCCTTTCAACACGCACCCTTTTGTGTTCTTCTGCTAGCCATTTCTGAATTATTATTATTAGTTCCCTATTCTGTTCTGTTCCCGGTATAATTAATTACAGGTAAGTAGTTCCTAAAAGATTCCAGAATGTTGCGATCAAATACTTCATATTTACTATTACTATATTTTTTTAGGTCATGTCATAATTCATTTGGAACATTCAGCGGTTTAACAGCGCCGTTATATTATCTCATAAACAAAGGAAAAATAAATGCCAACCAATGTATCAAGAATCTTGGCGACTATTTCGCTGGTCTCTGCATTCCTGGCGTAGACAAGCCTGAGAATAATCCTAGAGGTGATTTATGAGAAATATTAAGTATTTAATTTAAGTTCTAGGGGCCATTGTGGTGCAGTGTCACAGCGTCTGGCTATAAATGTGATGGTAGTAGATTCGATTCCCGCTCGGGGTAATGATTATATATATATATATATATATATATATATATATATATTATATATTATTTTCATTTCGCCGCTCTCACAAAGCATAACTCAACACGCAATGTCTCCATTTCTGCCAATAGTGATGGAGTGGTGAATCTAGGCTATATCTGCGGGAATAAGCGTGAAGCTGAAAAAAACATTTTATAATGATACGTGAAGGAAAACCTATCGGTCCTTTTTACGAAAACTATGCGGACGAAGGAGAGTGTGATTTTACATATTAAAATTTTGTATGGTGAAAAAGTCACATTTTCAAACTATATAATAATGAATATTATTTTGTATTGTTTTTTTATTTAATAGCGCTTATGAAATTGTTGTTTATGTCTTTTATTAACTTTATACTTTTACTATACTATATATTTTGGAACAATTTTGTAGGTGAAGATGTATCCAAGTTAAAAAAACAATGCTCGAGTAATAACAGCCCGTGGAAGTGTCTAGAAGAAAATCGAGCAGATGTTGCGTTTGTATCGAGTAAGTTTTTAATACAAACCAGTATTTTTATTGTAATACTATAATGGGTTTGGTCGCAATAAGCAGGTTTCTTTATATTTCTGTCCTTATAGATTCTTCATCTAAGATTAATATTCGTGGAAAACAGGCTTTAGTTTCGCATAAGTTTTATTTATTTTTTACATTTGAAGTGTTAAGCACACAATAAGAAAATTGAAAAATATTTAGAAAACACAATTTTTTTAAAAAAAAAATTTTAAAAATTTTTATACCCTATTTAAATATATTTTTTAATTCCCTAAGAGTGTGATTAACACTTTAAAATGTAAAAAATATTTAATAAATAGCAGTCTCACTTTCCAAACGATTGTTCGTAGAATAATCATTGGGTAAACAGACATTTTTAAAAATCTCTACATAGGTGCTATCAACAAAAATCACTTGTAATAAACGTACAAGACGCAGCTGGACAACGCATGGTTTAGCGGTCAGAGCGCTTGGGCGGTTCCCAAGAGGTGCGGGTTCGAATCAAAATGTATCTGAAATGGACGGAAAGTGAAAAACATATAGTCTTTACTTTAAATTCTCTCTGCTTATTTAACTAAATATGGGAGTTGCGTAGTATTCAAAAATAATAAAAAAATCTTTATAAAGGTAATACTTCCAGGTGCTGACTTGTCAAACTTTGACGCATCACAGTATGAATTACTATGCCTCAACCAGGATAGCGGCCGCCAGGAGCTGTCCAAGTTTGCATCTTGTAACATCGCCTTGGCACCTTCAAGAACTTGGCTTTCCGCCAAGGACTTCCTCTCTGACGTCTCTATAGCTCACACGCCATTGAGCTTGGCACAATTATTAGATGATAGAAACGACTTATTTAACATTTATGGCGAATTTCTTAAAAATAATAATGTTATTTTCAATGTAAGTATTGATTTTAAATTAGGTGGTAATACACTAAAAACTTGGCTTACTGTCAGGTTTCTTTATATTTGTAATTATATATTTGTAATGCTCGATAGAAATTCAAATACATACTATAGTTGCTGTTAAAAGAAAAATTGCCTCACAGTATTAACTTGTTTGTAATTGTGTTTACTCTTGTGATTTAAAAAATGGTTTGCTCTTGTAATTTAAAAAACAAAGTTATATTTTATGCTTCTTAAGATATAAAACATAGTCTTCTTTTGACTTCAACTCAGCATAATTAATAGCACTTTCATTATGAATATATACAAATTAACATAATATATTCTTTTTTCATTCTAGAATGCTGCCAAAGGATTGGCCACCACTGAGAAAATGGACTTTGAAAAATTCAAATCTGTACATGATGTTATCAATTCCTGTGGAGTTGCCTAATTTAAAATTTGTTTAAAAAATAATTTATAAATTGTATACCATTTTGAAATGAAACAAATAAATATAATTATTTATGTTTATTACATCACTTATTGAGAAGAAATAAATAATACCACATCAACAGTTTTTAAAAAGGTTGTTTGTTATTAAAATAGTTTAAATAAATTACAAGAAAGGTACAAAGAAAAAAAAATAAAGATAAATTTGTGTATAATTCAGATTAAGAATGAAACACTATTAATAACGAACCTTTTTTTTAATTAAACTATTTTTTCTATTCATATTATTAAGTTATAATGCTGCAAGGAACAAAGTAATGGCTATAGTACCAGCCAACATAGCATATCCTGTCGCATAAACTTCTTTAATAGTCAAACCCTTAGCTGTATCCCAGTACAAATGTCTAATTCCATTAGCAAAATGATACCCAAATGGTGAAGCAAGTACTACTTTAGCCAAAAATATTGTAGCAGGAGATAAATTCAAACTTTCAATCATAGTAATGTAGTGTGATATATCATGTGGTAGCATTAAAGCTCCCATTCCAAGTGCTGTGGCATAACCAGTTAGAATAATACCTGTAACAAAATTTTGGTTACAATAACAAATATGTAATTAAAAATGCAGTTAAAAAATCTTTAATATTGTGGGAACTTGGTAATAAATCTCTTTTTATGTATTTCTATTGATTTAGAGATTGTATTATTATTATGATTTCAAAACAAATATATAAACTATAGCATAGATATTTATAAAACTTAGAAAACAAATACAAATTGAGAATACCTGCAGTTCTGTGGGTAATGGACAACACACTGGTTAACTGGAACTTGTAGATAGTTAAATGAGGTGATAAAGGTCTGCTCAGTTTAGCATTTCGTATATCATGGTGTTCATCTTCAAGGGATTCAAATTTTTTGAATGTGATCTTAGGAATGGAAGCGGCTTGGGCGTACTTCGCAGTGCCCAGGGCAGTTCGAATTTTGGCCAAATTTGCCAACATAGAGTTGCTAGCTAACCTGTTTTAAATAATTAGTACAACATTTAGACATAAGTGCAGTAGCAATCATATTACATAATATTTGGAGTCACAGGACAACTTACCTGCTGCAGCTAAATAAAGCCATTTTATGTTTGAAAATACCTTAATAAAACTCAAGATTAGATAGTTTAGTTATGCCTTAAAAAAATTTGTAATTATAGAAACAATTATTCCTTACACACCACGATAACGAAATTCGTAACAGGCAACATGTCAAAAGTTGACATTTTGCAGCTTATATGAATCCATATCAAATTTGTACTGACAGAGCATTTACAAAGATAGCTAACGACTAATTGCAAGCCAAAAACATATTTTTTTCGCTATTTATTAAATATATATAAATAGGGTTTTTGAATTTTCTATAACGACCTTTTAAAAATTATTTTCAAATTATTAATTCATAACGTCTTCGATAATATTATTCTTCTCGTTATTTTAAATAGATAAAGAGGTAACGCCGTAAATGCAACGGAGGGACAAAAATGTCAACGAATAAAATTGGTTACGAGTTTCAGCTGTTTATTTTGATCGATCTGATGGTGCCTTTGTTATTTCTTACCGTCCTTACCGGAGTACTAAAAACAAAATACTGTACAGCGGTAGCCACCATGGCTCTTAAAAGTGTAGATTTCGAAGTTTTTGGACGAGTGCAAGGGGTATTCTTCCGTAAGGTATTTTACGATTCAAATATTATATTCTTATAAGATTCTGGAAATATAGAACTTATCCTATTTCCTAACAAAATTTATACTTAATTTATTTATAAATAAACAAAATTGGTTTTTCTAGTCGTCCATTTATTAAATAACTGTGTGTGAAATTAATATATATTCTTTCGTACATATGTAAAATCGATTTGAATAAAATTATTCATATAAGCTAAAATTTTTGTAGTACACCAAACAGCAGGCAGATAAGCTCGACTTGAAGGGCTGGTGTAGAAACACTTCACGAGGAACTGTTGAGGGACAAATGCAAGGCTCTTCTGACAAAGTTCAAGAAATGTAAGAATTGGTTTTTTTTTATTTATTTCCATTTTTATATTAAATAAGCTAGATTTTTTCTATAGGTTTTTTATGGCTTTATGTAATATAGGTGGATTAGCAAATGAACATAGGCTAAATATTAAAGTATAATATATTAAAAATGTATCTAAATAAATATAAAACTAAACCAATACTTCTTTTGTTTATATAGTACTTCATTTGTATTAAGATAACTTGAATATATATAAAGTCCTCCAATGTTGATTTTTAAATCTTAATCTGAAATGCCCAATATTTTGGAAATCAGAGTCAAAGTAAGCTTACTGAAAAAGGAACTTTCTAGTTTGTGTGTAGATTTTATTGCAAACCTAACTAAATATTTTTCTTCTTATTGAACCTTAAATGTGAGATCAGGAAAAATGATAAAAAAAACATGATTCTGCCCATATTATTGATGTACCAAAGTGAAAATTTCGTACATTTACCACTTACATTACATGTCTTAGGTGACAACCTACCCATATATTGAGTATACATAATGAGTTGAGATGTTGAAGTGAAATAAAAGCAATAAATATATTATGTCAAGTAAAGTGAGTTTTAAAGTATAGGTTTTTGAAATAGCAATTAAAGTTTCTAGGCTGTTTTTACTCAAAAAAATCAATTGTTTTCAATTTTGTCCCTGTAAAAACTATCTTGGCAAAGTTATAAGAAAAACGTAATTTAAATACATTGTTTAGGCTGAAAGAATGAATATTTACTTGTAATTTAAGGGTAAAGTCAAATTATTGTAAGTGAAGTTAATTGGTATAAACGTTACATGTACTATGTTATGAAGAAAAAGGCCAAAGACCAAAGCATTAAAAAAGATGGAACTCATCATGTTTTAAACACTTAGTATTTTCTTATTGTGTATCTAGTATTCCTAAAAAGTTACGAACCGATTCGTAGTAAAGCTAGAGCATCTGACTGTAAACGCGATTGGTTATGGGTTCCCCATGGGTACCCATTGACTGGGACTAATTATAGACTATTGAATTAAAACTAATTTTATTTTCCCTCTCTGATAAGATAAAGTGCAAGGGGAATGTCGAGAATGGGACACTGTTCATTCATTCTCTGACTACTGATTAGTATTCATAAATATAAACTCATATATTATTATAATTTATTACAATAAAAAGTGGATGCGGAAGCGGAGCGGATGAGTTTGAATACATTCAAATGTTTTTAATTAGTGAACATGAAATACGGCTCATAGCAGCTTTTTTAAGCCTTTCACATTGAATTTGATGCTGTAAAAGCTTATTGAATCTATTTGTATATGTAGTTCAACAATATCGCGATAGTTGAATCCTATTTCATTTATATTTTATAAACTGATAAATATTTAGCGCTAGTGTCTACTACGCGTAATGCTTTAAAATCGAATTGCGAATTGTGAAGAGCCAAGTTATGTTATATATAACGTTTACTTTATTTAGAAAGAGTATTTTGATGAGAGATCAAAATTAAAAGGAATATGGTATAAAGTTATTCAGAATAAGCTTCTTCAGATTCCATGGTTTGGTGAAAAAAAATTGACACGTCAAGAAAATGTTATTGCTCTTAGGTTGCGTGCGTGGCATATTCCGTTAAAGAAATTCAGTTTTCTCATGAAGAAAGTAAATACTCCTAACTGTGAATTGTGCAGAGTGGAGGATGATATTCACCATTTCTTAGTGGAATGTGTCCGTAATGCCGGGGCCCGTCAAGATTTAATTCGTCGATATAATTTAAATTTAAGAGATGTAGGTGTTTTCTAATGTTTATTGGCTGAACCTTGTTCTGTGGTAGCTAAGATGTTGTATAAGTTTAAGTATAAATAGTGTTCTTCGAAGATTAAAGAAATGCTATATTTGTGTGCTTGAAGATTGTTTTAGGGAACGATAGAGCTGACATTTTTGTATTATTACATAAAAAGTCCCTAAATAAAAATATATTAAAAAAATACGTTTACTTTATGTACATTGCAAAATACAGTATGAAAATAACAAATATTTTCGGTTAATGGAAATAACTAATACGTATATATCTGATATACTCAAAGATAGTACTCTATTCAGAAAGAACGTTTGTCTCGTTGTAAAATTATTTAATATACGTACATATTTTCTCTAGTGGCAATCTGGAAAGTATATTTGGACATTTCCCAACGGCAGCAATGGTTTATTATATAAAGAAATTTTAAACTTATCATAAAACTAATAAGAACTTAATATCTTTCTTGGTCTCCCAATTTTTGTACAACCTAAACATAACTATTCATTCCTGAACTAACACTTGCTGGCAAAATTCCACAAGAAAGTATATTTTTATTATACAACTTGTACAATAAAAATATACTTTCATTGTCACAAAGACACAATTAGCTAATTTCTGTTTCCAAATTGGTCCGGTTTGCTAGCTTATTTCATTAAGCTACTTTCATTCATCACACAGTACTTTGAAGATTTTTATTCAATCAGTCTTCATGTACTAATAAATTATGTATATAAAGTATACCTACTAGTGATCCGCCTAGGGCGTTCAATCCCGGGAACCCTGCCGATTATTTTGGGATTAAAATTAATCAATCACTGCTGGACATAGACCTCCCCTAAAGATCTCCACGACGATCGGTCCTGCGCTTCCCACCTCCAGCCTGCCGACTGAGCGTCGTCCGGTTTGTGGTCGCCACTCGAGAACCCTACTGCCTCAACGGCAAAGATTTTTGTCTTAAAACACTGAGGTAATTTGGACGCGAAGATTTTTCGTAGCTTCTCGAACGCTGCCAATCCTAGCTGAATGCGACGAGAGACCTCCTTCTCGAAGTTGGACTTACCTAACTGGGCTGTGTGTCCCAGGTGGTGGTAATGGTCAACAACTTCGAGAGTAATATTCCCAATACTAACCGGAGCAGGTAGAACACGGACATTCGACATGATTTTCGTTTTGTCCATGTTCATCTCAAGACCTGCTCTTTGAGAAACACTACTGAGATCTTCGAGCATTGTATTCAGGTCTTCTAAGGTCTCAGCCAGTAGAACTACATCATTGGCTCCTTGATATCCTCCAATGCCGCAGTGAACAGTTTTAGAGAAAATACATCACCCTGTCCCACACTTCGTTGTAATTGGATAAGATTAGAGCTTTGTTTTTGTAGTTGGTCCGACATAGTGTTGTGTTCGTAGAAATACCTTAATACTTTGATTAACCTGTAGTCTACTTGACACCTTTGGAGAGACTGCAGCACTGCTAAGGTCTCGATCGAATCAAAGGCTTTCTCATAGTCCACGAACGCCACGCAAAGTGGCATATTATACTTTTCGGGATTCTGTGTAATTAATAATGACGATCGAAAACCATTTATATACATTGCTTAGAAGCTAGATTGGTCTATAATACTTCAAAAGCGTTTTATCACCATTTTTGAAAAAAATGAACAACCTCACTTCCACTCCATGCTTGTAGCGTGTTGCCTTCGAGAATGACGGAATTGAACAGTCTCTGGAGGACTTTAAGTACCGGCCTACCGCCCACTCTCAGGAGTTCTGCAGTGATTCCGTCATTACCGCCGCCTTGTTGTTTTAAAGTTGGTCGAGAGCCATACTAATCTCACACTAGGTCCTCCGGAATATTTTCGGTGTGGTGTCGGGTAAGCGTGGGTCTAGGGTTTGTAGCCAAACTTTGAACTGGTGATTGCGTAGAGTACAATTGTCTATAGAAACTCTATCTACCATAGGATTTCAGACTTAACCGAAACTATACCACCGTCATCAGTTTTCAGCTTTGTTAACTTTTCCCATTAGACAGATCTTTTGCGAACAATTTGGAGCCTTGGTTCCGCTCATTTTATCTTCTCATTCTTATATATGTATACGTTATATTATGTCGGCGAAAGACTTAGATATCTGCCTATAACGACTGCTCGTCGTCTTCTGAGTTCTGTAGCCTCAATTCGAAAAACACATAAAGGCATAAAAATATTACGCGAAATGATTTTTTTTTATATTTAGCTAAACATATTCAGATACGATATTTAAAGTACTTTAGATTACGCTTCTCCCATATATAACGTGGTAGGCTGAAAGAGTTTAGTCTTAAGACATTTATTGTAAAAAATCATATGCTAGTTAATTAATATTGCTTAATTTTTTAAAAATTAAAAACCCTCGATTTTGATGCTGATTGCTCTGGTTATTTCGTTACCTGACTATAATCCCGGAACTTTTCCGGAATCCCGGAATCGTGTGTGACCAATAATAATATCCAGAGATTACCATGATATGAATTGAATTTTACTACGAAATTTAAATTAAACATAATTATACTAAACTCCAACAAGAAATCCTGATTTTGTCGAAGTTAGGAGCAAAACGAACGAAATTCAAAAATGCCAGAATCAGAAAATCCAGATAATCACTTAAAAATATGCTCAAACGCTTTCAGTTAGCCAGATAGATAGATGAAAAATATTGAATAAAAACATATGCGAGCTTTAGTATTGCAGAAAGAACGTGTAAATAAATATAAAGTTTTTCACATTTCAATTTTATTTTGTTCAATAAATAAACTACTGACCAGACATCGAGCCAATTTACTTGGCAGTAACATATATTAAGATTTTTATTTCAAGTTTTGTTGGACATCTCTTTGGCTTTTGAAATTTAGTTCTATCAGCATGGATGTATTCATGTTCAACTTAAAACTCATACAAAAAATGAAAGAATATGACAATTTAATTTGCAAGACGTGAAAAAAGTTATGCCAGATTTGACATGGCCAGACATCGTCGTAGCACGAACTCCTTGAGTGTTGAAATAGCCGTTGAAACAGTATGGCCATCACTCTGGAACGTGCTGCGCTCACATTTATAACCTTCCCCAACATATATATTTTTCGTCAGTGTTTATAAATAAAATATATCACATATTTCATCAAAAAGAAAAAACAATGTCTTGGGCAGAATTGGCAATTGTTATTAACACCTCAATATTTCACATCATACGATACACAAAATCCAGTGGTCCATAACTCCATTCTTAATTCTATGTTTGTGTTTAGTTCTGAAATATGACGTAAGGCGGAACTTAAATATATGAATTATAAATGAATAGATATATATTTTAACGCGAAATGTCAGGATTTCGGGCTTAGAGTGGCACTGACACTGTATACGGTATATACAACAATTAAAATAGTTGAAAAAATCAATGAAAAGAAAAACAATTTATTATACTAACAGATACAACTAATAAACATTTCCATTTCATTTCGATACACTTTTTATTCCACGAATGCTATTGAATATATACAATGGAATCTCCATTTTCATTTATCCAGCTTCTATTCCATTGTGTGTAGTAGTAACATTTGAAGGATTAAGGTTGAACTGTCGAAGCACATTTAAGACTTCTCTGCAGGTACACAATGATATTGAGTTCAAAATATTTTTGGGAAAAAGTTTATATAAACAATCCTACTAATATTATAAACGCGAAAGTTTGTAAGGATATTTGTTACTCTTTCACGTAAAAACTACTGTATGGATTTGAATGAAACTTTACAATAATATAGCTTATACATTAGAATAACACATAGGCTACAAGTTATAAAGACATTGTGTGAATTGACCAAAATATCAAGTAAGTATCTTATGTTCAAGCCATTAAAGCCAAAATAGTGAACAATTGTAGTCAATAAATTAATATTATGGTATATATATGCTAAATGCATATGTATACACGCTACATATACCAGAATATTATTTTTTACTATTGTTGTGTCTGTCAGTCTGTTTGTTCCGGCTAATCTATCTAGAACGGCTACGCCGATTTTGACGGGGCTTTCACTGGCAAATAGCTGATGTAAGATCTCCACGCGGACATAGTCGCAGGCACAGCTAGTATTTTATATATGAGACATTCTTTATAACTTCTCCGTTTTCGCGATCTCACTGCTTATCACTTAGGTTGTCGTCGTCATAAACGTGTATTGTACAATATTTAAATATATATATAAACTTACTTACATATACCTATGTATTTACGTACTATCTTCTAAGATGCAAAATATAAGCTAAAGCTTTTGTTGATATATATATATATATATATACTTTTTATTTGAACTGCTGTTGAAATGATAAATGCACTAAAAAACCGATTTAACCCTGTTTACAAGAATTATATTTATTAGAAAATTTTAATATACGATACCAATGAAAATTTTCTTTACATTTTGCGTCACCTAAAAAAAAGACCAAATCGTCCGCTAAATTTTTATATTTTCCAACACAATTCTTACGGTCTCGCACATAAATTAAATAGAAAAGAATTTTCTTCGCCACCCTCGCCCTCCTTCATTATGAAAACGCCTTAATAGCCGACATTACGCTTAACGCTCAAGGCTGACAAAGAAGAGCGCTATATTCCTATTTTAATTTTGCTATTTCAAAATGCAAGTGTATTCAAAGTCGATTGTTTAGTGTTATTTCAAATGATTAATGTTATTTGAAAATTTACAATAAGAAATATATTTTGTTTTGATTTGATGTGGGTTCGATGCCCACTTATGTGTGTGAATTATTTAAATTTGTCCTGTTCGTTGGAAAAACTGCATGGCGTTGAGTTCCGCCACTGTTCCGATGTTTGTGATTCGGGCGGAAAGTGGAGAAAAGAATGTCTTGGCACTAGGTTTTATCCATGCCATGCGCGAAAAGCTTTATAATAAAATATTTAAAACGTGTAACAATTTCATGCCTCGTTAAAAAAAAAAAAACATTTTTATAAAATATATTTCAAATTAATCTCCGAATGAAATTAAAATGAAACTTTTTACATTTCAATTCAATTTAACTGTTGACTATTTGTTTAGAAGTTTGCAACTCTCGTTTATTTTTAAACTGCTTAAGCGAAACTTTCCGAATGTTATAATTAGGTTGGATACTTTGTTTACTTTATTACAAATCATAACAGTTTTATTAATGAGCTGTTTAATAGACAACTTTTGCTACATTTTACGATCAGTGACGTTTTATCTTATCACATAAAAACGTTTAAATTCTGATAGCATCGTCTTATAATAAATAAAAATTTTTTTTTAGTAGTGGCAATTGACAGGAAAAAAAAATTTAGAAAGTTTTAGCGCTTGGAAGATTTCTAGACATGATTCAACAAACATATTCTAAATCTAAACTTTTATTATTCAAGATATCTTACTTTAGATTTTTTAATGCAAATAACAAACTAATAACATATAAACCGCATTGCTTAAGAGTTAAACATTTACAGGGTACACTGGCTGAAAACAACAGGTAGTCCGAGCAGCAAAATTGACAAGGCCGCTTTCTCGAACGAGAAAGAAATATCCGAAATTAATTTCAGCAACTTCGATATTAGACGCGACAATTAATTTGTTATAGGTATGTGAATTCCCCTAAACGTATACTATAATAGATTTAGTTCGTAAAGGCTTCCAAAGTACCTTATGTGATATTAATTTAAAACTTCACTTGTTATGATTGCCAGTATTTTGAATATAGAATGTTAATATAGCATTTTGTTTTATTTCACACTTTGCATTTAATAGGACATGTCTTTACGCCATCCTCTTCATTCTAGAGATACATAATTTGAAAGACAACTTTATTTCCCAGGGCTGTAATAAAAGGCCCTCGTTCTGTATGTAATGAACATGTAAAAAATTCCGACGCACTGAAGTCCATTACGAAGGCCTGGTTGATATTTGGAGACCGCAAAACTCAGAGCACCTATAAAATGTAAGCGAATGGTGCTTGTAGTATTCTATTTGATGGTCTGTATACGGCCGAATCATGATTTCAACTTTACGATGCAAAGTAAAATCCTGAATCACCTCGGGTGTCTTTTTTTTTGGCGGCGCCCTACTACGCCCTAGCTGGGCGCCGCGGCAGTCGTTTTGTATAATAACTTTTGCACTTTTAACTAATGTTTGGTTATATCTTAAATTACCAAATAAGGTTTTAATTTATTTAATTAAAACTATATCATTGTTCAATTTTATTTCTCTCTATTTTAAACTACCAAAACACTGTCAGCGCGCTTGAAAGGGTTTCAAGAGGCGCGGTTTCAAATCCCGCTGCGTGCAAATTTTTATACGTTTTCTAAATATGTCCTTTACCAAAACACTGTCTATAGACCAATCACTAAGACTTTTACTTCTTTTGGCTATACAGCTGGTGCCTAGATTTAACGATACTCCAAACTACTCGGGACAAATTTATCTACTTTTTAAAGTAAGAAGCCACCAACAACAAACAACCTAGACAAGAAAGTCCGCTCTCGCAAATAGTTTTTTTACACAAATTTAAATCAACATACAGTTTCAAGGAATGTTGAAACGACTCGCATATACTCGTATCTGTTAGGTAAATGAAAATATAGATCTTAGATTAAATGAATTTCAAGGAACAGATATGCTTTGAACTGAATAAGGTCACTGGTGTCTGGCTTATCTCATCGCCGACGTTTATGTCGTAATGAACGGTTACAAATACAATTAAGAATTCTTTATGAAAATACAATTTGAAAATTTGCAACCTATATTCTACTAACATTCAGTATAATTCATGTGCAAAGAATCTGCTTAAGAAAGTTAACGAAATTCTTGTACAATTTGAAATAATAGAGCGCAAGCTTTTCAGAAAATTATACTTAATTATAATTATAATTGTTCGTTCATGACGAACTTATGTGAACTCCAACACAAATGATACCGGGGTGTATTAACTTTACAAAGCTTTGAGACACTACAGGCTAAGTGTTAGCTGACAATGAGCGACCTTAAAAAGTTTAGTAAACGTCGACCCGTTCAAGTAAGAAATTGAAATTATTCTGAAATATAAATTGGGGCTGTAGATCTGAAAAAAAAACAGCTGTACTAAGCCGAGTTGAAAACTCCATAACTGAAAAGTTTGTACGTATCACGGGCTTTTATTGGTTGTATGGATGTATGTATGATATACGAACTCTGTATGACTTTCATACGTAGAGTATAGGATTATATTTAACAGTGAAATTTTGAGCGATGATAAGCTATCAGTTATCTAACAATGATCGACCTTGAAGGCTTTTACAAAAAGTTCGACTTGAAGGGGTAGGAAATGATTACGTCCAAGTCAGTAACCCGGGCGTGTGTTATTGATGGGAGATGGCGCGGGTGTCAGTGGGGCGGGCGCGGGTGGCGCGGCGGGGAGGGGCTCGCAGGGGGGCGGGGTGAGTGCAAAGTGGGTCAGGAGGGGCGCGCAGTCGCGCGGCACTGCGCCCTCAGCCTCCAGCCATGGCGGACGCGCCGCCCGAGGTCCTCGAACTGAACGTAGGCGGCGTGCACTATGCCACTACTCGCGACACGCTGTTGCGCGAGCCGGACTCGCTGCCGGCCGTGGCGTTGCGCGACCCCGACCACCCGCGCGACGCGCGAGGACGCGTCTTCTTCGACCGCGACGGCGTTCTGTTTCGCTACGTGCTTGATTATCTCCGTGACGGCGGCCTCGTCCTGCCGGAATGCTTTCGCGAACACAAACGTCTGGCGCGAGAAGCGCGACATTATAGGTTGGTAGGTCTCGAGAGCGCAGTCCGGGATACCGATCCCAAGCCACCTAATAGGGAACGCGGATGCATCACTGTGGGATACCGCGGAAGCTTCGCTTTTGGCCGCGACGGACTCGCCGACGTCAAATTCCGCAAGTTGTCGCGTATTCTCGTTTGCGGAAAGGTAACACTATGCCGCGATGTCTTCGGGGAAACTTTGAACGAGTCCCGGGATCCCGACCACGGGCTGGCCGACAGGTACACGTCGCGTTTTTTCCTAAAGCACTCGTTCATAGAGCAAGCCTTTGATATGTTGCAAGAACAGGGATTTAAGTTGACGGCCAGCTGTGGCAGCGGCACGGCGGGCGGCGCCGCCGAACTGAAACCAGGCGTAGACTCTGAAGAAAACCGCTGGAACCACTACAATGAGTTCGTTTTCGTACGTGAGTAACGACTTTGCCGGATGTAATACGGAAACTTCGCGCTGGTGGTCGCAAAGAGCGGCATACATCGTCATCAGACGAAAATTTTAATTACACGAAAATAAAATAAGGACAGGGCATTTACCCCTTGTACTGTTGGAACTAGAACTAAACTACTTATATTAATATATATATATATATATATATATTACATCATGGATTAATAAACTCGTGAAACTCTTTAGCTTAAATTTTCACAACTAACGATAATTTTATAATCGATATATATATATAAAAGAAATATCAATAAAAAAAATATTATAAAGACATGTTTACATAGGAATAGATGTAGATAATGCGAACTTAACTTTATTCATATACCTTATAAGTAGTTAAATGTATTAGACTAATGTATAAATAAATATTATAGTAGCTAACTTAGATGTAAACTTGTACTGTTATGTATCTATTTCTAACGTATCCCCCTATTTTTTAAATATTTTCTATCTTACAATGTATTTTGGAATCACGTTATATTTTCAAATAAAATGTCGAATTTCTATTTAACTTGAATAACTTGTACATTTGATATTTAGCCCCACTCTACTGTACTACTTAGTTTTGTAAATCAACTTTACTTTGAGACGAAATCCGATTTCTATGGTTACTGACCGATGTGTTGTGTGCGATCGATCCGTTTTCTACTATTTCGTAATTTATAACTCTTTATAGATATAAGGAAAGTGTTGAGTTTTTTTCAAAAAAATTAATTGAAACTTTTAAAACGCGCGAAAACAGAGTACCTGAATAATTAATAGTGAATGCAGCAGATGCTGTGCCGTAGACCGTAATTTAAAAGTATATTAAAGAGATAGCCGTTTAATGATCGTTCGAGTGTTAGTAGCTAAAGCTAAAAATTATAGCTTGTCTCGTCTAACTTTCGTGTTTTAGATAGAAATTCGTGTACCCATTCCGTACAGTAGCGATTTAATCCGCTACTACGAAACTTGCCCGTTATTTGCATAGGCGTGAATCCAACATCGAATTTACGATCGTAGCCATATCATTAGACTACAAAATAGTGTTAAGCTTCCGTTTTCCTATGTAACGTATTCACTCGGTAAAAGTTTATAAAAGGAACCGTACGTTGATAAATATTTTCTTATTTAATAATTGACGATTATTATTTTTATTTTCTATAATAAAAACTGATGGTATGGATGGATTGGATGGTGGTTTTTTTTTTTTTGGCATATTTTTCAAAAACATATAATGATTAGTGTGGTATATGGCCGCGGTCGCCGCTTCGAATACATAAAGGTACACATTTCATGTAATAGTGGAATATAGTTGATATTAAAATTTTCAGAGCATTACAGTTTTTTAGCATTACATTTGTAGGCGTATTTCTTATAAATATTGTACCGTAGATGATGTCTACAGGAGCCATTAGGGACTGTTGCGCTCTTAGCAATTCATAATGAACTTAGAATATACCTTCGGTCTGTCACGCAAAGGAAGTTCCTTCGCTTAACTTAACTCAACTTACAACCTACTTTAGATCTAGCATATATAATGTACTTAATTGTTATAAAACATAGATACCAAGTTTATAATTTACTTTCTTAATACACGAACACAGTTGTCTGCCGCTAATGTGCGTGCTTTGAGTTTATTTTGTAGTAAAATTGAAAATATTATATATAATAAAGGAAATTGTGGATTCGTCATTGCATCTGACTATTCTTTAGGGTGGTGTTTAATTTGTTATGTATTTTTATTCTATATAAATTGTAGAGTTGAATTAGTTTTTTTTTTGACTAAATTTTAAAGTGGTTACTTAATTGTATTGAATTTACATAACTTTTATGCTCTAATATCTAAGCTCATGTTAGGATATAATTAATTGATAGTCTATTTTAGTAATATAATTTTGTGTGTAAAACGTGTGTGTTTTACACAGTTTCTGTAAAATACGAAGCAATTTGGTGCAGCAGTGATGAACAAATGTAAATCTGGACGGATTAAAAATCTTAAAACGAATTTTACTGTACCAAATCACAAAGACGTCGATTAGTTTTAACTGACATTAGTAGCAAAATTATTACAATTACTTACATACATGTGAACCATTCAGTGCTCAAATAGATTAACTCCGTCAGTCATTTAGAAATTTTAACGTTACTGATGACTATTTTGATTGTTCCTCTTATTCATTTGGTAAACTGTTAATATTTCTCTTTTTTAATATAAATTGAAATAATTGTTCTAGAATATATTTAATATAATATCTCCATTTTTGAATTCTTTGCAAACAATGTACATTATTCCATAACATATTAACTTTTTGTTTGTCTTTGGAGTTAATCAACATGGGCACTGGAACGGCTCATATAACGCCAGTTATGCGCTAATTGACGTCTCTGTGTTTGGCTGATACTCCTACATTTTAATTAATGTCTAAATAAAATAATAACATGGTTTTACTTATCACCATTTGCATTTAAATATGATTTGAGAGTACGCTACTTTTTGATAAGAGCCTTACATTTTTTTATAGTAATAATGCCTGTATATTAACACTGAAAGATTATATTTCACTAAAGAAAACAATGTATGTATATGTATTATTGTATGATTCCTCTTTATATAGAAAACTGTTAGTAAATATGATATAAGAGTGTATGAAAAGTTATTACTAATGTTAATTTTATTTGAAATCTTATCTAGAACAAATGTTTAAGCTGGACTTGACAACTATGGTAGAAATTTTTAAATGATCGTTCCGGGATTAAATTTAGTTATAAAAATTAAATTTGTTTTATTTTTTACCCTCATCACATTTGCGACGTGCGTCACACTTAGACGTGAAAAATATTTAAATTCACTTGCAAGTTAAAGAAAATTAATTGGCTTAATTTGTAGTTTGATAAACCATTGAATTAAAAAAATATTTAGCTTTGTTTTGACACTAGGTTCCCTCTGACTACCCTGCTATGTACTCGTAAAGCGTGAGGTTGCCTGAACAAATAAACTTGCGCAAATTAAAAAAAATTAAAACTTATTGTATTTCTAGTATAGTATTTTTTTAAAAATACTTAATACAGTATTTTCAATTTTGATATCCGTAGTACAGTCTCAAGCTTTTCCACTGTGATTTTGAGTGGCAGAGCTAAACGCCGTGCTTTGACTCATTTTTAAAGTGTTAATCGCACACTTAGGAAATTGAAAACACACATATATAGAAAACGTATAAAAATTTAAACGCAGCGGGATTTAAACCCGCGCCTCTTGAAATCCCGCTGCGTTCAAATTTTCATACGTTTTCTAAATATGTGGTTTTTTAGAACGATAGATGTTTTAAAATTATAGAACACTAGATTAGTTCAGTTCTTTAGTTTTCCAGCGTGCCAGTTCATCACAAATGCCTTTGCCAACATCAAGAGAAGAAAGAGATTGGGCCATCCAAGAAAGAAATGATGGCTAGGTATTAGGTAGATTACAAGTTAAAAAAGGTAACTTCAATAAAAGACAACTGTTCTTAAAAATATATATTTTACTATCTTGTACACTGCCTTCAACAGTATTTAGTTTCGTTCAGTTTTTTTTAACTATGGTTCTTCGAACATGCCTTGACTTGTGGATGTCTGTCTGACTGGGTCAAAGTCAAACTAGGGGAATACTACCCTCTGCCAACTTGTAACTTTATATACCTAATGAATAATTAACAGATTGTAATCAATGAAAGAATTGTTTCAACAAAAAGAAAGTCGTAGATGAAGGGAAATTACTGTCTTTTAACATTTTTTATAGTGTTACTCGCACACTAAGGAAATTGAAAAAGACAATATGTATTTAGAAAATGTATAAAAATTTGAACACAGCGGGATTTGAACCCGCGCCTCTTGAATACCGTTTAAAGCTTGAACGGTTTTCGAAATTTCTTTTTACCTACGTACTGTAAATATAAGCATAATTTTATTTTGTATTTAATTTACACATGTATCCTGTGAACAGATTAATATGAAACTTTACAGTATACATCAGAATAGCACATAGCTTACAAATTATACAGTTATTGTATAATTTGGCCAAAATACATTGATAAATCCGTCGAAAGCCGTCGGTTGGTAGACACTCTGCCTGTTATCACCGACGACTGCAAACTGCAAAGTGATCGAAACGTCGAGGTTTTAATAACGTATTCAAATACGACACTAATCCGGTTAAAATAGTTTTTCGTGTAATTTTGGTTTAAATTTCCTGTTTCTTAAACTCACTAAATATTATCCAAAAAATAGGTCACAGGTAATGTCTGTAACACAGGTAAAAAAACATTCTGTGAAATGTTCAAAACATTAACTACTTTTCTATAACCTATATTCGAATACGAAAATAAAGACGATTAGTCCGATTAAAACCAGTTTCAATTAAAACGTGTACACATCTCACCACAAATTATGTATTTTTTAGATTTGAAATTTTTTCTTGTAAAACGCATGGCTTAGCGGTCAGTGCGCTTGGACGGCTTCCAAAAGGCGCGGGCTCAAATCCCGCTGCGTTCAAAATTTTTATACGTTTTGTAAAAATGTTACACAAATTATGTTTTTCTGTTACTTGAAATAGGCTTTGAAGAAAGACGTTGTCTACAAGTATAGTGAGTACATATTTCAAATGTAAACATTTTATACTCGGTCGGCCAGTACGGCTGTACGTGTAGACTACACTTAGGTAGAATTAAATAGAATTTCCAAGGATTTTTGCAAAATTCTTCCCCCAAGGGAGCGAAATAGGGGTTGTAATGAGAAATCTGAAACTTTGTTTATTGGTTGTACTCTCCGTTTTTCTATGCTCTCAGCTTTTTTGTTTTCTTCGTTCTCATTGTTATCGCTTCGCTTTTTTCTGCTCTCTCTCTCTCTTACCCCCGCATTTCGCTATTTTCTCAGTTACCTCCATTATCTACACTCTCCACATTTCTCTGATATATTTGTTTTTGGTTTTTCCTATCTCCATATTCTCCGCAATTCTCTGTTTACTCCTATATCTCCGTATTCGACACGTTTCTCCATTTCCTCCTAAATTATCAGCTTCCTCTGATCTCGCCGCTTTTGTCGCTCAGTGAAGATGCACCCTCAATGCAGTGCGTGAAGGAGAAAAGCGGAGCAGATGCTGTCAGGTGTAACTATACGTAAGCTCCAATTTTAATTAGAGATTATGCGTTCCAGTCCAGCTAATTCGAAATTTAGATGCTGCTTCAAATTTTTACCGTCAGATTACATGTGCTCGCTAAGTGTTTCAATGCTTTTAGGTGATTGCTGAGCGACTCCCGCACCCCCTGACGGCGCAAGCGGAACACGTGTCGCTTTGCAATGTCAGAACAGATCATCTCCAGATGTTCACCGACTAACCTCACTAATTCCTCGAATGCATTTGCCTCCGGATTAATTCATAAGTAGCTTCGCCTACTAATGTTATCAACGACAAATTACTCCACGCGTCTAATATACGCTGACCATTTTTTGCTTGATAAATCAAAACACTCAATTTTTTCAATTGGCTTTTTGTTTAAGTTTTATTATTGTCAATAATTTTTTTACACTTGTCGCCAGTTATACAATAATTATGATGAACAATTTTAACTTAATACATAGAAGAAGTAGCAACTAACAAGGCGAGTAGTGAAGTTCAGGTTAGGAAGGTACCGTACTAATGTGTTTATTTCTAAGTTTATTTTTCATTTCCATTGACCACGCAAGCAAAAATGCGGGCTACAATAGCTAGTAATAGTATAAAAATATTAGACGATCAGACTAAGTTTATTTACATATTGTACGTACAAAGTGGCTATTTATAGGTAGTATGTTCTGTGAGCCACAAAAAAAAATCGTATGTTCGTTTATTGATATATTAAATTACACACTTTCAGTAAGAAATGCTACTTTGTTGCTTTAATTCAAAAAATATATAGAAATCATATTTTTTAAATACTGTATGGTCATCCCTAATTCAGGTCAAGTTAGTAAACAAAAGTCGCTACCTCATTAAACCTTCTGATAAAAGGAAAAAGTTCACTAAGCATATTTTTTTATATAGAAAATATGCAAAAAATTCTCTTTCACGCTTTTTCCCGCATAGCAGGTTAGACACAAAAATAGTATGAGAACGTAGTGTCAAGACACTCCGTCCGCTACTTGTCCGGATTCGAAACTTTGCATGTTGAGTGTCGGAGCTCAACACTGCGGTTTGTCTTGTCACCAGAGCGGAGAGCTAAAGATAATTTAAATATAATCATTCCTCTAAGCGGACATCGAACCCACGACCGTCACGTATAGTCAGTCAGGCTGACCCACAGCGTTACGATGACCTCTATAAATCCAATTATTTAATGCAACCTTTTCGTAAAACAAGTATATTAAATTTAAATAGTTTTATTTTAATATTATTCTAAGTTATTCAAATAGTATTAAGTTTTAAAGAGTCAAGGTTTACCAACTTTGATTGTTAAAGGCAACTTTGGTAAGCGTTTAAACACAGCGTAACTAAAACCGCTCTGTTTTCTTAAAAACATCGAACTGCTTGTATAACCCTTTTAGAAATCAATTAAACTTCGAGTTTACTACAGACAGACATAATTTTAAAAATCAATATCTGAATATCGTATATTACTGATCAATGAAAATAAGCCATGTTTCGTAATCACATGCATGGATATGCATATAATTTTACAAATTCAATCTAATATTATTATATATTAAAAAAATAATAATAATTAATGAATAATTACTCAAAAAAGAACTAAACAGAAAAAGGCTAAAATTACTTTCTTGATATCAGGTGCATGGCCATGAAGAGAGGAAAAAGAAGCAGTTTCACGTTCACGACTACCTAGTGTCAAGACACTCCACTCGCTCCACTCTACTCCACTTGAGAGGTGGAATTAAACGAATGAAAACTTAATGATGAGAGTTTCATCTATAAAACTGAAGTTTAAAATTTGATTCGAAGGAGAAATGAATTTGAACAATTTACAGGTTAATTTGCACTTCAGTTTCAGCGGGTAAATCCATTTACAATACAACTTAAATTACATAGGTTATGTAATATATTCTTGGAATTCTTTCTGGTTTCTCCAGTCGTAAAGACTAGGGTGTTTAAAAATTCAAACCCAGTGAAAGTTTCTGATATGGCTCGGAAAATCAATTGCAAGTAATTGTATTAAACCAGCCTTTGCCTTCTGTAGTTTGTTTCATTACTTTTTATTTGTTAATTTTTGTTTAAATCGTCTATTTTACCGTGTAACTGTTATATTTCTATATACTTGAACGGTTTTCAAGAAGCGCGGGTTCAAATCCCCCGCTGCGTTCAAATTTTTATACGTTTTCTAAATATATGTTTCTCTATATACTTTTTTTATTTGTCTCAAAAAGTATTTAATTTATAAAAGCAAAGCAACTTCACTCTTTTTTTTTCACTCCCCACCCGATATCGAGACATTGCGTGTTGAGTAGCAGCTCCTTTGTCATACCTGAAAGAAATGGAAGTAATTTAAATATAATTATTTGTCCGAGTAGGGATCGAACCCACAACCAATAGCGTTTACAGTCAGACGTGGTTTTTCATATCAATCCATAAAATACGTCTAATGGAGCGAAATTCCAGAATAACATCCCAAATGGACTTTTATACCGCCGCCTCGGGCTCGCAAGCCTGACATACGATATACTACAAAAAGCTATTAAATCACAATAGATTCTAATATATAGACCGCACCTACAAATACCAAATAACGCGATATCATAAAATTGACGTAGTGCTTTTTATTATTTTTGCGATTATTACGAACATAACTTGCTTTACTGCCGCATCCTTGGATCGGTTATGGCGAATAGGCACTATATTCTCCGCTGGGTTACAGCTTCAAATCCCAATCTAGGACGTTTAGTTTGTCTGATGTGTATAAATAAAGCTTGAGCTAAAAACATGAAGCTAATGTGTAAAATTAACAAGCAATATCTATAAAAATGGTCGTAAAGTGGAGAGCGGTGGTTATTTTACAAATTTCGACTTAAATATAGGGCGGAAATTGAAAAAAATGTAATTTGTGCCACAAATTGACAAACGCTATGAGAGTATTCGAACGGAAAGATGAGAACTGAGTGTCTTGACACTAGGTTTTCTCTGAATACCTTGCTATTATGCAGTTAAATAGTAGAATATAAGAGTTCCACAGTTAATCAGACCTCTACGGTTACAGGATATCCCCTCCCTAGTGCATCTAACCATTTATCATAACCGCTTTGTCAATTTCCACAATGAATTACCTTCATATATGTATCTATATGAACAATTTTGCCATATACATGAAATATAACGCTATTGGAGATAGGATACTATTGATTTTATTGCTTATAATAAATATAATATATATATTTCATACTATTTTCCTCACTAATAAATCTATAAACTATTGTATTGAAAACAAAAAAATGGAAGTCCCGCTGAGTTTCTTGCGCCGATTCTTCTCAGGTCTGAGGCATTAACTTCAGTGAACTGGTGGTAAAAAGTTTGACGTACAAAAAATTAATAATTTAAAATATTATTATTTTGAATAAAGAAAAGGTTAAAATTTATATTGTATGAGATTAGACCTTAAATATTAACTAATTTCGAGATGATTTTCCATTCAGATCTATTGATGCTTGTATCTAAGAAACGAGCATTCCCTGGACTCACCGCGCGGTTGGCAAGCGTATCGCATTGTAGAAAGAGAAGAGTAATAGTCTGGGACTTGTGAAACAAATGTCGACTTAAAGCGCTTTAAAATGACACTGACAAAGCCTAACTACATTTAAAATAATCCTACTAATGCCGCCTTCGAAATACGTGCTGATTTGAAATTGAAATGTACTGATGATAGCTCTGGGCAGGCAGAAAACTTTTACTACATTACAGAGAGATTTCGCTGTTATTTTGAGCCTAAATCTACGTATGTATGGCTTTTAAAATGAAACTATTTTTAACCGGATTAACCGCGTATAATATTGGTATTCGAAAATACATTTTAGAACACGACGTTTCAAACACTTTACAGACTACCATTACCAATCATTTTGCAAGAATCCAGGGCAGTACGCAAGGCAACTAAGAAATCGTTAGCGGTAGTTTGATATAATAATTGACGAATGATAGACAAATGTCACCTCAGTCTAAAGTGTCCGAAACTTCGGGTTCTAATTTGTATTTTCGAATACCAATATTATACGCGATTAATCCGGTTAAAAATAGTTTCCTTACAAAATGTGTAATAATCGTGAAAATCAAAGAACTTAGTATGTATGGCTTTTATACAAATGATTATTCGTTTAATTCACAAACGAAATAAAACGTTAACTACTTAAGCCCCTTACGTTTCGCACCTCCATTATATTTTATAAGGCTTTAATGAGTTTCCCCAGAATACGTACTTCGTACATAAAACAATAAACAATTCATAATTTCTTAGGCTTCATGCCTTTTGTTCTTGCGTCGCGGTGTCGAGGTGTTGACAAACAGAAGAGACAAAACTTGCTTCAGATAAAAGGCGAAATGAAATCCATGTTTTTGAAATATCTGCAATACGGTTTTTAATCAATCAAGCAAAAGAAATGGAAAATTATAACAAGTTCTGTATAAAGTACGAGTATATTTGACGGACAGGTGTTTGCGATTATATGACAATGTTATTTGGGTACGGAGAATTACCCAACTAGTCCAAGGAAATATGAGCAGAGTGAATTTGAATTAGCCCACTATGCGTAGCCCGCTGATAGTCGGCAACTGCATGAGGGGCGCGGTTCGAGCCCCGCCACGTTCAAATGTTTATGCGTTTTTTTAAATTGTTTCAATAAATTACAGTTTTATAATATTTTCGGATTCATATTTATCGATAAATACTGTTAATATATATACAAAAAAAAGTTAAAAATATTTAATAAATAGCATTCTCTCTTGCCTATCGATTGTTCGTAGTTCATATCTTTGGGTAGCAGAAATTTGTTAAAATCGCTCTACAGAGATGCTAACAACAAATATAAGTTTTATACGTTTTCTAAATATGTCTCGTTCAATTTCCTTAGTGTGGGAATAACACTTTAAAAAAATGTTAAAAAATAATAATACTATGTAATGACTATTTATTATTATTTTATTTGATTAGACAATTATTATCGCACGTGGTGCTTACCTGTAATTAATTGTGTAATTATATATAATTTATTTTGTATGTTTGTTCTCAATTTACTTGCATAATTTGTAAGCTCTAATAAATACATAACTAAAGTTTTTTACCTAAATATAGGTATTCTCATATAAAATAGTATATGAACATTATAATAGGGTATACGAGTATATAACATTCTAAAACTAGCGACTCTAGTATAACTGTTTAGTTTATTCAACCACCCCCGTTCCCACTTAAATCACAAATTCACCTTATTATGTAATTATAATTAAATATAATTTACTTAAAATTTATATTATACTAACATTACTACGACTTGGGATCCGCTGCGTATTTTGCATTATAAAAAAAATATATATTTATATAAAAAAAAAAAACTTGTCTCTGTGTCTCTTTATGCGAAAGTGATCCGTCGAGATGTTCAATGGCCAGGAAAAATTCAGTGATGTCCGATAATAAAATGCTTTGATCGCGCGGCGAATCCATTAATCAATGACCAGGTTGAACACATAAACAAACTTTGATTTCATACATCGTTACGCTTTATAAATAAAGTCGTATAGCTAGTAATTTCTTTTCCTTTTCACCAAAATATAATATAAATCAACCTAATATGAACAGCTTAGTTGGTATACCAATTGCATTCGGAACAGGCGTAGAAATAAAAATTTATAATAATTATAGATAGATATATAGATAGAAAAGTGAAATCAATATATAAAATTTATTGACTTCACTTTTCTTACTATATATCAATCAATCAACAAATTTGAGTAAATTTTGCAACGCCATTTTGACACTTGCCGTCCGAATTGCTTGTCAATTTGTCCTGTCGTAGGTGGAGTTAGCTGTATTGTTACTGAATCTTTTCTACTTTTGAAATTTTATCCCAAAATAGTGTAATTTTATCTGTTTTATGGATCAATCTCCTTCGTGTGTTCAAAATTTTTCTACATTTCAGTTTTAAGTTGGATATTATTTATAATAGATCATTTTAAGTGATCCTAGTGGTACTTTATAAATTTGTATATTGTCATACTTTAGAAACCCTTAGTATACATCAAAATACTTTTTTAAACTATCTTTAAATCTTACGAAAAATTACATTATTTTTCGTATGTAAACGCAGTTTTAAATGGTGTTATCTATAAATACATAGTTGGAACGAGATACATCTCGAATATTGTAAGATTAGAGAGTCGACGCCGTTTTGAAAAATACGCAAAACGCATCAACGTGTTTATTTACGCTTTAAGACATAAAACTAAATACGTTCCGCGATCGTTCTATATGATTATCCTAATAACAGTGACTAGTGAAGCTTTATTTACAAAGCTTGTGGTCAGTCTCGTAACTAGGCGTGGGCAAACTGGGCTCTCGCGCTTAAAGGGGCCTCACTACGCCTCTTTAAATGCGATGCCACCAGACTAAAATACTCGAAATAAAAACCTAGAATATATATTTTTTTAACATTTTTTAAACTGTTATTCGCACACTATGAAAATTGAAAAAGACATATTTAGAAAAAGTATAAAAAATTTAACGCAGCGGGATTTGAACCAGTTCTTGAACGGTTTTCAAGAGGCGCGGGTTCAAATCCCGCTGCGTTCAAAAATTCTTATACGTTTTCTAAATAAACCTAGAATATATTAGCCTCACTCTTTACAGACTGGTAACGCTACTACGTTTGAGACGTCTTACGTGCTCAGAGTAAGCGTGACAGCGCCATACAAACAACATATTTTCTTTCGTTCGCACTTAGCTGAAATCATATTTTGACTGCCACATCAATCTTTTAGAGCAGGGTTGCACAGACTTAAGACTAGGGGCCACTCCGCTAGAAGTATAGGTAATTAAAGACAATAAAGAATTGATAATAATTTATTAAATTTTTTCTGGTTTTATTCTGGAATAGAATTCAATATTTTTCGAATGTACGAGAGTATTATTTTTGCTGTCGGCGGTCGACTAGTATTCGACCGGCGGGCCACTGTCTCTGCATCCATGTTTTAGAGCGTGTTTGGTAAGATAGATTTATTAGATAGGTCTTGAGAACGAGAGAAATGAGGATTCGCAAATGTGATTTCGCTCACGTCTATATTAGTTCACGCTACGCCACTGCTTGCGGTCCTAAAAGATAATCTATAAAACAATAGACTATTCATATCATGAGAAGCAGCGACGGCAGCCTCGACAAGATGGTCATCGTTGAGTCAAGTCAAAGCCAAAGTCAACATCAGAACTAACAGGAGCCGTTGGAGACAGTTAGTCCGTTCCACACTTAAATACCATTAGTTCCACAAAAAAGAATGCTTATTACGGGTAAATCTAATAATTATAATATATTAAAAATGTTTACATTTAAAAAAAAACAATTAAATAATATGTTGTCGTCGTATTATGACTGATCTATCGACCATGTAAGTAGTTTTCGTTTTCGTTTTCAACTTTGTGATGTGTATTAAATACTAAGTGCAATGTTTTTTTGTTGGCCAAGTAGACAGTAGTACGATTTTGCAAGTATCCAGGGCAGTACGCGAGGCAACTAAGAAATTATTGGTGGTAGTTTAGAGATAATAATTGTATCAAATGACAGACAAGTGCCACCTCAGTCTACCTGTGACCACGGACTACTGTAAGGTGTTTGAAACTTCGGATACTAAAAATGTATTTTCAAATAACAAAATTATATGCAATTAATCCGGTTAAAATAGTTTCATTTCAAAACTAACAAAATTTTATTATTTGTTAATTTAATATTACAAACTCTCAACAATTAAGTTACCTTACTTTTGAGAATTGCTCAAAAAATATGACCTTAAATAATTGTGTTAGTTTTTTATAACATATATAAAATTTGATATTTGAAATTTGATATTTTTGTTATTGCTTAAATACATTTTCCTTATAATATTTCATTTCTTTGATACTCTCTTCTATATCACACAAACATCTGTGTTTAAACTCTTTCTGTGGTACTTTTGAGTATTCTTTTTGATACCAACGCTTAGCTAGTTCTTTTATACTGCTAACATCAATTATTCTGTAATGTAAATAGGAATCTAAGGCAGGCATATATTTTTTAAGGAAAAGTCTATCCATATATACACTGTTGCCTCCCAATGGAGATTTCTTCTCAAGTACATGAGATTTAACAAATTTTAGAATTTGTTTTTCAGCATCTTGTATTGATAAGTTTGAATTACGGCTAGCTTCAGTCAATCCCGTCTGAAATAATAAAATTATTATATCTAAAATACTAATAAGTTGTTGCATGCTTTTGAGATCATCAACATATTAATAGTAATAATAGAACATATAGGTACCTAATAATAATTTATTAAAACCTATGTTTGAATAAATTATTATTAGGTACTATTATAAAAAAAAAAAGTTGTTTACAAAATAACTGAGAACTTTCTACTACAGATAGGGGATAATATTTATTTTATCATGATGGATGATTTGTTTTCCAACACACAGAAGAACCTTCTAATGTATGAATTTTAAATAAATTTACCCAAATAGGTTCTGAATTCAGAACCAAACGGTCAGAAATGTTCTATAGGCTCCACCACTGAAATACGACCAGTAACAAAAAAGAAAATACGACCAAAAACAGGCAGCTATATATATATACCTCGCCATGCTGAGCTATGCACCAGTCACACATATTACTAAGAATCTCATCAGGTTGATGAATTATTATATTAGGTCCTGTAGCTATAACATTCAATTGGGCATCAGTAACTAAACACGCAATTTCCAATATATGGTCTACGTCTATATCTAAGCCTGTCATTTCTAAATCTATCCAAACAATTCTGTTTGCTTCGCTATTTGCAGTTGTTGAATAGGAAGTCATATTTTTGAATGATACTGAAAAGCAGATATGTACACACTTAATAAATAAATTCAATAATCATAAACTTAAAATAATATAAAAATTAAATACAATCAGTATGAAGGTTTTCAAGAGGCGCGGGTTCAAATTTTTATACGTTTTGTAAATATGTCTTTTTCACTTTCCATATTAACCAAACCTTTAATTTATAAAACATAATCTAACACTCAGAACTAACCTACAAAACAAAAATAATTCATATCTTCATAATAATAATTCATACTTACTATTTGGTGTAAACAAGAAATTATTCAAATATCTTTTACAGGGAAATAAATATTTCAGGAAAAATATCATGTCAATTCATAAATGCAAAAATGAATAAAATATTCGTGTACATTACTACAAGCTACACGTCAATTTTATTCCACAGTCTAAAAAATACAAAATAGAAATTAATAATCAACAATTAACTTAAAGATTATAAATAACAGACTAAAAATACTCAAGTTCTTAAATTGTTGAATTAATAAAAGTGGATGTTTTATCTCTCCACATCTAGAATATGTAAAATAAGCGTTATTAAGAATTATTTATAAGAATATTATTTAAAAGTTTACGCACACAATAATTATTCTTTGATGCTGTCATAATTTCTATAAGTTCTGTAATATTAAATGTTATAAGATATAAAATAAAACACCTTTATGTTTCACATTGTATTGATATTTTTCTATATTTATGAACATTTAATTATAAACTACATATATGTTTTATTTTTCAAATAGAATTTTATATAATTCACATTGGCATAGATAAAATATATTTATAAAGTATATATTCTTCTAGATTGTCATGGTGCCTAAAGGTTGATTTTGTTTTTAATTTTTCTGATTTTCATAATATAGTCTAATTAGAAAGTAAAAATGAACAGAATTGTTTTGAATCGTTACCGGTGCTTAAAAAACACAAGTAAGTATTGAAAAAGAGACACTTTTTCTCATACTCATAAAATGAAGTTTACAAAACTAACCTTTTGTAGGATTTGAGTGATTATAGAATGATTTCATCGATATTTTCTAAATTTATAAAATAATTTTATAAATGTATTTGGAACCTGAGCTACTGCTAAATATTATTTTCCATAGTTTTCATTAGTTGTAGTTTATGTTTCTGTTATTCGTACATTAAATCATTGCTATCATAATATTTTTTTATAAAAAAAATACACGCTGTCTCAATTATAAAACAATATTTTATGATAACTGTATAGTATAAAAATTGTCTTTTTTCATAATTTATTAATATTAGAAGCTTAGTAAAAATTTAGTTTACATATAAAGTGCATTACATATCATGAAATTTTATTTTTGTTTCTGTTTAAATTTACATAAATAAACACATTTTAATGCAAATAGTAATTAATACGTTACACGTTCCAGCTTTACTATGGGAGACCAGACAGTATCAAAACTTTCCATATATTACTCTCTCAAGGTCATTATCCTATTACACAACTCAACCCGTTGGATTGCAGCATGATATAAGTCAGAAACCTTTCAATAGGAAAGTTTTCTATCCTGCTTATGTAAGAGCAATATCGACAAGTAAGTATTACTATGAGAAAGAGCCCCTGAAACCGTCGTCTAAAGTTGAAGCAACTGTAGAAACAATAAAAAAGGGGATTGAAGAAAAGGAGAAGCTCCCAAAAAAAGAGGAGAAAAAGAAGAGTATAAAGGAGAGAATTATGGATGAGCTGAGGCATTATTACCATGGTTTCAGACTTCTTTTTATAGAAATAAGAATATCTGCAACTTTGTGTTTTAAAATATTAAAAGGACAATCATTAAGCCGTAGAGAGCACAGGTTATTGGTCACAACAATTGGTGATTTGTTTAGAATGGTACCCTTTGTTGTAATTATAGCAGTACCTTTCTTGGAATTTGCATTACCTTTTCTTATTAAATTGTTCCCAAACATGCTGCCATCTACATTTGAAAGCAGAAGTCAAAAAGAAGCAAAGTTAAAACAACATTTAAAAATTAAATTAGAAATGGCAAAATTCTTTCAAGAAACATTGGACCAGATGGCACCACAAGCTAGCAATAGGCATTCCGAACTTGCAAAGGAATTTTCAAGTTTCTTTAGCAAAGTTCGAACGTCTGGTGATGTAGCAACAAGTGAAGAAATTATGAAATTCTCTAAACTTTTCGAGGATGAAATTACATTAGACTCTCTACAACGTCCACATTTAGTAGCTTTGTGTAAAGTGTTGAATGTGTCTACTATTGGAACTAGTGCTATTTTGAGGTTTAATTTAAAAATGAAACTGAGATCTTTGGCAGCGGATGACAAAATGATAGCCAAGGAAGGAGTGGATAGTTTGAACTTTAGTGAGTTGCAGCAGGCTTGTAGAGCGAGAGGTATGAGAGCATATGGAGTATCAGAAGAAAGATTAAGGAAGGAATTAAGAAATTGGTTAGATTTGTCATTAAATGAAAAAGTCCCACCATCATTATTGCTTTTGTCCAGAGCTTTAATGGTACCAGAACATGTACCTACAACATACAAGTTAAAAGCAACTATTTCAGCATTGCCTGAACAAGTTGCAACACAAACTAAGGCAGCTATCGGTGAAAAGGAGGGCAAAGTTGATTTTAAGGTACTGCTATTTATTTATTAATTGTTGCTTTAGTTCTTTAATTATGGTGCTTTGAATATGCCAGTAGACCACAAGTCAATTTGCCAATGTCAATTTGTATTGTTTATTATTTATAGGATGCCAATAATTGTTTTGCTTTATTTGTCTGTACTGTGATCAAGTGTCCTGTCCATTTCCACTTTAGATGCAAGCCTATTGTAACATCTTTCCATGTAGTTTTCATTATAGTATCCATTTGACACATCTAATGTCTAATCTATGGTGAGTGTGTAGGTTTGGCATCCATTAAGACTACTGCTATTATTTGTGCAATATATTTCAATTAGTATTATGTAATGAATCAATATTTATATCTTATAATTATATTGCCATAATAATATTTTTTTAACAAACAAAAACCAAAATTGCAGGCTAAGGTAGAAGCAATTAGGTTGGAAGAGTTACAGATTAAAGAAGAAAAGAAAGAGTTACTGGAAGCTGAACTTGAAATGAAACAGAAGCAGTTGCTTGAAGCCAAAAAGAGAGAAAAGGAAGAGCTCAAAGACAAAGCTCCAATACTTGATGAGGAGTCCACACCTGTCATGGTGGATCCTGCTCCTATTCTGGCAGTTGATCCACCAAAGCCGTCAACTGAGGAGGGTCTGTCTGGTAAAGATATAGAAGTAATTGAAGATGCTTTAGAAAAATTAGGTAACTTTTGTTTTAGTATTATAACATTACACTAAGTAATATGAGGCTATTGTGGCAGAGTGGGAGAGTGTCTGACTGCAAATGTGATTGGTTGTGGGTTCGATTCCTACTCGATGGAATTATTATAGTTGAATTATATTCATTTCTCTGCTCAGGTGTTGAGACAAAGCGTGGCATTAGGGGAAATGTACACACTTTTCCCCCAATCACAGCCTTGCAGAATTTGAGATTTTTCTTGACACTGTCAGCGCTGTGATTTGTAGACAATCACCGAAATTAAATTTTGGTCTTCTAAGTCCCAAGGCGTGGGGTAGCCCCGTCTCCGACAGCAAGGGGAGCGCTGTACAGGTGTGGGCTTTACTTTCTAATTTGTCGCTTCTCAATAATGGGACGGTGTTCACTTGTGTGTGGCATAACGGGGGTCTGAGGTGGACCTTTCCTTTGCTACCTCTCGCACGTCTGTCGTACGCAACGTGTTGAATTGGGGAGTAGAGGAGGAGGTGGAGACCTTGTCTGACCATTTATACGTCAGATTCGAGTTCTCTTCCCAGCCGGTTCCAGTAGTTCAGTCTAAAAGCCTATCTAAAAGGTTCCCAAGATGGGCTATTAGCCGACCCTACCTTGCTGCACGAGGCAAGCTACGCGCGTGGGGCACTCCATTAACAGAAACTTTGTCGCTGGACAGAGTAGTCCTATTGATTGGAAGGGACGGTCGGATCGGTCGTCGCAGTATCGTCTACAGGGTTCCACATGGATTGATATTAGGCCCGCTACTGTGGAACCTCGGGTATGATTGGCTTCTGCGTTGTCGCCTTCTCACTAGGATGAGTATCATTTGTTATGCGCATGACACTCATCTCTGCCCGGGGATCGCGGATACGGTGTCGTGGACGGCGACTACTCTCTTGGCGGGTGATCCACCTTGGTAATTGCAGGCGGAAGTGCTCGCTAGAGTTCACGCATTCCGCGCAAGTGTGGGGTCGCGAGGCAAGCAACCCTCGAGGGAAACTATCGTGCGGATCAGGAGGCTTGCGGATGAAGCCCTGATCCGACGATGGAAGAAGGATTTGCCCCGGCGGTCGGCCTAGTGACGGTGGAGGCGGTCCGCCCGCACCTAGAGCACTGGGCCAAGAGGAGTTTCGGGGTCCTGACGTTCAGACTGCTGTAGATGCTGACGGGGCATGGCTGCTTCGGCAAATTGCCAGATTGCACGTCGGGAGATATCGCTGGCGTGCCACGAGTGTATTGCGCCCGTCGATTTGGCGCATCACACTCTGGCCGAATGTCCCGCCTGGGCCCCACAACGTCACGGCTCGATGGCTGTAGTGAGTAGGGACCTTTCATTAACCAGTGTGGCGGCGGCCATGCTGGATAGTGAGAGGAACTGGTCTGTGATGGTCTTCTGCGAGTCAGTTGTCGCAATGAAGGAGGCCGCAGAGCGGTTGCACGAGGCTATCGCGAAAACAGATCCGTTCCGCTGCCGAAGGCCAGGGGGAAGGAGAAGACGATAAACGCGTTTCCAACTCCCCCTACCCTAGAGGACCTACTGCAGGAGGGTCATAGTGATTCTCCTGCAGGTCATCGCGAGGCTGCGGGTATTCTGGAAGGAACCCTGGAGCACCCTGAAGGCGAAGGTGGGCCGTCCACCGAGGCGTTGTAGTAGTATGCGCGTCTCGCCGGGGTGAAGAGGATTTCCGCTGGGTTTTAGTGGGTAGTACAAAAAAAAGTGCGGCTTTGATTTCCTCCACAATTGATTTGAGTGTCTCTGATTCGGGCGTAAAGTTGATAACGGAGTGTCTACACACTAGGTTCTCTCTGACTACACTGCCATGCAGGAGAAGCGTGAAGCGTACATAAAATCGTTTTTTTCAGGGGGTAAGATTTATTTGTTGTACGTAAATATTTTGTACATTTTTGTATAAGTGGATCCTAACATATGAAAAAAGATCTTATGCTATTCTTATTTAAAATCGTTTTTTATATTTAGATTTACATAACATACCTACTTAAAGAAAATTAACAGAGTTTAATAACATTGGCAATAAGCCACTGCTCCACAGTACATATACCTTGAACTTGTGCAAGAATTACCTACTTTCTTAGAATAGATTATTATTCTCAGTTATGAATTACTTGCGGTTTTTCAACGACGTATATAAAGAAAAAAACATTAAATCATTAACCTGAACTGTGACTAAAAATAGTTCAGCAAAAAAATACGGTATTTTGGCCTTGTTTTTGATGCTAATTATGATGAAAGTATAAAATTTTACAAGAAAAATACACAAAGACTAATGTATATTACAGATGATAGTATTTGGAAATGAAATATCTAAGTTAAAGCTTGGAGCTGTGAAAAAAATAACCTTAATAAATTTTCCCTTTCTTCAGCTGAACAGAAAAAGTCTCTGCTTTTAGAAAAGGAAAGTATTCAAGAGCTTAAAACTGAACTATTGGACTACAGTGAAGACGTTGAGGAAATGCAAGAGATCGTAAAAACAAAGCAGGCTGATATTAAGCTTACGAAAGGAGCTAGGAGGTATGTATTAGGCAATTTTATAATATTTAAAAAACATGCCTGAGTGAAAGATTAATAAAAAAACTGATTAAATTACTTAAAAATTGATTAAAATTTAAATAAAAATACGACATGGACACATTCTAAATTAAGAGCTGTAGCGTAAACTGCTTGAAGTATACATTCTTGCTCCAAATACTATTTTTAGATTATATTGTGTACTCATTTAATTTAAATTTTATTAAAATAATTCCAAGAAACAAGAATAAAAATATTATATAGACCTAAAGTGAATTACAAATCAAAAAAAATAAAAATTGTGTGTGTGTGCGTGCGTGCGTGCGTGCGTGCGTGTGTGTGTGAGTGAGTGAGTGAGTGTATGTGTGAGTGTGTGTGAGTGAGTGAGTGTGTGACTGTGTGAGTGTGTGTGAGTGAGTGAGTGTGTGTGTGTCACTGTGTGAGTGTGTGTGTGTGTGTGTGAGTGAGTGTGTGAGTGAGTGAGTGTGTAAGTGTGTGTGCGTGAGTGAGTGTATGTGTGAGTGAGTGAGTGAGTGTGTGTGACTGTGTGTGTGTGTGTGTGTGTGTGTGTGTGTGTGTGTGTGTGAGTGAGTGTGTAAAAATATTCAAGTTTAACTAAAAAGTGTTGGGCGTTTATATAAAATTAATAATCATTGCGCACATCATTGCCGTATTCATATTATAAATACAGCCTTGGACTAAAGTCTTGAGGTTAGCGTACACACTTCCTTATTATTTCGAATTATTTTAGATAAGTAGTATATAATCTTTGCCATAGAATATATATATATATATATATATATATTTAATTAGTAATAATAGTAAGAAATAGAAAAATATGTTTTACATTATATTATTTCAAGAAAACGTAACACCCTACAATGGGTGATGTAAATGAAATCAAAATATTCTTTCATTTTATGATATATATAATGATGATGAAATTTAATCAATCGTTCAGTCTTTAACTATGATCGCTTACACAAAATATCTATATATAAATTCATGTAGTTTTTGAGTTCCGACTTCGGGCAGAACATGAAGTACGACACTAAGCTAAAAAATAATTATTTAAGATATACCTCCATACCTCCACATTTTGTTATAATATACACTGTATTTTTAATTACAGTTATAATATGTTTTTTTGTTAAATACAAATAATCTCAATTTTTTTTATAGTAAATATAGTGTGCATTTGCCTTTATTTGGAAGCCATGCCATCATGTCGTCTAAGTGTCATCATAAACCATAGGATATTTTATTTTAAAACTTAATTAGTTTTAAATTAAATAGTTTCCGTACTTGAGTAACATTAATCATGGATTAATGCTTTCGAATTAATAATTATTCATTAAATGACAGTATCGTATAGTCCGATCTAACGCGCCATTGATATGGTAGAAATGAATGACTTTATCAATAAGGTATATTGTCGATCTCGCGATATGCGGGAGATGCGTGAAGATAGTATAAAAATAAATGTTTTCTTATCGCGCAAAACTCGTGTTTTTGCACGGACGCACATGATTCATTAGTTATTTACGCACGCAAGGTGCACTAATTCAGAATTATCAATATCTATATACATTTATTTTATATATACATACAATAAAAATGTAACTAATCGCTGTCCGTACATGGGAGATATATTGAAAAAAATATTATTAAAGGCATTTATCAATGTAATAGAACCCAGACGAAAAATGATTTTCAATGTCTTTTTCCGTTTGTCTGTGCGTTTGTCTTATTTAGTTTGTCTTATCTCAGAAAACGGCAAAACCGATTTAATCCCCTTGACATTTAATGTTTATTTTATCTCAATCGATTTACAAATAGAAAACTCTGGGGCAGTGCCTGGGACTTGTGACCCTTGTGGTGTACAAGGCGTCCCGCCTAGTACCGTGCTACCGTATTTCAACGTCCAACGACTAGACTAACAACTATATATATATAATTATAAGTGAAATATATGTTTTTTTTTTTAATAGTTGAGGTCATGCAAGGTAAACGCAATGTCTTAACATTTTTAAAATGTTATTCTGACACATAAGAAATTTTTTTTTTTTTTTTAAACTCATGAAAACCGTCCAAGCGCTCAGACCGCTAAGCCATGTTCTGCATGCATGTCGTTTTTACTCAATGTCTAGTCGGGGTCACGAATGCGTAGTGAAAGGGGCTATCCTGGTAAAAGCTACTACTATTTTTAAATTCCTGGGAAATGAATTGAAACTATGTTCTCTCACTTTACTCTGTTATGAGAGATGGCTTTTTTTGTTTTTCTTGAGACTAATTATTATTAAGACAGATAGTTTTTATTTTTCAGAATATTTTTTTAATTATGTAACATGTATGTCCGATACATGTTACATAATTAAATAAATATTCACCTTAATGTGGTGCAATTTTCTTATTATTATATTAAGATAAATGTATGGTGATTTATTATTATAACATTATTATAATACTACCAACTTAATGATATAATTAACAAATTTTAACAATTCTTTCCAGATTATACCGAGCTGTAAATAACATGATAAGCAAACTAGACTCGGCCCTCATAGAACTAGAAAGCAAGGAGAAAGCACTGAAGAACACTCTAGAACAAACTAAATCTGAACCGCAAAAAGCCAAAGAACATCTCATACAAATTGACGAACTAATGCATTCCATAAAAAGTCTACAGAAAGTTCCAGATGAGGCTAAGTTGAAATTGATACAAGATGTACTTGGACGAATGGATGACGATTTTGATGGACAGCTCAAGATTGATGATGTTTTAAAGGTAAGTAAAAAGTATTTGTATGAAAAATAGATTTAGAAAATGTGTAAAAATTTGAACGCAGCGGGAATTTCGAACCCGCGCCTCTTGTAAACCGTCCAAGCGTTTTAGCCGCTAAGCCATGAGTTCGACAACCGGCTACGTCGAAGTTCTTATACGCTTATCACAACTTACTCGTATTTATGTTGTTAGTTTCTCTGTAGTGAGATTTTTCCTATCTAAAGATTATTTCTGAGAACAATCATTTGGCTAGAGAGAATGTTAGTTACTAATGCGCGGATTCGAGTCCCACAACGTTAAAGTTTTATACTTTGGTAAGATATTTTTCATTTTCTAAGTGTGGGACTTAGAAATATATATATATATATCAATATACATAAATATGTAAGCTACGCAGAGAAATGTTGGCGATAGGTCCATTGCATGACTGACTTTTGCTTAGTTAGATATATTGCACATTAACTGGTAGAACTGAACACTGCAGTAAGATTGTCCAGGCCAACAATAATTTATTATAAATATTTTAATTTATATTTTTATTATATTTTTTTTCTGTGTTTTGGTCTGGCGACAATAACATGGAGTTACGTCGTTTTTATATAATTATTACTAATACATTGTTACATAACATTTCAGATGCTAGAAATCATAGGCAACGAGAACGTGAACCTCTCAGAGAAGCAAATGGCGGAACTCATAGAGTTGCTCGACAAAGAGGAAATCTTAGAAGTGGAGAGCAAGATACAGAAGGCGCTGGACAAGGCCGCCAAGGAGCAGACCAAGAGTGGAGAGGCTGATGGAAAGGTTAGCCATTTCATTCAAAAAAAAAATTTTACTTCAATATTAATAGCAACTAGCAATTCATTAAATTACTAGCAATGGCGAAATTCAGTTTTTTTTTGTACAGTTTTGTTTAGTTTACCAAGTTTATTTGCATAGTAAACATAATTTATAATTTGTATAGTGAGATCTAGTGATAAAGTGACGTGAGTGAAGTGAGACGGCTCGTATGTAAAAAACACTGAGTATCACAACACATGCATATAGCATATAGACGGCATGCATTTTATATTTATTACATTGAAATAGTGTTGTGTCAATAAAAATAGATTTTTATTAGGAATTGTAATAATTATGATCAATAATTATTTAGTAACGTTTAGAAAAGGTAGGCCTGTGGGAGTCGTGTCATATGGGCACTTGGCCACTGGTAACCAGTAGCCCCGTTGACGCGTTGCCTTGGTAACGTGTATGTATGTACGTATGTACATATGCAGACGTGTAGCGTGCATAACATTATTTTGTTCATTTCATTTGTTTTTAATGAATTAATTTTTCATTTAATGCATTTCCGAACCTATGGCCATGGCTTTGTTTAGCGAATGCGGGGATATTCAATTTTTTTATGAATATATTCATCAGCCGAAGTACCAACACTTTTGGCCTGACACGTTCCAACTACGTCACGGTAATATATTTTGTCACGCAATTCGACTTCGTCAGTGGTTCTAATACATATTTATTTATTACAGAGTTTATTCGACATCATACGGGAAGCGCAAAAGCGTAGAGAAATGAAGAAAGCAGTGGAGAAGTTCGGAGAACAACGAAATATACCCAAGAGTGAGGACATTGTCACTAAAACAGAGGACACGAGTACTAAACGACCGGAAAGCCATTAAATTAAAATAATATTTAGCGAAATGTAGTGTTATCGAGATGTTTCTAGAAAGTTCTTTCTTAATATACGAACAAATGTATGATTGGTTTTAAAAGATGGTTTGTTTGTCTAAAGCATGTAATTTGTAGTTTTTATACAGAAAAGGAATATGTTTTAAAGTTTAAATTGTACTTTTTAAACTTATATACAAGATGAAGAATAAAAGATTATTTTAAGATTTTCTAAATTAAACAGTTGGTTTGTAGTAAAATTTAATATACATTTTTTCGTACATTAAGAAAGAAATTTACGCGAATATTCGAGTACTTATAATGTGAATACTGTATGACATTGGTTTAGGTTCGCTTTCCTGCGATTTTACATATGTAAATTTGTAAGGAATTGTTTAATGTTCAAATATATAGGGTATTTGGCTAGATTTGTGTAATTTTCATATTATAATTATAAACTATATATTTATGATATTCAATCCATCCAGAGGCCATTGTGGTGCAATGGGATGGCGTCCGATTGTAAATGCGATTGGTTGTTGGTTGAATCCTCACTCGAGGATGTCATTGTATTTAAATGTTTCCTCTCGGATACGGCAAAGCGCGGTATTAAGTTCCTTCACTCCTCCACACACGATATCTCGATGCAGGACAGGAAGTGGAGAATGAGAGTGGAGACTACCCTGTTTTGCGGTGAAAGCGTGAAGCTGCTTTTTTACATTTCAAATTTCAACAAAATTGCCCTAAATATTGTTTATAATGAAATATATGATTTGTTATCTTATCAAGTGATATATGGCTGAATATTTATTTAAAACATTATAACGAAAAATGTTTTGGTTTTCTAACATTTTGTCCATGTTTCTTTTTGGCAATGTTGGGAAAATTTAACTAAAAACTGTTAATATATATATATTATTATTTTTGGATGGGCAGAGAGAACTAACTACAAGATCTGCTCTCCACTTTTGCACATTATTTTACTAGATCAGGTTAATAAAAAGATAAAATATTTATTCTATAAACATTCCCTCCAGTGACATTTAAAAAAAAGGAATGTTCTTTTTTCAAATAGGCTATTACAAACATTTTCGCGTTGTCAGTGTTTACATAAAAATGTCAGTATTGTCAGTACTACAGGAAGCTACCACTGCCTCGAAAGGCGATTATGATGAGAAAAATTGGCTAAAAAGCTGTTCTTTTTTTAAACAATATAATAAAAAATATTTGTCTCGTCTTTATGACAAAGTTTGAAGCCAGTCTCTTATTCTATGTTAGATAACATATAAACATGAATATACAAGTCAAGTACCCTATTTAAATATTTGTATATATTTAATTAGAGCACTAACACATTACCTTTGTGACAATAAGCATTTTTGTATTACATACAATTCGTGTTATGCTAGATTCATTATATTAAAATAATTATTTAATATGTATATAGATAAATAAAAATTGTAATTCCACACCGTACAAAGTCTTAGTAGTCTTCGTATTTATGATTTTATTTTATAATTTTATTCATACAGAGATTTATTGTTATTATTTATGCATTTCTGTGATGGATGGTCGATAGTTATTAATTTTATTTGGTTCTAAGTATTAGCACAAATTGTTTTCCATTTAAAAGTTTGTTTTACTGGTATTTTGTTTCTTCTTTTCCATCTTGGCTTTATACAGTGTAGTCTTTGTTAGTAGTGTGTATGACATTTTTTTGAAAAACCAATCAGTTGATATCCTTGTTTTATACCTATTACAAATATGCACTTAGTGCAACATTTGAATGGCGAGTACTATAAATAAATGTAATATTGATGGAATGTGTCTGAACATAGAAAGAGCTTTCTATTAATATGCTTGCATTAAATGCAATATGTTTTGTGAATAGCTTCAAATTTGATATCCCAAAGAGCAAATAACACGATTTTCCACCATATTTATAGAAGTGATGTGTAAAATGAAAGTTTTGTTGGAATAAATGTTTTGACAAGCTGTATATTAATAAGAGAATACAGATGTCGTAAGAATACAATATTTGTTTTATTTCCCTCATTTCTGTAAACTTTGTATAATTATAGATCAATTGGAAAAAGGAAAGTTTCGTTACCAAGACATTTACTTGAAGCATTAGAATTACTGTAACGGAGTTTAATAAAGAAAAAATGTAATTTAGTTTAGAAAAGATAATGACTATTTTATTAGACACAAGATTCCGCCTATTTTGTATCTTAAAATACAAAAATATTTAAAACTTATTTTTTATAGCGTGCAGAGAAATCCCGGTCAAGATGATGAACACTTATTTTACATAACAGACACTATAATGTGTTAATTATTGCAAAACTATTTTATTATGAAAAAGAAACAGATTGTGTAAACATAATTAAAATATAAACATACATCGCGTGGAGTTTATCGTTTGTGTTCATTATATATCGGCTACGTTTCATATATAAAAATATGTAATATGAATAGAAAGAAGAATAACATATTATATAACAAAATGTATGTAGTTTTAGTTACTTTAAAATAACTTACTTACTTTGAAATTTACAGTAATACTTTGTACATTTATTCCATTAAACAAAATAACATTATAGGATATTATAATCAAATTAATAAATTTATCTCTCTTAAGTTTTTTGTTATAATCTGTTTCTTTTTTCTCGGACAGCTGACATAAGAACTATTGTACTATGATTACAGATGTATATTTATAAAAACTAGTTTTGTCAAACGCCTAGCAATTTCAAAAACCATTAGAAAAAAAATTAAGTTAAAATTTGGCGGTTCGAATATGGCGCGAAAGTGTCCATTTTGTCACCAATCATCATAAAATGGCGTGCGTGATTGGTTTGTCTGCGCAACGTCTTCCAATAGTACGTCAGACACACATTTCAGCGAATCACGAGAGTCGATCAATGTACTCATAAAATCACAGGCTCACGGTCGGCCATGTTGGATAAATTTAAAAATCGAAGCTTTCCCATTGGTCGGTAAAGAGACGTCATTCCGATCTTTTGACGGCGTTGCGCAAATTGTGATTTTTGACTCTCACTCGTCGCGGCTGCCATGTTTTTTTTCATGTGGGGTGTGTGTGTGTAGAAACTATCATGTTCATTTCCCCATATAAACTACTAAGGGTAAGTATCAAAATATTAACATAGTTTTTATCTCATCTACGCGGAAGTGCAACACGCAACCTTAGTGAAAGTGTATCATGTAATCCTGTCATATTCTTGTGAAATTGTTTCGCTGCGTTTCCAACTTGTAAGTACTCAACGATTGTGTCAACACAGCTACGGATTTAGACTTTGCTCGGTTATTTCTTTGTTGATGCGTGATAGTACACTAATTGCGAGTCCAGAAAAGCATGGCGCGCGTGTGTTTCGCATTTTTCCGAGTGACGTTTGTTTGGCGCCATCGACCCATTTAGCGCAGAGGGGCGGGTATGGGTTTCCATGATATTCAATGTGCCCTTGCAAGTCATAGTGATTATTGTAACAAAACAACACGTGACATCATAGTAAATATAAACGTTTTGTGTTGCAGAAGTAAGGGGTGCACCAAGTGCGTCATTCGTCGACAGCTAGTGACAATGAGCAAAATTTACTAAACGCAAAGACCGATCGAGACAAGAAACAAACCACTAGCAAAGAATAGGCCAAAGAATTAAGGATGTATTAGTACGCTAATATCCTGAGGATCGATATTATCACACGGCCCCTGGCGAATGAAAAATGGACACTCGATTTTTGATCACGATGATTGTGTTTGATAGCGACAGATATTATCACGGACAGGATGCGTAAACATAAGAGAGGGAGCCAGGCCTTCGCCTGCTGGCCTGCCACGTCGAGAGAACTGCATTTAACTCCGCGCTCCTTTTGATACCTGCACACACTACACAGGTAAGCCGCGCGCCCTTATCTCTTATCAGGCATACAAAGCTAAAAACTTTGCATGTTTATGGTTTTATTATATGGAGGTGCACCGAATTTATTTTCGATTTGTCAATTTTTAAATGCACACAATCTAAAGTATCCTAAATTTTATTACGTCATTCATGCTTATGTATTTAGTGTGGGTAATTAGACATTCAATTTTAATGTGATCATTAATATAACTGAACAAGACTTTGTATGTAGATACACACTCATATAAACACTGCTAATTTTGTGAACTTTTGGTGGAAATAAGCTTGAAAATAAATCAAAATAGCTAATTTAAAACAATACAAGTTTATTTATTGTTTTCTAACAACTGATGTAATCAAAAAGAATTTAGGCTACAAAAACGGTCTAGCTGTTGCTAGGGTCAATATAAAATACAGATAACTAAGATTTAATCAATATTTATTAAACCTAACCTTTATCAATTGCTTACTAAAGATTATTTTTTTGTAATTAAATGTTTAATAATTGATATATTTTGTTCACATATAATACAAATAATACCCATACCAACTACAAATATTTAGAAGTGTAGTTATATGGTTATTCAATACTTATTATTCTAGTTTTTTTTTTGTAAAAGAGATAAAATTGAGAGAAATATAAGCTTACATAATTAGAAAATTTTAATATTTATTTAAAAAAAGATAGTACTGTCACTGACATGATAATCATTTATCATTACCAAATTAAATATGAGTAATCAATTAAAAGATAATTAGAAGGTACTGCTAATGTTTAACAACTGATCAACATTTGTTAAAATCATTAGACAACATTATGCTAATTACATTTTTCATTTAACACATGAAAACAACAACTAATTTATTATTTTGTCTGCTGTGAAGAGGATATGCAGTGCCCAATTGTTCAGGAAAGGGACCGTAACCGTGGGAATGTTAAAATGAAGACTTATAACAATTTAAAGAGTTGCAAAAAGGTCGGTTTCAGTATATAGCATAGCACTGTTGAATTCTTAGGCAACATACTTGCGTATTTTTTTTTGCTGAGTTTTTTAACAGAATATGTTGTCTTTGAAGAGCACACGTATTTTTCATTCCCTTTGATTTGCATAATTCCTCCTTTTGTCCCAATGTTTGTACTGCCTATAACAATTTGTTTGCATATTGATTGTTCTCATTTATATTATGACCATCCCTGGTAGCTGTTTTATAAACCATGTATCTATATAGCCTTCACTCATTAGGTGTTTTATATTATTTGAAAATCTTTTTTGTTACTTGTTATGCTGCGTTATATTTATTGGTTTGCTAGGTTTATTAAATTTAGTTCATTTTATTTAATTATTCTTTTCAGGAGTCTAATCTGGACAACATTGTTGATCAGCTGTGCACGAGACTTCAAGATATTAAAGATCAAGAAAGCGCGTCAATAATAGGCATGCCCACGTGTTCTTTGGAACAAACAGAGGCTGTGCGACGATATTACGCTGCATTTCCGGCTCTAAAAAAAGGAAAAGAGTCGCCATTGCAGTACTATTTGCCACCGCCGGCCTGGTGTCGAAAAACCGATACAAAGGTCAAGATGCAAAGCGAACTGTCATTGCCGAAAGATTGGAATTCCAAAAACAAAAAATACACTTCGGGCAAAGAGCGTCGCAATTCGTACCACGGACAGAAGAAGAACAGGAAGCGCTACAACAGCTACAGCAGGTCGTTCGAGTGCAAGGAGAACCTGCCCGAGTGGATGACGCACGAGGGCGTGTGGGACATGGAGACCCAGGACCCCGTCAAGGAGTTCATCCGCGCCATCGCGCTGGACGAGGGCTACGGCACCTGCGAGAACACCGTCACGGAGGACGCGCGCGCGCCCCTCCGCCGCGCGCGGCTCGTGCCCGACTGGGACGACTGCCTCGACCTCGACGCCGACTGGCTCGTCGCCGAGGACCTCAACCCGCGCGTGCGCTCGCCCATGGAGGAGGAGCTCTACGCCAAGTTCGAGGCTAAGTTCGACCGCAGCATCGAGGCGCTGTGGTCCAAGGATCAGAACACTCCCGACGATGAGTACCAGGACCTGCCCATTGACTTTCAGGACTTGCTCTCGTCGCCGTCGGACCACTTGTTTGCCGACCCGTCCGCCGAGAAGTGCAGTATGATCTCTCTCACAGAAAGTATCTGGTCCACGGAGACCGTCGAGGCCCCCGAGTCACCTACCAACGTCGCCGAGGGCCTCCACGACCGATTCCGCCCTCTCAACATCGACGACGCGCCGCGTCCGCGCGAAATCGACTCGTTTTCACTATATGAGGGCGAGGAGCTCTACGATGCGCTCTCCACTGTCGCGAAAACCATGCGCTCCTACACCGCCATCAATCATAGCCGTGACTTCAGCGGATTTGCGGAGGTACCGCCACGCCGCCGCTCCGGGCCTAGTGCGACAGTCGCTAAGCCCCGCGTCGCGCCGCCCCCCGCGCCCCCGACCGACCGCGAGGACCTACTCACGTCGGCGCGCACGCACTTCCGGCCCATCCGGCGCGAGGACGCCGAGCCGCCGCGCTACGCCGACGGCGACACGTTCGACATCCGCGGCGACCTCGACCCCGTCACCTTCCACCGCAGCGAGTCGGGCGGCCTCTACCTGGGCTCGCCGCAGGAGCGCTACCTCGAATACCGCGCCACGCGCACCATCGACTACAACCGGCTCAACCTGACCGCTGCGCAACGCTGCCCCGACCTCGACGACCCCGGCTTCCGCTTGCGCTTCCCGCTGCGCCAGTGCGACGCGGCCTCGCAGACGGAGCGCCCGCCGTTGGCGCCTGCGCCCGCGCCCGCGCCCGTCCGGGCCGCCGCCGCCGCCTGGCAGGGCCACGCGTGCGGGGAATGCGGCGGCTGCGCCAAGAAGATGCGTCCCTCCGCTATACACTCCATCTGGAGCGACGCGCTCGCCGCTCGCTGCGAGTGCGCGCCCGCCCTCGCCTCCGACGCCCACGCGCACGCCGACCGCGAGGACGACGAGCTGTCGCGCGAGTGGGAGGAGCTGCTGCAGGACATCAGCGCGGCGCACCTGCTGTACGTGAGCGAGGCGGGCGGCGTGCCGTGCGCGGGCGGCGAGCCGGGCGACGAGGGCGGCGGCGCGGACCGCAAGCGGCGGCACAGCGCGGCGCTGCGCTGCGCGGCGCCCTGCTCGCACCCGCACGCGCGCTTCCTGCATTGCTGCGCGGCCGGGCAGGACCGCCCGCTGACGCGCTGACCGCGCCCGCGCCCCGCGCCCCGCACCCCGCGCGCTACTGAGAGATTTAAGTAGGCAGAGTACCGTTGGTCGTCCACGCTCCGATGTACACACACTGGTCCCGGCCGAGCGCGCAGAGCGCAGTGCGGCGACGTCTCGTCGGTTGACGTTTTGTCTAAGTTTTAGACGAATATTTTGTACCTGTAGTGCCTTGTCCGTTAATAATGTTTTCGATTAAACCTCGGCTCGACTGACAATTTTCCTCCGGGAATGCTCTAGGTTAATCACGACCGACATAAATCACTCGGTAGCGGACACTAGTGTGTCGCTTTGGATTTGTTTACATCGGGAGCAATAAAACCAAAGGCGGGTCCGCGGAGGCCGCATTGGCACGATGTTCACCGGACACCTGCCTCCTCACCATCTAATCGACATTGAAAACATTGGCCTTACAAAGTTGTTAATTATGAGTACACAATTTCAGTACGTGAATATCGTGTCAAGGCGGTCTCTGTCGGTTATTTCTTCGATTGAACGACTATATTACGTTCTTTGTATATATCGCCTGTCTGTCTTATTTAAATTGTCCGTTCTTCTGTTTCCGTCTAAATCGTAGGCAGGAGACCGGGCTCAATGTAAAATCGCAAAATCGATAGCCATCGCGACTGCCCTCGAGCGAGCGACTAGCAATAATAATAATAGATTATATATAAACCCTTTGCTGAATGGAATGGTCGAGAAACATAAAGGCTATATAAGTGCTAACATATCGATTTGTAGAGGGGACGTATTTAAAAGATAATTTTAGTTCAATGTTTTCTTTTTTAGCGATTTTATATTGATGTAGCAATGCTTGGTGGAATACTGATGTTTTGAAGCTGTGTCCAATTGAAAATTATATGACGAAGTTTTTTTTTTAAATGATATTTATTATTGTCTTTATATTGTAAATCACTCGGCCAGTTTATTTATTTACATACGGAATATTGGTAATTTGTAATAATGAAATTCTACGAGCAACAGTATTTCGCTTAGCGTTTAGGACGATTCTAATATAATTCTTACAATAATATCGTCCCAAGTTGTTTAAACAATTTGTTAATATAAAACTAGTTAACAAGTATTTTATTTTTGTTAGTAATTTTTCGTTATTTTCTGGCATTCAAAATTTCATACAAAAATTTATGTGGTAGAAAAAATTGTTTTCCGTTACGTAAAAAATTTTGGAAAGCACCGGTTTGGGGGACATCTCGATTTCGATAGAATCGATAGACGATTTGGTCGGATTGTCGATTCTGTCGGTATTCGATTACGTCGAGTATCGATTCTGTCGGCGATGTCTCGTTATATATTAGTGTTCGTTATTAGGAGACAGTGGACGGTTTGTTTTAATGGTTTGTCCAGTCTTAAGTTTTATACGCGGCGATTTTATTGAATGGCCGCTTAATTAATTAGCAGATCCTATAGACGTCGACTGCTACATTAGTAACGTAAAGTTTTCTATAATGTTGGACAATGGTATAAGGGGCTTAGCACCCCAAAGTGCGTCATGTGGTGGTCAGATGTGTGGTCTGTAGTAGTTATGTCCGCTATACCTTCGATTTTCTTCAATTCATTTTTACCGAATACACTCTTACGAGTGAAATGAAAGGAATGAGCTCTTTGCCAATTTATTTATTTTTTTACATAAATATTTATATAAGCCAAATTTGTTTGTTAATGTTTTATTGTGTTTTAAATGATTTGATTTTTTCTATTTTATTTTTTTGGATTTAGTTTCTAAAAAATGTTAAAAATAAAATGCTTTTTGAAGAAAATTGAAGGTTTAAGCGAAAATGTAATATAATTTACAGCCTCCAATATGAATGACAGTTCATATAGGTGTAACTGTTATTATATAGTTTATGTAAAGCGTAAGAAGTGTATATGTTATATTTTATATTATTTTTGAAAGGGTCCCAGGGTTTTACTGCCGCGCGTATAGAGAGCAATGCTTGCGTTTGTTTTATGAAGTGGCAACATTGCGTCTCTATACGGGACGCCTCGTATTGTCGTTTATTTATTTCATTTTAATGCCTTCCCTAGTTACATTGTCACTGTATTTTATCAAATCTTTGCTATTTTTTGTCGTGTTTATTATTATATATTATATTTATAATTTCTGTAGTGTGACTTACTTCTGTTTGTAATAACTGAAAATTGAAAAAAGAACAAAAAAATGTATGTCATTGCAGAACTTGCATTGGTATAGCTATTGTATATATTTAATATATCTTGAAATTAACCTATAAGCAACTTCAGTTCCATATAAATGTATTATTTTATTATATTTGTCGTGTCGGGAATGTAATTGTTGTTATAAGGTTGTATGAAGAAAAAAATATGTAAATAATATTTGAATTAATTAATATCCTATGTGATTTTTTCTTCGTAGAATCCACATAGTGTAGGGTTAACATTATGCAAAAATTTAAAAAAAAGGGAGTTGTTTATAATTTCTGGCGCGACAACTGTGTTCTGTACGTCTACAACAGAATCATTAGCAAGGTCGATATTTTTAATGTCATCCAACTAAATAATTAATTTCATTTTGTGTCGTGTAATTTTCATCGCAGCCTCCATTCTGTTCCGTCATATTTCACATTATATTGTACTTATTCCATTAACGATATTCGCTAAAGGATACGTGGGAAAATAAGAAAATGGAAAAAAAAAAAGAAAAATTGTAATAATTAGTCAAGTTCGCATATAATATTATGTTTGATTAGATAGTAATCTAATGTAATGTGCCTGTGCACTTGCTGCGTCCGCGCCACCTGGACGGGGGCCCGCGGTCGCCTCTGGGGACGAGGCCGTCGCGACGCGCGCCCCGGCGCCAGCGGAATCACTGTCCAACTGTTAGTTCCCAGTTATCCCGCCGGCGGCACTGATCGCCTCTAGGTTTTGTAATGGTTAGACTTGTATGACTTGTACTCGTATTACTAGCGCTAATTTATTGTATAATCTTGACGGCTACGATCGGATTGCTGTATGTAACTGTCTAAGCTTCACAATTGTACAATAGATTCGTTATACTAATATGATGTTAGGGTTAGGGACATATTTGTTTAGAGGCGATACTTTAATTAGTCCCCGTTTGTATTTAAGCCACTGGTGTAACTCTTTTAAGTGGTGATTGAGCTTTTTTCAATAATTCGATTTGTAAAACATACACACCAACAGATGGTTGTATTCAATTGAGATTGGGATGAGAGAGTTTTTTGTATTCGTAATTTCTCGGACACGTCGCTAATCAGCACACGTTTAAAATGTAATTAAAATATTAAAAAAATAATAATAAATAAATAACAAATGAATGTAGATAGTTGAAAAGTTTAAATTGCTCTCGTCTCAAGAGCAAGTCGGCTTGTAACCGATCGCCGAGTGGCCTCTGTTACATGCATATTTGTTTCCGTTCATATCAATGTAACTTTTTAATTTCATTTCGGAAATCTAATTAGAGGAGATATCTTGTATGCCGGGGTAGTAGTGGCAGTCAAGGGATTTCGCATTTTTATTGTCTTGCCAAATGTGTGCCAAAAAAAAAACGCTCCGTCGCGCCCATCTCACTCGCGGCACTCCACATTTGGCACAGTTTCTGATTTAAATCATAAGTAGATTTAGTATAGATGTTGAATTTTTGAATTGGAGTTTTTAGATGTAACCGTTTGTCAGTCGATTAGAAGTGGTTATCCCTGAAAATAGTTACCATTTTCGTTGCGTTAGGTTGTGCTCACTACTCTGGTACTTGCCACCTGTGGGAAGATAATAAAAATAAACAAACCTAACATTTTGTTATTTCATTTACATTCCTTGTTACATTTCAATAATATCTTAAGACACTACTTAGATTGAGTGATGCAGATTTTTAAATGTTATTGACAAATTTTAGTAATCATCAAAAGAATAGGGCCTTTTTTAGTTTTGGAGAATAACAATAAAAATTGTGGGCGAAGTCGCCACTGTTCAGTTGGATGGTAGAGGGATTGTGCGTCCTTGTCGTGCGCGCGCGCTAGAGCGAGAGGGCGCTATACAAAAACCAAAGTGTACACTTTCATCCATTGAAATGCACGCGGTGCTTCGAACGAGCCACGCCGGTCTGTCTCTTAATAAGTGGCTTATCAAAATAACTGAACTGATTGTGATATATTGTGATTGTCAGTGAAATATAGAACTGTTAGTGCCGGTTCCCCAAAATATTTATTTTTCTCCTGTTTTAAGGTACGTTTTGTTTATGACTTTACTAGATAATAAATATTGTAACGTATTTATTTTGGGTTTCGAAATACATAACCTTTTTAAAAATATCAGAGGGTTTTTATTAATTATTTAAACATCGAGTTATAGTTTTTTTTTTTTACGGTATATTATTTATGGGGTAGAAAGGCAGCTTTTTAAGATAACATCTAGGTTTATAGCAGGGTAGCCGTTCAAAGCTCCAGCATGTGTTACCGCTGAAGTACAATGAAAGCTGTGTGAAAGTATGTAATACATTACTATCTGCCGATAGAGAAAATAAACAGGTACATTCGACAAGTGGTTTGAATGGAACAACTGTAACTCGATAGTCGAAAAGTTTCGTATTGACTTTATAAAAACTAGAATTAGCCAACACTTTTGGAGCCTGAATGAGGACGATATAATTGAGTTCTGTAATAGCGTCAAATCTATAAAACAACCGTTAAAGAAATAATCTCATCTTTAAAAGTCGTGTCATAAAACGATGATTTACTAGAAATCAATGGATTTATAACTTCAGTTAGAAAAAAAGCGTTTTCTTTTTTCTAAACGTTTAATTTATTATTAAGTTAATTATTTTAAAATTGCATTAAAAGTGTGGTATTATTGACCTGTTTGTAGATAAAATATATTTGGTATTTTTATTTGAAAATTTTATGTACATGAATATTTGAAATTTTAATAATAATTATGGCTATATTTGACATTAAGCTTAGTAAGTGTAATAATTCATAAAAAAATTTTTTTTTTTTCACTAAAAACACAATTTCGAGTACGAAGATTCAGAAGAAGAGGTCAGACAACATTGATATCAACTAATATTTGCTGAGGCTAAAGGAGCGTTTTTAAAAAAGATAACATCAATAAGTAAATTATAATTCTATTACTAGGCAAGCACCTATTCTTAACCCTTTTTTTCTCATTTAAATGTTAAATTAGATTCTAGCTTGTAGTTTTGTTGCTAGCCATTGAAACTTCAGTTACTATTTTGTCTGCGAATCAATCTTTTATTTCTATGCTATATAATATATTAAAGCGAATGCCTCTTTCTCTCCATTGTACGTCAGTTGGAGGGCAAGTAGACAAAGTCACACTAGCAGGACAGACCTAGATAGGAGCGTCTATACAAACTGGCTGAATGTTTAAATAAAACGACTATTTCTTTACAATGTTACACACCTACATTTTGTATACTTGCTTTATGATTTTTTTTTTACTTATAGTAGAGAAGCTTTAGTTTACATTTTAAGTTACTTTGTTAGCAACTGGGTTTTGCCTATGGGTTTGTTTGAATTGCTATTTTTTAATATTTCATAGATACATTTTAATAAATATTAGAATCGGTTCGTATATTCGGTAACTATGAACACGCTATTATACACCGGAAGAGAAAAATTAAAACTTGTAAGAAAGAAAATGTATAAGAATTGTTACCTGTTACCTACAATATACAGGTATTATGAAATCAATACAATAATTGACATAACTTATAAAATTTGCCGGTAGCTAATAATTTACGTACCCGTAAGGTATTGTTTAAAACGGCAATAGGAAATTATTGCAAAATGATAAAGGTGTGACAATATTATATTATATACATTATTGTTCCCATTTTCACATAAATATCAACTTCTGTTATATATGATTAACAGTAACTATTATAATACTTAATTAATTAAGTATGCATATTTTATTAGCTCATTAATAAAGAAATTATTGAACAAAAGTATTTTACAAGTCAATCATAAATAAAAATGAACGGTAATTCCGTTGCATTTTGCATTGATTGTTGGGTAGCGGTACTCAACGCCGCATTCCTCGTACTGGAGCTGGGATTATTAAATGTTTTGGAGAAACGTTACTTCAAATGTAATGGGAGTTTGCAACCAATGTGGGTGCTCAAGCATGGCGCCATTAATTAGATGTTTTGCACTGTGTCTTGTACGTATCTTGAGTATCTAAACAAGAAATAATAATATTTCTGATAACCTTTTGATAGATATACATTATTCCGATAATTTCTTTTCTAAATGCAGAAAGGCAAACTAGATTATTACAAAAACTGAACTCCTCTTTTTCAGTCAGAAAAGGGAGATGTACTAAGTTCTTAACATTAGGTTAATGTTAAGAACTTAGAACATCTCCCTTGAATTCAATTTTTCACTTGAATTCAGGGCATTGAGTGGTTTGTGCTAAAACTTAACGCCGCGCTTAGTCTTGTTCAGCAGAGTGGAGGAATAAAATAATTAAATTTTGATCATTTCTCCGAGTGGCAATTGTTCCCACAACCAATCGCGATTAAAGACAGACACTGCTCCACTGCGCCATTGGAGGAAAACTCTATCTCACGCTCAAGATCTATCTTTTGCTTCATTCAGATGCAATCGATTCAATTTAAATAATACGCTAATAAGGCTAATATGGGTATTTTCACAAAAAATTGCGAAGTATATAACTAAATGTTTAAATCCTCTAAACGTTCTTAAAAACTTGTTTTACATTCAAATTAGTAATTTGGTACAGGAAATGCAAACAAGCGTGTATTTATTGATTTAATCGTGGACTATTACGTCCTATTATGTAAGTAGTCCGTTGTATGTTCCACTTGCCTAACGGATTGCATGTCGATCGATGCATTATTCAATATTTTTGTATCATTAAAATAATTATTAGTGTATCTATCAATATATAGCGTATTTTTCCCGTAGCAGGCAACTCAGAAAACCTAGTGTCAATACACTCCGTCCTCTATTTTCCGCCCCAATTTGAGACATTGCGTATTGAGTGGCGGAACTCAACGTGCTTTGTCTTTACGCCAGAGCGAAGAAATGAAAATCGTTTAAATAGAATCGAACCCACAACCAATCCTGTTTGTAGTTAGATACTGTCCCACTGCGCAACGTAGGCCGCAAAGATATATATATAGCGTTTTAATATTTATTATATATATACACGATATTTATGTGATTGACTTGAATAGAATGTTAGGACTTGAGGCATTTTCATCTTTTTGTTATTTGTGTTCAAATGAATTGAAAAATTGAATTTTGATTCTTTTAAACTCGAAAGTAAACATTTTTGGCAACTAAATTATAATTCCTAATATTTGTCGGCTTGGGTGGTGATCATTATTTATTAAATTACATAAAGTACTCATGAAATGCGAATATGAGATATTTAAGAACAGAGAAGTTCGTATGAGACCAAGCTACTCTTTATAGATATCTACTTTATTTGAGGAGAACTAATGATGAGAACTAGATCCACGAGATAAATAAAATACAACCACAGCCTTATTTCAAAGAGAAGATGGTTGGAAACTTTCTACCACCTGGGAACCCAATCCTGAAAGCTTTGAAGTCTCAATCCTACCACACCAGAGAGCAAGATACTCAAAGCTCATTCTGCAAGAATCCTGGGCAGTATGCGAGGCAACTAAGAAAACGTTTGATATAATAATTGTATTAACTGACAGACGCATGCCATCTCAGCCTACCTGTGACCACGGACTACTGTAAAGTGTTAAAAATTTCGGAATTTGTAAAATGTATTTTCGAATACTAAAATTTACGCGAATAAAAATCGCGAATACCAAAGACCTTGTTAATTGTCTCTTGTTAGAGCGTAACTTGTAAAAAAAAACGAAAATCAGTAAAGATAAAAATAATACTAGGTACGTTTGTACATAAAATTACTTTATTATATATATATTGTTTTAACATTTTTTAAAGTGTTATTTCCACACTAAGGAAATTAAAGAAAACATATTTAGAAAACGTATAAAAATTTGATACTAAAACATATAAGCGTATAAGAAATTCAACGTAGCTGGATGTAGAACGCATGGGTTAGCGCTCAGAGCGCTTGAAAGGTTTTCAAGAGGCGCGGGTTCAAATCCCGCTGCGTTCAAAATTTTATACGTTTCTTAATATGTCTTTTTACTTTATTATATATTTAACTTTTATTCTATACTGAAACAATGTCGATGTACCCAGCGTCTTATGTTCGGGAGTAACTCTTGTGTAGGATAAAGTACACGGCAGGTCGTAGTTGTTTCACGGAGATCAAATTTATGGAAAATATTTAATTCTAAACTTTTATGGAAAACAATTAAGTTTATACATACTTATTTGTGTTAATCTGCTTACCTCGTAACTGTAGTACTCATTGCGAAATGTGTGATATCATATTACAAACAGCAATGCAGTTTCAAAGTATTTACAATCTTATGAAATTATGCTTAAATGCCGGTTGTTTCGTTTTAGATGTTTCTTTTTGTTATATTGGTAAATTTGTTACAATCTACACTCACTTATATGTAGGTATACGTATATATATATATATATATATATATATATATATATATATATATATAATATACAATCAACTTTGTAGTATTTAACCCACAACTAATCGTTTACAGTCAGACGCTGTCCCACTGCGCCTGTCCTCGTTATTATACAGTCACTTATTATAATCTAATAATTATTATGGTACTATAAAACCCCGAACTAGGTACTGTAAATCCAAAAGTAAAACTTAAGATTTACAAACTATAGCGGAATTGGTCCGAACTGTTTCTAACCTAACCTAAACAACATTTACCGTGTCCCCTACAAGTAAAAGCTAACTTTTACCAGTATATGTTCGAAATGAATAACACAATCACGATCACAAAACAGTTCGGACTTTCGATATTAAAGACCGGTGACGTTAAGATTTAGCATTTACCGTAGTTTGCGCTTTTACAAATACACCGATTGCTCAAGACTTCATTAAATTAACTGTAGGTATATTGAAGCATTAAAAAATAGTAAATATTTATAGTATTAAGTTAATTGAATGTTTTAATTCAATTATATTCGACGAAAACTATTTAGCCTCATTTTTTATTCACGCATATATATAAAACATTTTCGTTGTTAAGTAGCGAAAGGCGTTACTCTGCACTTTGTCTAACTAGACCGAAGAAGATATATTGTAAAAAAAAACGTTCCATAAAGTTGAATTTCAACTTTGAAAAATTATAAATACAGGGTTGTGGTCGAGGAAAGAAGAACTAAAATTGCATGGAAAAAGTTTTGGACACTACAAGAAATTTTAAAAGGAGGCTATAGATTGAAATAAAAACAGTTTTGAACACTTGTATCTCATTTAGTCTTTTAAACGTAATTATTTGTGTAATTACTAAACTGGGTTATTACAAATAAAATAAAGTAAAAAATTAAGATAATTCAAAGAGCGATGGAGAGAAGTTTGTTAGAAATCAACAAAAATACAAAAATTAAATAGTGATAGGATCAGACAAAAAACTAGAATAACTGATGCACTCACACAAGGCCCGACATTAAAATGGCGGTGGGCTGGGCATATATCATGTTATACTGATAATAGATGGACATTCAAATAACGAGATGGGACGATCCAGTCGGGAAGACACACGTTGGTAGACCAATTAATCGGTGGGCTGGCAGTATTAAAAAAGTAGCTGGACAAAACATGGATTATTTGGGAAAAACAGAGAGTTGTGTAGTGAAATGGGGGAGGCTCATATACCCAAGAAAATGCAATCCGTATCTCGATAACTAATATTAATAATAATGATCAACAATTTATTCATTATATTGCCTTTCTAAATTTATTTGTACTTATTATATTTGGTAGCACTACTAATAACTATTGTAATAAGAGGTATGTGAAAATAAAGGCGTATTATAATTATAAATACAAGTAATATTTAGTATAAAAACTTAAAAGACTCATATATTTTTTTAACATTTTTTAAAATGTTATTCGCACACTAAGGAAATTGAAAAAGGCATATTTAGAAAACGTATAAAAATTTGACCGCAGCAGGATTTGAACCCGCGTCTCTTGAAAACTGTTCAAGCGCTCTGACCGCTAAGTCATGCGTTCTACATCCAGCTGGATGTAGAACGCATGGCTTAATTGGTATGTCTTTTTTAAAAGTCTCATATTATTAGATATTTTAAGGTAAATTATAGGTAAAAGTTTACATTTAAATCTCTTTTAAACAGAATATTTTGTTAATTCAATTAAAAAGAAAGAAATAAACAAAAATAATACAAAACATGACTTATTAGTGCGGTAAGATCCTGCGATAGTAGAACGTCGCTCGCCCACACGCAGCCTGTAATTATCCGCCATTGTGCACACTGCGTTATAAACATCACACACTGCATAGGCAACTTGATATTATATTAAAAAATAATTTTAGACTTTAAATGTAATTTTTTTTAAGTATTAGATATCTTTTTTTTATCTTTGTCAATTAAATTAATGATATAGACATGCTGTATTTTTAGTCAAGATAATGCGTGTAAAGGAACGCAAAACTTTGTTGTGAAAATAATTAAAATATAAACGTTTCTACGAGTTTAATATAAATGCATAACTATTTAATTCTGCATGTTTTATTTATTTATTTTTTAACTGCACCATAATAACTTGAAAAAATTGGTGCGATTCGGTTCCATATGTGTTTAACGCATAAAAAGTCTTCTAAATATTGCGTATACAGCTTTATTAATATAAAACTGTATGTGTCCTAATGCACACAAGTACGCATTGTAAGTTTAACCTCGGCTTGTCCTTTTGGTTGGTCAATAAATATAAGGGAATATTCGGTTTTAAAATTATGATTTTTGATAATTTTTTCTCTAATGACTGACTTGTTGACATTTGTCCCGGCTCTTTCATTGCAATTCTATTCATTATTGTTCGTCTACTGTTTATTGTATTTTTTACTACCATAGATAAAAAAAATCTATGTTGACCATTGAGGTACTTGTTATAGCTGATATTAATAGCTTTTATTAATTTTCTGATTTAAAATATTCTTTGTTTTGTAATTCTGTAGTAATTTCTGCTTGGCTTGAGCTTTAATCGGAATTTTCATACAAAAGTTGGGTGCATTTTAAAAAAAATGGGATGTCGCGGTACAATAATATTTTTTTAGTTACAGCCAATTATAGAGATAATGTATGTACTTTAGCGATTCGCCGCCTAACCTAATCTTTTGAAATAATCGTAGCTTATTTAGAAAACGTATAAAAATTTGAACGCAGTGGGATTTGAACCCGCGCCGCTTGAAAACCGTTTAACCAAAACTTGAAGGGTTTTCAAGCGGTGCGGGTTCAAATCCCGCTGCGTTAAAAATTTTATTCGACTTCTAAATATGTGTGTTTTAAATTTCCTAAGTGTGCGAATAACACTTTAAAAATGTAAAAAAAAATATGTTGCTTTTCGAGATACACATCAATATTTCTAATTTCATTAGCGTCCACCATTGCCTACAACCGATGCCGATAAAAACTCAATGTCATGAGGATGACAAAAAAGACACTATTGAACGGCTATCCGCTTTGTTCGGTGTCTGAGGATAGATTCTTTGTTCGTTCCATCATTTATTTTAATTTTTACATCCGTTGTGAATAAAAGGTCTTAAGTGTTCGTGTTTTAGGTATTAGTGAGTCCTTTTGGAGATCTCCTTTCACTATAGGATTAGGTTACATCATAATGGTAAGTTATGGATGTTAGAGAAATCGCTCTAGAAATTAAAGTAACGGAACAGCCGTGTCCGTTGATTATAGCAGATGTGGACGTAACTATTATATCATTGTTTAAAGTAGATTTCATTGTAAGAAAATGTAAATTATTCTAATAGTTTATGTACTTCATATCTATATAGATAAATGTGAGGTCCGCACTTTACTTTCTTAATGTAAAAACATTTTCTACACTTCCTTTGCGGAATAGAGATAATATTAGCCATTATACAATCATGCAATGTATTCTTCATAATTTTCTGAGGCAGCTTCACGCTGTTTCCCTCATATCAGGGTAGTCAGAGAGAACTTACTGTCAAGACGTTCTCCATTTTTCGTCCAAAATTGAGACATTACGTGTCGCGGAGAGAGTGGTGGAACTCAACGCCACGCTTTGCCTTATGTAATAGAGCAGAGAAATGAAAATATTTTAAATATTATCATTTCCCTGAGTAGGAATCGAACTCACAACCAATCGCGTTTACAGTCAAAAGCTGTCCCACTGCGCCACAACGGCACGATGGTCATGTTTTTATATAATTAAAAAATCTACTGCGCTCTACGGGTAAGAGATACGTTACTGCTTTCTCCACTCATTTTTATTAATATTGAATGCTGAATGCCACCTAACTGACTAAACAAATATTTTTTTCTTTTAATAACAGGCCCAATATAGTCGTAATTTCATATTATCATTCTACAATTACAAATCTACTTTAATTTAATAGAATCATTGCCATTGTGCCAAGCAATCGAAATTGTCAAATTTCAAAGGCATTTTCAAAGTAGTTCCTTATATGCGTTGGAATTGTTTTAATATCTTCCTTATTTGGCTCGTGCTATAAACTTGCATGCATATCAAATGCCAAGTTTTAACAGGTCACGGTTTCAAACGAAACGACTAAGTTTGAAATTCAAGCGGACCTTTGAACGTGACCGCAAGTTTCTGAGAAACTTGAAGTATTTATAGATTTTTCTTTTCGGAAACAGAGAGTTCCAGAAATAATAAAAAAATATATAAGAAATAATGTGTCGCTACTGTATGAAAAAGTGTGTAGTAATGTAGTATGGGTAGGGCGAAATTTATTTGAAATTATTTTATATGTGACTAGCTGTTTCCCTCAACTTTGTCGAGTTTCGTGTTTGTTCGCAACGTGATTTCGACAAATATATTAGTAATTAATTTATTTTTTAATTCACACCACAAGATACAACAAAAAATATTATTAAAAGTTATTAAAATATATAGTCAAACTCATAACAATCCAATTAGTGTTTATACTTAGAGCTTGACGTCGGCGCAGTTTTACTTATGCGATAATTGCTTCTAAATTCGATACAGAGCTCGAGCCCCGGTGTTTGGAATACAGACAAATTCTATTGTTCAACAAATATTGTATCACATACTCGCGGTTTGTCGCGAGTATGGTCGCGTAATAAGTAATAAGTCTCTCTCTTCCGAATTCTAAGTTGGTATCAAAAAAATTAAGGAATTTCATACAAACTTGTAGTCTGATACAACTTTATGCAAATTTTAAGTATTTAACTTAATAAAATACGTATGAATGTTAAAACAAATTATAATTGTGACGGTGTAAATGATGAAATAACTTTTAAAGTGTTTATTTAAAGTGTTAAATTCACACAGGAAATTAGGAAATTGAAAAACACATTACTTTGCTTACAAACAATAACTTGCTAACAATAAATATAAGTTCTAATAAGCGTATAAGAATTTCGACGTAGCCGGATGTAGAAGGCATGGCGTAGCAGGCAGAGCACTTGGACGGTTTCCAATAGGCGCGGGTTCAAATGCATTCAAATTTTTTTAATTTTTCGAAAAAAAAAGTAATATATTTAATACATTATTTTATACTTTTACGTGAATTTAAAATAACCTTGACTATTTTGAAATGAGACTTTTTTAAATGTACTCCGTGGTCACAGGTAGACTGATGACAGACAAATGCCATCTCAGTCTACCTGTGACCACGGCCTACTCTAAAGTGTTCGAAACGTCGGGTTCTAAAATGTATTTTCGAATACCAATATTATACGCGATTAATCCGGTTAAAATAGTTTCATTTAAAAATGTGTAATAATCGTGAAAATCAAAGAATTTCTTAACCTTGGCTATTACCCAGGTTATTTTAAATTCACATAAAAGCCTGCTATGTAATTTTTTTGTGTTCTTTATAAAGCGTAGTTGTAGTAAAATAGCTGCAGTACTAGCTAGTAAATCTATATTATTATTTAAACAGCATTTGAGAGCGTATTTCAATACAATAATAATTCAGAAAGCTCATTAATTTTTCCAATAGCATGTTTCAAGTTGGCCACCTTAAGATAATCGGTACAGACAGATGACTCACGACCGCCAGAAACGTTACAGTCTTTGTCAAACCGCTTACGGTACCTTCGCCTTAAATGGCGATGTATATGACTTCTATCGTGATGTAACTATGGTACTGTTTTGTTATTATTTCGTAAGAGGTTATGTGTTTGTTTTTTTTTTCATTTTGTATATTATATACATATCTAAAACTATTTTATTTCTTAGTGACTGGCAGTCAAGACAGCCGCCTTAATCATTGGATTTGAAAGGCTGACATTTGGCATCTAGGTTCACTACTTCTAGGAGCACTTAGAGAGGATACCTCGAAATTCCTAAGAAAACGAAAACACCTGGAATTTTACGTTTTATCGTCCACGCAAGCGAAGTTGCGGTCCATAATGTAGGTAGTTTATGTTCATTACATAAGGTTCTTGAGAAAAATAAAAAACGCATTTCATGATCCTCAACCAATCTCGTTTACAGGCAGACTCTGTACCACTGCGCCTCAATAGCCTCACACCACTCGGAGGAATGATTTATTTAAATTATTTTAATTGCTAAGCTTCACCAAAGGCGGCGTCGAGTTCCGCCTCTCAAACTCTCAATCTCTCAATTTCGGGCCCGATTTGGATGGAACTTAGAATTAAAATAATTAAATATCCAGGGTCCATCATAGGCTACTTTAGCTTACAGCTATAGCTTCCGCGGGTTAAACAGCGAGCGGGTCGCTAATGTGCTTATAATACAAACGTTAAATATACTTATAGAGGTTAAATATATATATATATATAAATACATATTTTTTTTATAAAGATACAGTAAATTTGCTTCTGGTAGTTGTAAAATGTAAATGTGTGTTATAACACAGTTCCATTTCAGCTTTCACCAGATTTAGGAAATTATGAGCATGTAACATGCTTTAAGTAAATTAATATGTAAATTATTACAACTTGTAAGGCCAGAAATACCAATATTGTAAAGAGAAATGAAATAATAGTTGCAAACTTTGATAAATTCAAGTTCATTGGTACGCATTTTTTTTTACAAAACCATACAATTATCTTTAAATATATAAATAAAACGTCAGTCAACCCAAAAAATCCACCCACTGGCTCTCATATTTTTTCCATAATTCCTAACCCAAAGGTTGTCTCGAAGGAATCGCTTATTAGCGATAAGACCGCCTTTTGTGCTTCACATTTGCAATTATAGTTGTATTTTTTTTTTCATTTTTCTTACTTTTTTAGTGTAAGTAAATAAATAAACAAATATTATAATTTTCCAATCTGATTTAGAGTCGTAATAAAAAAAAATATTCAATACATTTAAACTAATATTTCTATCACTAAGGTTACCCATTAGAAGGAAACACAATATAATATAAACTAAGAAAACTTAAAAACTACTTTATAAGTAATGGCTCTCGTGCTATATCTTCAAACACGAGTCATGAAGCCGTTGGTGTTTTTTCTTATTTCCACTGCAGTCAGCCATTATTAATCCTCTAATAAAAAACGTAGCCGCACAGTAATTGCGAGGGCATCGATCTATGGATAAGATTCAATAGACTAGGGTTGCTATTTTATGACTGCTCTATTGGCTTAGTGGTTGGAGTCTAATTTCTAAGTAGGTGGTCGTCGGTTTAGTCATATATAATAATAAGAATGTAATTGATCGCTGTATGTACCTGGAACATATATAATATAAAAATATATTGGGGGCATTTGTCAATATAATAGAACCCGAAACAATGATTTAAAATTAGCTTTTTTCTTTATCTGTTTATCGGCTTAACCGATTTAAATGCAGTTTAAATGAATGGTAAACTTCTCTTAATATTAAGTGTCTATTTCATTTTAATCAGCTCATAAATAAAAAAGTTGCATCCATTTAAGTTATTCATTTAAGCAAAGTTTGTGATAAAAGTGTACAAGCAGGCGCACAGGCGAAGCCGCCAGCGTGTCGCTAGTATTTTGTGTGATGTAATTTTCCCGTTTTACTAAATAGCAACTCTGCTACTGCTAGAACTCAACGCGCTTTGCGTTGCGTTATATTATGGCGATAGTATCCGTAAAACGTTAAATAAACCAAATTTATTGTCAATTATTATTTGATATTTATAGATTTTTCTTATACATACTTACCAACACACACATTAATTAATATTACTATGTTATACGTCTATATATTTTTATTATTATTTTTAACACCTTCAAATGGTGGTACTAAGTAACGTACGTTGAATATTACCTAATCTTCCTCATTCATTTGAAATACCAAGTTTAAAAAAAATATGCAATATGCATAATAGTTAAGGGTTAAAAAATAAAAGAATTAATAAATTTACGTTTTTCTCCGAATTAGTCAGATAAAATACAAAACGGCGTTGAGTTCCGCGATGTAATACGTAATGGTCTTTTGATTATATTTACTATCTGTAACATCCATGAGCCGTATAAATAAAGATATAGTATGAAGTTTTCGTAAAAGCCTCACAATCGGTGCGAGATTTTCAAATCAATTTAAATCTGTTTTTTTTATACAATTATTTGCTGTATACCGATTTCACATTACTCTACTTTCCGGCATATACTTATTAATCGGTAATTTTTTTAACATTTTTTAAAGGAAATTGAAAAATACATATTTAGAAAACGTATAAAAATACAGAGATACTAACAACAAATATAAGTTTCGACGATAGAAGAATTTCGTCGTAGCTGGATTTACAACGCATGGCTTCAGAGCGCTTGAACGGTTTTCAAATCTGCGTTAAAATTTTTATACGTTTTCTAAATATGTCTTAATCGGTAATTTATCATTGCGCGTTCTCTTAACAAAAGAAAAAGAATAAGAAGGAGAATATAACCAATTTAAATCAATCCCCCGAGTAGGAATCGAACTTACAACCAAACGCGTATACAGTCAGACGCTGGCCCACTGAACCACGATGTCCTTTTCAATTATACATATAGAGAGAGCATAGAACCGTTATTTTGACAATCGATTTCCGTCGTTAGGTGATTAATTTACAGCAACACATTATTAGTAATATATGTAACATAATATTGCGTAAACAATTAAATTATTTCACAAGTATCCAAGAATACGGTGGTATTGTAACACAGGATGCAATTACGTCGATCGCCTATCAGCCATCGTGCAATCTTACTAATATATTGCTTGAAAGATAAATGTATTTAATGACTTTGGATCCTCGAAGGAGTTCTTAATTAACGTTGTAGGTGGTAGCGCTGCTTTACACCTATTTGTTATGATTGCACTTAATATTGAGATTGGGCTGTTATGCCGGGGATAAGATTTAGTGACTCCGTTCTCTATTTTTAGGTGATATTCTATGTTTGAATGTTGAGTTCTGCCACTCAACACGCAATGCCTTGAATTCGAGCGGAAGGTGGAGATGTGTCTTAACACTAGGTTATCTCTGACAACCCTGCTATGCGGGATGAAGCTTGAAGCTGCAAAAAAATGTATGAAAAATTAGTTTTAAAAGAAACTTAAAGGAACACCATTCAATTTGATACTGATATCCTATTCATCCTGGTAAGGATATCAGGCTCATGGTATCAAAGTAGTGTGTTTTCTCCCGAGCCGGACACGTTTGCAAATTTTCAAGTAAATCACCCGTCAAAAAGACAGAATAAATAAACCGAATTAATCTGGTATCATTTAGGTGTTCGAAAATACCTTTTAGAAAACTCAACATTTCGAACACTCCACAGGGAGAAACCTGTGACCACAGTTACCAAACCAATTACCAAAATTATACGTAGTTAATCGGGCTAAAATAGGTTCATTTGAAAATTTGTAAAAATAACGAAAACCAAAGATCTTATTATGTTAGTAACTTATTTTATATATAATATGTTTTAGGTCGATAAACAAAACTTCTTTAATAGTTAAAAATAAACAAGTAGTCGAATTCAAAATATTTATTGATTACCAGACAAGAGGTTAATGAACTGGATATAATTTAATATCAACGAGAAGGGCACTGTTCCTTCATAACGGCTATGAGAATCACCCTTTCAATTTTTCCCGTGGAAACGTATCGTTGTTGGTAGACAGGAAATCGATGCAATTGTTAGTAATTGTAGAATGCACTCAGCGCCTTGTATCGAGGAATAGAAATAATAGGGCATGCAGAAAAACTTATCGGCTGGTCTTGGTATAGGTAAGTTTAGTCATAACCGAGGCTATCGTGGCTCAGTTCGACCAGTGGGTTTGATTCCCACCCGGTGAATAGTTATATTTAAAATATTTTCATTTCTCCGCTCTGGTTCCTAAGACGAAGTAAGTCTAGATTTACTAAGTCTAGATTTCGGACGGAAAGTGGAGAACGGAGTATCTTGATCTTGATATTTCTACTAAGTGTGAAGCTGTTTTTTTTAAATAATGTACTTTCATGAATTCACCTGCACCCATAAATATAAAGAGTTTTAATTTTTGGTGTAACAATATAAGTAGTTTAGTTTCTAAATTATTTGTATTCGTTATATACGATACAAATGTCTTATTTAATACCCGTTAGATAATTAACTAACTTAAAAAAATTTTACCTTCAAAAAATACAAACCAAACGGCTTCGTGACCAATAAGAGAAGCGTCTTGGTTGTTATTCACGTGATTTTGTTGTCACTGAGTGGAATGCTATATAGGCATAGAATAGCTAGGTAGGCTGAAAGAATCTAACATTACGCGTTCTACGCTTTCTGTCCGAATTTGTGGAATTGGGTCGAAAATAATATAAATATGATTATTTCATTTCAAATCTACAACCGTCGCCTTTACCGTCTATAGCTGTCCCACTGCGTCAAGATCGCCATAGGAATGTATATCTTTTTAGACTTTTCATTTTATTCAATACGAATGTATGGTCCATACATTTTACTATTTGAAATTTGACATTACAAAAAAATTAAAATATAGTAAAAATAATTTAAATTTATAAATTTAATACGGGAACAATGTGCAATTCCAAATAGCATTCAATATCTGTTAAACAGACGGAAAATGGAGAACAGATCAATTTCTATCCATCCCGCATGATGCAGAAGATGCATGGGAATATAAAAAAAGCAAAACAAACAAACCTACAGGCAAGTGCTAGTATGTTTGTAATAAATTAAGTATATTACGCGGCACATGTGACACTTAGACGAGATGCGACAGATAAGCTGTTATCGCGTTCGAATCGGGACAGAGTAATAGACCCCCCTCGTCGGCACCGGCGAAGCGGGTCCCTGTACAAGATGCATCAATAAAAGAGTATATAAAAAAATAAATAATAAACAACTTATTATAAATGGAATGGATAGATTTATTGTTAAAAATCGTATAAGATTATATCGATATCATATTTAAGAAATGTGGGAAAGTGTATGTTTTCATAGACCTACGAGGTGTATGACCGTGGATTTGTTGGAAAATCGGAAAGGTGTTCAGGAGAGCCTTGGGGGAGCAGTCCCCATGCAAGATATGACCACCATATGACCACCACCACGATTTCAACGTTCTAGCGCAGTAGTTGCGGCTGTGCATTATCGGACAGTCACAGAGAATTTAACGATAAACTTTTACATATATTTTTTATTAACCCATTAGGGAGTAAACGAGAGCGGAGTGATTTAACATTAATCTCTCCTTCACTATTCCTTAAGCAAAAGAAAATAGCATGTACCGTATAATTTACGTGAGAACCTACGAAATATGATAGCCGTAAAAGGCGATACAGCCATAATAACGACAATCGAATTTGTCAAATTGAAATCGTGCTTAACTAATTGAGGAAATTGATCGTCTAACCTTATCTTAGAGTGTTCAGATTTTAAATTTTAATATTATTCGAAATAGATTTTTTTGTATTTTTCAAAATATTTAGCAGTGCTATTGCAATGTAAAATCAAAAGTAATTTAGTGAACTAATTTTTGTAACGCTTCTCTTTTAGACATCTGTTTAATACTATCATATAGGCAAGCGCGTTCCCACTTTAACTAAACATGGATTAAAAGGTTATTTATTATTTATTTTATACATGAGTTATTTAGTTATAACTAGTGTCACATATAACTAAGTTTGCTATCACTTTCAAATATATTTCTCCGTATGCTACTGGAATTTCGGACAATACGCTCTTAGCTTCTTCTTGCTTCTCTGAAATCGACTACGAGTACATGCCATATTGCAGCTTTCTACGCCTAGCAGTTTCGACTATACGTCGTCTGTCAGTCATTCAGTGAGTAACGTAATTTTTTATTAGAGCGATTCATTGATTGTATTCGTCAAGCCCAAGCCAAGCCTATCTTTTATATACCGTATCTTATTAACATAATATAGAAAAAAAGTAAAATATAATCTTTATAAATATTATAAATGTAACTGTCTGTCTGTCTGTTTTTGTCGTCATCACGAACAAACCGCTGAACGCTGCAATGTTATAAAGAGTGTCTTGGGATGAACATATATTACCTTAATAAGTTCTTTGATTTTCACGATTATTACACATTTTGAAATGAAACTATTTTTAACCAGATTAATCGCGTATAATATTGGTATTCGAAAATACATTTTAGAACCCGACGTTTCGAACACTTTACAGCTATCCGTGGTCACAGGTAGACCTACCTTATGCGCGAGACCTACCTTATAATCCGGTTAAAAATAGTTTCTTATATTACCTTTTACTCCCATTCTTTTTAGTTTTTCCGGAATTTCATTATATTTCATTATTCGCCGAATATTCGGGTGAAGCCGCGGGCGGGATGCTAGTAGAAAATAATAATGATGTCACCCTAAATTCTCACTGTCCAAGTCAAAAGACTTCTGAAGCTAAAAAAAGCTGAAACACGATTATGTCAACGGATTGCGGATGTACAGTGTCTTTGGCGGCCGAGGCCGACTGTTCACCTAAGGGTGTGGCCTTAATGGCACATTATGCAATAATTTTACGGTCAGCCTAATGAGTGTTATAAATCAATATTCTTTTTTTGGATGTTTTTGACAAGTGTTTTGTAATATTAAACTGTTAAAATGCCTGCATGCAAAACGTTCCGTTAAGTAACGAAACGAACGCTTATGAAAATTAGATATTGTAATTTAATTAATTTATATATCGTATATGTCATCGCTTTCTGCAATTTTATGCATTAGTAATAAGGTTTTATACCAAATGGCAGGGAAACATAGTGTCAGGATACTCCGTTCTCCACTTTCCGCCCAAAACCGAGACATTGCGTGTTGAGTGGCGGAACTCACCGATGCGCTTGAACTTGTCACCAAGACGGAAGAAATAAAATAATTTAAATATAACCATTCCTCCTAGTAGAAATCGAGCCCACAAACTGCGGCACGATTGCCTCTACCTAATAATAATAAAATATATATGCTAAATATTATCTTTTATTTAGCCATATTTTGTAGGTCATTTTGCAATGTAGGCGGAATCAGTCTATAGAAATATTTTAGTATGAATTTACTACCATCACAGGTGTTAGCTGCGCCACGACAAAGTCAAAAATTGTATTTGATAGCTAAAATTCAATACTTTCTAACATATAAAGATCTATATTTATATAGAAACAATAACTGTTTTAGACTTGAAACTAAGTTTAACATATTTAGAAAACGTATAAAAGTTGGAACGCAGCGGTACTTGAACCCGCGCCTCTTGAAAACCGTTCAAGCGCTCTGACCGCTAAGCCATGCGTTCTACATCCAGCTACGTTGAAATTCTTATACGCTTATTACAATTTATATTTGTTGTTATTAAGATATTAACAAAATATATATTTAATAAATAGCATTCTCTCTTGCCAGACGATTGTTCGTAGAATAATCTTTGGGTAGCAGAAATTTATAATAAAACAGACAATTCAATCTCAATTCAAGCAAGTTGATTTATAGATACATTGACTTAACGTAACTCAACGCTTGTTTTCTTTGAAACAGCTAAGGGAACTTGTTCTAGCGTTTGTAATTAATTTTTAAATGTACAAGTTATCACGATTTACGTACTCGTTTGCTTTTACCTTACCTTACCTTACCCATTACTTGGACATATTATTTTCAAGTTTTGACAACTAACGTGTTCATTATTCATAGAAGAGGATGTAAGAACGTTTTGTTTTGTAATCGTTATTTAAACATATCTAGTTTCTGTATAGCGAGCCTGTTTGTTTATTTCTGTTTAGATTATAGCTGGCTTTATGATATATTATACATCTGAAGCTCGGAGGACAAACAACGTTAGTGCTTTCGTAGTGAGATTATTATTATATAATTTTTTTTAGGACGTACTTTTGAAAAATGACGGTTTAATATTGTTTCAAATATAATCGTAAAGCTAATTCGCTCTTAAATCTTGTAAAACCTTTTTTGACTCACACCTTCACCACAGCTTTGCTTGAATAATTGCACACATGTCCGGATCTGATGATAATATAATATTTCCATGGCATAAACCAATAGTCCTTGAATTAAAACGTGTTTCTTTTAGGCAAACGCTTAAGTAATTTAACAAACGCCCGAGACTTATTTAAACTGACGACCATCGCGTTAAAATGTCATACCTCGCCACTGCGACATTATGGTCAATGATATTTTTTTTGCAGCTTCTCGTATTTTCCCGTAAATCAGAGTAGTTAGAAAAAACCTTTAGACAAAATTCGTGACCTTGCGTGTTGAGTGGTGGAACTTGTTTACAGTATAATAGTTCCCTCGAGTGGGAACCGAACCCACAACCAATCGCAATTACAGTCAGACATTGTCACACTACGCCACGGTGGCCTCCATTAATAATAAAATTACATTGTTAGTAGCAAAATATCCATAAAATTGAGTATTTATAGAAAACTTCACATCAGATTATGAATGGGACATCTTCATATTTTAATAACCATATAAGCATAATTTATACTCATATGTAAACCTGTTCACAGCTAGCTGTTTGCGGTAGAAAATAAATACTCCGTTACCTGTTTTCAGGTTTCTAGGACATCGGGACTTACTTGAAATCCTTGAGAATGTAAACGACAATCGTTTGGAACAAAATACGAATTGTTGTAATATTTAAAGTGTCTAATACGATAGATAAAATTTTATAACAATACTAGCTACCCGTTTTATATTTTCGGCGGCCATTTCTTAAAACAACGAAATTCCTGGAAAATCTTGAAAAAATTGGAAAAAATTGGCCTCTGTACATCCCAAGACCTTCCAGTATCTCTATATAAAGCGGTTTGGCTGTGATGACGTCCTAGACAGACACAGACAAACAGACAGAGTTACTTTCACATTTATAATAAAAGTATGGAAGTATGGATTTTTAAATGTATGAGAACTTTTACTTATTAAATTAAATTAAATAGTACTTTTGTACATCTGTCGTGTGTATTATTGAGATGTAGATTTATAGTACATATTATTGAGGAAAGTATATTATTCTTTCGGAGAATATTATACTGAAATTAATATAAAATTATATTTGAAAAGAGCAACTGTTGAGTTCTTTTCTCGGCCGGCTCCACTGGCTTTACAGAACAGAACTACCTTCCCAGCCGTTGGTAACTTCTTAACACTGACAATACTGACATTTTATGTTAATTGACGAATTAATTAAAGCTAAATGTTAAATTAAAAAAGACGATTGAATTAACAATATTTTGATTTTCTATAGATAAACATAGAAACCATCTAACTGGTTTTAGATTATTTTCATCTATAAAAAGCTACCGTAATCAACGGGAATGTTACCCGCCCGATAAGACCCGCCTTTTAAAAACTAAATGATGATGTAAGCTGTATATAAAAACTAAATATTTCATACAGAACTCACTACCATTGCATTCAGACGGCGTCATAATTGATCTGTTAAACCATAATCTTACTCTTAGCAACATTAGATGAGAATGGAAAATCATATGTGAAGGTTTTTAAATGAATTAGTAATGTGATATTTTAATATATATATATTCTTTAATCTTATAATTTATAATTTTATTTACAGTGATGCATAGTGCTTGAAATGGGTCAAACGGAGGAGCGCCGGTCGCCCGAGTTGCCGCCGCTGCCGCCACCTATACAGCCTTGCAGCGGCTTCCTTGGCAATGTGAGTCTATCATGTTATTTTTATAGGTAAATTACATGCTGTATAAATAAATTACATGCTGTATAAATATGAGAAAGTAATATTTTGTACAGACCTGCCTCTTAAAAGAAATGTCGAAAAGAAGTATCGTATTTTTCGCACAACTATTATTTTTCGTTTTAATATTTATATATTAGTAGCGACTAACTTTTTTGACTTTTATATTTGTAAACCTTTGATTGAAATGTAATAAACATTAAATGTTAAGGGAAGTGTACCAAAACAGTCAAAACTGTATTAAAATTGGTTAAGCCGATTCTGAGATTAGCAAGCAGAAAAATAAAATTAAAATCATTATTTTTGGTTCTATTACATTGATAAATGCCCCCTATATATATATTTCATTTATTTTCCATGTACAGATAGCGATCAGTTACATTTTTATTATATGTATAGATTGAAATTGGATGAGTGAAAATCTAATTTAAAAATCATTTTTAGAAAACGTATAAAAAATTAAACACAGCTGGATTCGTACCCGTGTCTCTTGGAAACCGTCTTAGAGCGGAGTGCTCAGAGCCCTTTTTGGCTTCGTATTTTTGTACGTTTTCTAAAAATGTTTTTCAATTTTCTAAGTGTGTGAATTGCACTTTAAAAATGTTAAAAATCTAGTTTAAGTTACTCCGCTTTGCATTATCCCCTCATGTAACTCTTAGAGCCCTGCTGATAATCAAAATAATATTTTTTGGCCTAGCCTTACTGCAATGCAACAATTGACATGAAAAATTATAATTTAATAAAAAGAAAAAAACAGGGGCCAAGTGTGACCAATATTGTAAATTAATGAATTGATGAAAAAACGAAAAAAGACGTAACTATACACCACATTTAGTTCAATAAATTACGGAAAAATACAAAAGGAATAAAAATAACTATAAACGGCGTATTAATTAAAATAAATAATGTAATTGATAATTACATAAGAATCAAATACGATATCATAAGTACAAAGCAATATGATATTTCAACTTAATAGAACAACAATCGTTCATTTGCATCGATTATTCTCAATTTGTTCTTAAAGCGGCCAATCCGATATAGCGAGGTGTCCCACTTCACACGCCGGTTCTAGCGTCATTATCATAACTTTTGGTCAAGCCATCTTCTAACTGAAGATATTGGTTCTCTAATATATACACACTGTATAACAGTATATACAGTGTGTTTATATTAGAGAACGTTAAATATACATATATATAGTAGAGTTAAATGTAATGTACAGACACTACTCGTACATTTACTGCTCGCAATGGTTGGGAGTTCAATTTTCATTTAGAGGAATGCTTTACTTTTAATGATACCGTTGCTATGATCAAATATATAAAAGGCAATATTTAGTTTTTTTATAATGTGTTTTTGGAGAATATGTCATGAAAATATTTAAATTCCTTTATGATAATTTTTGTGGTTTTTAACATATTATTTTTGTGAATGTACTGAATTTTGTACGACATCTAAAACTCTATTCTCAATTTTTCATCCTTTGCAAAGTTCAATCAATAAACATTCCTCGAATTGGACTGGAATTCACAATTAGTAAATAAAATAATTAGAAACTACTCGTTATATAGTAAACGACGATATGCCATCGCTTCACTCGTTTAAGGAACTCCAATAATTAGGCGAGAGAGACCATCTGTCTTTGCCGACTTTCTTATCGACAGCCAGTTTAAAAGCTTTAACGGTATACCGACGAAAGTGAGGTGTAAATCAAAATATCCCTTTCAATGTTGGCAAGAGACCAGACTGCTCTGAGACTGTTACATATTGTACACGTTTTGTATTTATAACGGTAATAATTTATTATTAAAAAAAACAGTTCACGCTTTATCCCGCATATCATTGTAGTCAGAGAGAACCTGGTGTGCAAAATATTCCATTCTCCACTTTCTGCCCCAACGCCGCGTTTTCTCTTGACACCAGAGAGAAAAGGAAAATAATTTTAATATAATCTTTATTTCGAGTGGGATCGAACCCTCAACCATTCGTTTTTGCAGTCAGACGCTGTCCACTGCGCCACGAAAGCCTCTAGTTTATTATTTAATTATTATTCCCGCACTTACAATAAGTACAAGAAAAAAATCAAATATTTTTATTTAGAAATATTTAGAAATGTTTTAGTTTGTCTTCACGCAATTTGTCTTAAGACTCAGTTCTTTACTTTTAGCCATTTAAGAAGCGATTTTATATACTCTATATTATATATTCATATATCTGGATCGAGTAAATAAAAATAATTTAAATATATACTCGAATCAAACATCTTACAACCTGTAGCTTGCACAGTCACACTCTTCATAAATGCACCACAATGGCGTCAGACGTTTAAAAATAACGGTAATAATGTCAACAAATATTTATTTATGTGTATATATAAACTGCTATAATTATATACATAATTAGTTGGTATTTTTGTCTAAATATTCAGTTTTTAATTAATACGATAATTTGCTTGTGATATTTCAATTTGAAAAATCTATTTTTCATATCTAAATGGCATATTGTCCCATCAATAAAATGTTAATTTGATAATATAATAAGCGAATGACCGTTACGTTTATTTTTAAATTAAAAAAAAAATACAATGAAACTTGTGATATCTAAGTAATTATTGATAAAATGTAAATTAAATATTTTATAGCAGTGAATTATGTTAATGAAATCGTTTCAAATTAAATTTTACAATGTACAATGTGAGATGACGGTATTCAATACCACGCCGAGCTCTTTTGAACTACGGAGAGACAGATAACATAACATATAATCCAACATTTAGATGTTATATATGTATGTTATATTTTTATTCCTTGGATTGAAGTATGAGTCCTTAAACATAGTGTTCCGATAGAAACTTTTCAACTACGCCACTGAGACGTCAATGTCTATTTTTTACCCTTTTCCAAAATTTCCAAGGTAGAAATGTTTTAAACTATGTATAACATTTTTTTTTAATGAAAAAATAATCACTCTTTAAAGTAAAATAGAGAGATTTTTGTTTTTTAAATAATTTGTTAACCTAGACGTCATGATGAAAACAAAAGGCTGATGTAATAGGTACATGTTCAAATTTTCAAGAAAATCGACAGACATGAAGTGGGGCGATATAACGTCGAACGAGATTCGTACATTGATTGATAGATTAATAGAGGTGAAGCTTCATACAGTTGAAAGTAAGTAAAATTTCTAGTCTAACACGACACAATAGATCATTAATATATAATCCAGTCTGTTTAAGACATATTTAGAAAACGAATAAAAATTTGAACGCAGCGGTATTTGAACCCGCGCCTCTTGAAAACCGTTCAAGCGCTCTGACCGCTAAGCCATGCGTTCTACATCCAGCTACGTTGAAATTCTTATACGCTTATCACAACTTATATTTGTTGTTAGCGAGAGGTTTTCACGAAGCGCGGGTTCAAATCCCGCTGCGTTCAAATTTTTATATGTTTTATAAATATGTATTTTTCAATTTCCTTAGTGTGCGAATAACACTTTAAGAAAATGTTAAAAAAATATACAGTCTGTAAAGGTTTAGCTAAATAGGCGTTTGTATTACAATTTACAAATAACTAACGATCAACTAACGCTTAGAAGAAGGCCGTGGGCTAACGGACAGATTACTTGAAGACGCAATCTTCTTACGTACATAAATTGCCCTTATTACCAGCTTTCATACTTAAGCTCTATTCATGTTGAATATTCAAAACTAACGCGGACTTGCTGTGGTAATGTACTATCTTGGGCTTTTCTATTACAGTATGTAGTATTGCAATTATAATTTAATAAATTGTGATGAATTAGGATTACCATTGTATGGGATATGCCTGAATTTCTTTCGCCGGTTCCTGAGGCATTAATCTTAGTGAACCGGTGGTGAATTATATGACGTTCAAAAAATTAAATAGCTTCTTATTTTGAAAAAGGTTATTTCCTTCCGAGGTTAAATATTTATATTAAAAACAAAATCTTATTTCCCCTGATACTTAAGACAAAATATTTTTTTTATAAAAATTAGGTAGAAGAGTAGTATTAAAATTGACATAATAAATTATAAATAGAAATAATAAAATTAAATATACCTACTACCGCGTGTTTAACGAATAGCTTTGTATAAAACTACAAACACGTTGCCGACGCCACGCTCATTTCACGCTTCAAAGGGTCTACTAGTGTTTTTTACACGGAAAGTGGAGAACGGAGTGATTTATCACGTGATCCATCTGCATCTTAATACTTCAAGACATTCCTAGATAAAAACTCATGTTATTATAAATAAATAAATTTATTTTGATATTTTGCTTATTGAAAATAAATCAATATACCTACACGGTAAATAGATAGGAAAGACGTTGCATATAAAGTAGTAGAATTTATATTATGTTTATAATATACATGCCACATTTATTTTTCTTGGCTTACAATAATAACACATATATATATATATATATATATATATCCTTATTTGTAAGTGACTTTCCTATATATTGATAGTTTTCCTTAAAGGCAATTTTTTTTTGAACTTCAGACATTTCTGTACTTCAACGTACATTATACTCGTGAGTAAAGCGATTTACGCTTGTTAGTTACATACATCTATTATATTTTATAGCATCTCAAGATCTAGGAATAACCTATGATTTATGTAAGATTTTTGCAATGAATACGTACGTACAGCCCACCCAGGCATTGCAGGAAACAAGTGTTCGTTCACACGTGTTCATTTTGTTTTCATATTGTTTTTATGAAAGACGTATTGTTTTGAAAAATTCGCCGCAATATTATCTAGACCCGCCCCTATAATATGCACAATACATACAAATATATTGTTAGATATTTTGTGATAGATAGAGTCGAGTCTATATTTACACACTTAGGATATGAAAGTCAGTTTTAAAAAACGTATAAAAATTTCAACTTAGCGGGACTCGAACCTATTGGACCGCTAAGCTGTACGTTCTTTGACCAGCTTATTTTTAAAAAAATCTGCTTCTTGTTCTTAATAATCGTTTGGCAAGAGATAATGCTATTAATTAAACTTTTCAAAGATTTTGAGAAATCATAAATATATCATAAATATTGTTAAATTACAGTATTTTTATATGAAAAATATATATGTTGTTAGCTTTATCTTGCTGTCTAATTTTCATTTATTTGACTCAATAACTAGTAACCATTAAATACATTTAATGAACGAAAATACAAATATATATGGTTTTACTTACTTTTTACTAGTATATTTTAATATATATTAATATTTTCAATGATTTAGAAGCCGTTTGTTAGAAGTTGAGGCAATTTTAGCGAGACAAAGTTATTTTTATCTATTTCGAGAAGTCATTAATTCAAAGCTCTACTTGAAAGCTTTATCACATAATAAGACCGTTATTTACTCATATTAATCTAATGTAGTGAAAACGTGACTGGTGGTAAAAAGCTTTGAATTTTTTTAAATATAAAATGTACTTTAGATAATGTAAATGTGAACTGTTTATATTTATATAATAGCTATGTAGTTTCCAAACTTTGAGAGAAATTTAGCACTTTATTGTGGACTTAAGCTGATTGTGGATTATTTAAAATTTATGTGATTCAATCAAAATCATATAATAATAAAGTGGTTAGTTACAATCATTTCACCGATAATGACAAATTACGACTGTATTGAACGAAAACTATTTCTGAATTCACGCTTCTCTCCGCGTAGCAGGCATAGGGAGCATAACCTAGTGTCAAGACATTCCGTTCTCCACTTTCCAAATTCGACATTTCATGTTGAAAGGCGAAATTCGACGTCGAGCTTTGTCTTGTCACCAGAACGGTAGAATTAAAGTTAATTAACTTCTTTCTACTCGGGTGAAGTATAAAAATTCCCCCGATTGGGAATTGAACCTAAAACCGTCGCGATTACAGACCGATGCTGTCACACTGCGCCGCAACACTTTTAATAATTTTGATCTATTTCATGTAATAAAAATGTAAGTGATTGGTGTCTGTATACTGAAGATATACGAAAAGTAATATACCATCCTTAATTTTTTTTTTTATTAAATTCAAAACAATGGATTTTAATTTTATTTTGTTTGTCTGTTTGCGTGTGCACGATTATCCCAGTAACAGCTTAGCCTATTTAAATGCAGTTTTGACTATTACATTTTCATAAACTTCCCGTTGAACATAAAGTGTTTATTTTGTATCAATCGGATCATAAACAAAAATGTTACAATAATTTAAATTATACATTTAGGCAATATTTGTGATTTAAGTAAGAATACGGGCGTGCGAAATAACTGAGTGGTTTACTCGTGTAGTTTACGAAGGCAAAGCCGCGAGCGGGTCGCTAGTAAAAAATAAAATACATATTATCCATAATAAAAAGCTAAACAAGCAACAATTTAAAACATACAAAATTGCACAAGAAAGCATTTGTAAGGGCAATTTTAGACAAGTTGATGGCGAGGAATGAGAGGGTGAGCTTCTAACGTCTGTTTGAAGACAATGCAGGCCACATCACGCGTGACCTTCGAATACCAAGAGTATGCTTATTTGCCTTTTATTTTACAGCAAACGACCAATTCAGTACCGACAGGATGCAACGCGACTAGACTCAGGTCTTGCACTTTTTAGACAATAAACTGCGGATGTAATAATACTTGGCTCTCGGTTAGAATTTCTTTTTTTATGCAATCTTCATGTTTCTAACTTAACTTTGACTAAGTTTTAGTTTATTTTGATTTATCTAGATTTTTTTTGTAATGTTATATGTCAAATATGGGTATACATACAGAAATGCTAGCTGTTGTTCGCGGATTTGCTTGTGTAGCATATAGTTTTTTTTTACAAATAGGTTTTAAAATAATATGTAATAATACAATATTTTAAATGATATGTTTAAAATATTGTCTCTAGATACCTTAATCCAAAAACTCTTTATATAGCACATTCGTGGTTCGACTTTCGTGTGTTGGAACGACTAGACTTATCACAGAGCTCACTCTAGAACATCCTATACAAAACTACATAGTACCTTCGACAATTTTTACAAACTTTATTTATTCATTTTATAAAATACTTCTTCTTTATCATTATCCCTTTCTATATCCCTTTATATAAATATTCCCTTATTTGAACACTATTTTAATACTTCATCCCTGACTTTGTTGCACGTCTGTAAATTCTATTCTTTTATTTTTATTAATATTGATCGACATAATATTAATAGAAAGTTAAATTAATATTATCATATGACATAAACTTTATTACTTTATTTATATTTAATGAAATTAATTGTAACGTAAACATTTAAATATTTTGCAATTATTTAGATTTAAATTTATTTAATACTAACAGTTAGATGCACCTTACAGCATTTCAAACGACGCGCGCAAGGTACAGTCACGATCGATAACTAATGTAATATAAATATTAGAAATCTAAAGGCGTATTCAGTCACGACAGAAAGTGCATCGTTAATTGTAAATCCAATTAAAGTTGATATCTCAATTGATCGTCCCATCTTTACCTTATAAGGGATTGAACTAGTTTGTAATAAATTAACATTTGTCAAACGATGCTCCTTTAGTTTGGTGATACAAAATGAGGCCATTGTGGTGCAGTGGCAGTGTATGACAGCAAGCATAATGGTTGTCAGTTCAATTCTTACTCGGGAGATATTATTATATTTATTTTATTTTCGTAACTGTAAGACAAAACGCTGCGTTGTGTTCGGCTACTCAACATGCAATGTTTTAAAGTCTAGTGTAATGAGACGAACGTAGTGTGTTGACAATAGGTTCTCTCTCGTCTAGCTTGTTGCTACGGGGGAAAAATGTAAAAGTGAAAAAAAAAACTATTAAATCATAGATAAACTGGCTTAAAAGTTTTGTTTCAGACAGAGAGAGGAAAACGTCGTAAAACAAGTATGAAATGTCTTCAATATTTCAAATAACAAAGATAATTAAAAAAACATATTTGTATTCGTCTACAAAAATCTAAAACTGCAAAAGTCAACGGTTGGCATATAATGACAGGTATTATATATATATACATAGAAATTAAAAAATATATACGAATTTTCTCGTACTTTGAACAGTAACAAAGTACTAATTAAATAAAATACGCTTATAATAAAATGCAACAAAGTCTATCTTCAGATAATAAAAAATACATATAAAACAAAGCTCAAAGTTCAGACCACACACGCTATCTAACAGTAATAGCGATCGAACGCTGATAGTACCTTGAAAACGAGATAGGGCAACAATTAGCATCTATCTACTTGGTGGGTCCTGTGCTTTTCACACTCTTGGGATTATAAATATATTAAAACTAGCTAATGCCTGCTACTTCGTCCGCATTTTAATAGAGATATCTCTGCTCTGTATTTAACATGCTTAAAGCAAAAAAATTAAAGTCTTTTGTAGAAACATACGAGATAATAAGATCTTTAATTTTGAATGAATTACTACACATTTTGAAATGAAACTAATTTTAACCAGATTAATCGCGTACATTTTTGATATTCACAAATACATACAAGGTAAACAAGGTGTAAAGTTGAAAAAGACATATTTAGAACACGTATAAAAATTTGAACGCAGCGAGATTTGAACCCGCGCCTCTTGAAAACTGTTCAAGTGTTCAAGTTCAGTGGCCACCAAGCCTTTAATCCCACCCTGTCACAGAACCCGTTCTTAATGGACGATTAGTGAATTTTCTTTATGACCGTCAAGCGGTTTTTGATATTTCTTGATGAGTGACCTTTCGCTTTTATATATATATATATATATATATTTTCATTTCTGAAATTCTAATACAAAATATCCATCTCTTTTCTCCTCGACTCGAAAGCAGCTCTGAAGCCGGCGAAAAACGAGTCACTTGGTATTTCCAAATACAAAAGTTATAATTATATTATTTAGGGTGATGATAGTTAAATTCAAATACACTTTTACCTTTTACCTGTTCTGGGGTAGAGAAATAGGTTTTAATAATAACATATTTTTTACAGGTGCTTTAAGTTTTATTAGTGTTGCCAATTTTTAAATATGTTGCATAATTTAATGTTTATATGAAATAGTCATTAGGCAGTATTAAAATTTACAACTACCGCATTCCGTAATGTTATAAAAATTATATCGTACTTTACAGATTTTTACAATGAAAATATGTCCCGAACAGATCAAGTATTATTTTCTTTTATTTACTTATTTTTCATTTTAAGTGACTGGCAAAGGAAGTTTAGTATTCAGTCAGTCCATTTTTCTTTCCCACTTGCTCTGCATATGTTACAAATATAGAAATAGCTGTTGAGACGATTCAACATATAACCTACATCCATCCAGTATAGTTTTTAATTTAACAAATTAAAATATAAAATTATATAATTGTAAAACGTATAATTTTTTTTAAGTAAGACTTTGAATAACACTTTTAAAAAATGTAAAAAATTATATAATTGCATTTAAGTAAGAAGTACGCACTTGTTACTTAACAATAATATGTTTAAAATTCACAATGAAATTTGAACCTTTCACATTTTGTACAAAAATCGCACGAAAACCGTGTATTACGAATTAGTACCGTTATTTTTGATAGAGCGTGAATGAATGGAATACATATCCGTAGTCATTAAGATCCGATACAAAAAAATATTATAAAAAAATGCATTCAAGGTGCAAGTGCCTTCTGGTTCTAATAATATTGAATTAAAATTATATTTGCGTTCTCATGGTTTGATTTTTTTTAATGAAACAGTACGGGCTTACGTCGTTTGTAAATTTTTGTGATTTAAAATAACATTGAGTATACTCACATTTATGTGAAAGCAAAAAAAGATTTTGGAGAGTTAACCTTCATAGAAGTTCGATTCTAGTATAAAATAAAAATGTTTTTAAATAAAAAAATATTTAAAAAAAAAATTATAAAAAATTGAACGCAGCGGGATTCGAACCTGGGCCTCTTGCTGCTAAGCCATGTGTTTAATCAAGCCAAGCGTTCTTAGACAGTTTCAAAGAGGCTGGGGTTCGAATACCGCTGCGTCTAAATTCTTATCCGTTTTTCTAAAATATGTGTTTCAATTTCCTAATTAACACTTTAAGAATATTAAAATGTTTTATTCAATGGTCATGAGTCGTTCCTAGAGTGTTAAGACATTTCAGTTGTTGGAAAAGTGTATACCGACGCGCTATCTACAATTTATTAATACACAGTACACACACTAGTACAGTAAAAGTACAATTGTCACCCTGCCACGTCTGACGTTCCACATTATTTACACACTGCAGTTACAAGTCACTCTGTCGAAGGACCAAGGGCGAGTCTCCACTCATGGCGAGTGGAGACTCGCCCTTGGTCCTCCGACAGACATTGAGTGACTGTTGGTTGAATGTTATCAATATAGAGGCTAAAAAACACACATATTATGTACATAACCCAATAATAACCCTATAATTAATTGAAATTCCGTATGAGTGAAGATTCGTAACGTTTTTGGAGTTTTACAGTTCTCTGCATAATTGAAGACTTTAAAGGCATATAAATAATTATTGTAAATTTTAAATCTTACATAATTTTGTTTTTTTGTTAAAAAAAATACGTCCTACTGTAGTCATTTAATTAATATACTTACTGTTATAGAAATACATAACAGACTAAATGTTTAAATTTTTGATTTTGAACTCATATGTCATTGAACTGCCAATTTTTCATATAATCATTTAAAAAGTTCTGTTAAGGTCTGTGTCGCGATAGCATCAATTAAAATATTGAATAGATTTTAGTATATAGTGACAAAGATTTTTGAACATTATAATTGTAGAATTATTTTTAGTTTAAGTCGTCACCGTCGATGTCGACACACGAAACAATCTAGACGAACAAACGGTAAGTGGCTTTTAAAATAAATCATAAATTTAGGGCAGTGCAGACGAAAGAATTATAGCTTCCGCATTCACAATTTTACGGTAGCTATATTTTATAGTAATCTCCTCGAAATGCATATTCTTAGTAAAGTTAATTATTTAAAAATGATAATTTTATTAAAGAGTCAAACTGAACTTGACAGTTTTTTCCGCATAGAATTCTCTCTGAATACCGCGTTCAGAGAGAATCTAATGTCAATAAACAAATTATAATGAATATTTAAAATGCACAATCTTTTTTGTTGTTGCAATAGTTACAAACATGTTTTAGAATACTAGTATTTAATATGTACTTAATACGGAAAAGGCCATCGTGGTTCAGTAGAACAGCGTCTTACTGTAAACGCAATTGGTTGTGACTTCGATTGTCACTCGGTGATATGATTATATAATTTTTTTTTTGAGAGCACAATTTCGGCGGGTGGAAAGCGTAGAACGGAGTGCTTTGACACTAGCTTTTTTATGCATATCAAGATAGCCAAAGAGAGCTATGCATATCAAGACAGCCAAAGAGACTTAATCCCAAAAAAAAAAAAAATAGCAGCATAACGATATATGCAAACGATGTTAACAAGAGGAGTTTCTAAAATATATTAAATACGCATGTACCTAGTGGAATCATTCACACTGTGACCATTCATACATATCGTAACTGTACCTCTATGGTATCATATTTGACTTAATAGAATCACTGCTAGTCCATACTATATTAATTTTATAAATGTGAAAGTCTATCTGTCTGTCTGCCTGTCTGTGATGTCATCATGGCTAAATCGCTGAACCGATTGTGATGAAATTCTATATAGAGATACTTGAGATACTTGGAATTAACATAGACTGCGTTTTTCTCAATTTTTTTTTTAGTGTTTCCAGGAATTTTATTGTTATACGAAAAGCAGCTGAGAATACGAAACAGATATAATTTACGCGGGGGAAGCCGCGAGCTGGTCGCTAGTCTGTTATATATAAATTAAAAGAAACCCATTTTCTCTTACGCTGTAGAATTTAAATTTTATACTACAATATCTGGGAATATAATAATAAAAGCCTTATATGTATATACTGCCTAAATTAATTTTGTCACTCAGCAATACGCCGTTACGGATGTTAAATCCACAATCTCTTTGATTGACGCAAGACCGAAGGAACAACTAAATATTCGATTCGCGTGGCATTATTATGTCAAACATAAATAATTGTGTTCGAACTCGGTTAATATACTGCGAGTATAGTAGTAGAGTAGGCTTTATTAAATCGTATCTGATTGTAGTTCATGAATATGTTATAAGCTTTCTGATTTAAACTTTTAAGCTTTAGTTGAACTGGTTTTTATTAAAATTATGCTTAATAGTGATTCAGAAGATAGATAGATATTTACTGTTTCCGGTACAGTAAGACATAGTGTGGTATTGACTTCCGTTATTCTACACATGATCGCATAAACTACTGAATTTTGAAAATGAAGTCATTTATCATTACTTCGCTGAGGGAGAAATATACGTATATATTATTTTTTCAATATAAATAAAATTCATGTTATACACATCGGTTGACTTTTCGAAATTTTAAAAATGAATTTATTTATGGTAGAAGCACAGTTTAGATTGTATATAAAAAATACTAAAAAGGCTTTATTCACATAAATAAATTTACACGTCGCAAACAACGCCTACTCTGAGACTATATCCTTTTATGTTTAAAATTCATATGTTTTATGGATCATTTTTATATAAGCAATAAAATTCTAAATGCTCTCTCACACATCATATCTCTCACATTATATGGAAATGTCCAATACTATGAAGCATCAAGTCAATGACCTCGTTACTTCCTGTACACTTTAAAGACTGCATTGAGTGATTTATCTGATCAAACCAGGGAAATAAAAATGTATAAGGAATGTGACACACTGAAAAGATTTAACTTTGTAAGCGATAAGTGAACCGACAAAAACGCAGCTTTAAGCTTATTCTCGCATCACAATCCCGAATAACGCGGATTACGCAGAGAACACTTGTAGTTTGTTGAGATTGGTTTTATATGATAAGAAGGATAGTATATTTAAAGTACTCTTATTTCCCAGCTCTGTTAAGACAAGCGCGGCTTTGAGAAATGAAGCAAAATGAATAGATTACAATCAATTCAATTAAAACAGGGATAGAATCAAAAGATGATATTTTGAACATTATGCCTAAGTTATCAAAATATATATAAGTTATCAAAATTTTACTAATTGTCTTGTATCTTTTGGCTACTCATAATTTTGATAGACATTATAATAAAAAAAAATAGTTTTTTTTTATTTTATATTAATAATTTATATAAATGCCAAATCGTTTATTTCACAAAATATATCTATATGGTACATTTTAAAAGGTGCCTTCATTTTATCTACTCTCAAATATACATATCTCGTTAATTGAAGCCGTTCAAATTGGAAGCCAGTCGAGTACACATTGGCACAGTTAGTATTACGCACGAAGCGTTTACGTGGTATAAAATTATATGAGAACGCAGATGAGTGTGCAGAGAGAGTGTGGCCTTATGTCTGGGCTTTGTATTTATTGCAAGCTACCAATACTAATTTAACATATTTTTATATGTTTGACGGATTTTCATATTTAATAGGTATATAAGCCATTAATTAACATTATAATAGCCCGTTCATTATTGATTTCTGATTAATTCAATGTACTGTAACTGTAAACTACGAATGATGCAATGTATAGTAGAAACCACAAACAAGAGTTCAGTTTAAGTATGTTTGTATATTTAGTATTCCTATTGACTATTTCTTTTGTCTATTTCTTTAAATCGTCATATTGTAATTTTATATAGAAATAGAAGTCATCATGGTCTAACGTAAATACTCACTCAGGTAATGCTTATATTTAAATTATTTTGACTTCTCCGTTCTGATACTACAATACAAGGCCGGGCGTTGATTTCTGCCACACAACACACGATATCTCCAATTAGGGTGGAAAGTGGAGAATTAAGTTTCCGATCACTAGTTTTACTCTGCCTGCGACAAAAAATGCAATAAGGCAAGTCTAGTCTTAGTGTTAGTGTAGTTCTTCTATAAAAAAATTTTTTCTTTATATAGAATTTCTTTACGTTTGAGGTCCTAAGTATGTGAATAACATTCTAAAGCGTATGACAATTTCTTTTAAAGCCTTACAAATTGCCTCCAAATATTTGCGTAATATAATACATCTACCCTCAATTCAATTACGTTCTAAAACACTTTGACATTTTGCGTTGACCTTACCGTCACTTTCGCTATTCTTCCTTGATGAAAAATGGATATTTAAAAGTCCATTAAAAAAAAGTCGAGTTATGCTAAAACGTGTTTTGTAATAGCGATCACTTGACGGCCAGTGAAAGTGCGGTTACAAATAATAATGGACGAACGCCTGTACAATGAAAGCTTGTGTTTGTATCAGTATCATGATTTGCGAAGTCATCTGTTCTCCTGAGGTTGCCGTGGTGCAGTGGGACAGCGCCAGACTGCAATTGCTATTGAATGTGGGTTCGATTCCCACTCAGTGGAATGATCGTAATTTAATTATTTTGATTTCTCCGCCTTGGTGAATAAGTTAAAGCGCGGCGTTGAGCTCCTCTATTCAACACGCAATGACTTTTGCGAATGGCTTTGGAAATTAGAAAATAAAAAAAAAACTTTATTGGGACTTAAAAAAATAACACTAAATACAGTTCGATAATAACTACTCTAGTTAAAAACTGTAGTGTAGTCACTAACGCCTTCCTCAAGAAATTATTGAACAAATTCTAAAATATATATATACTAAATACTAATCTTACTTAGGAAAAAGTAGGAATAGATAAATCTTGATATTATTTTCTGACGGACTGACTACCTCTCCGAGTACTTTTGCGTCTCTCTTACTACCTGGCTTACAGACAACACACAGCTGAAACTACTGAAATTAGCATGTAAGTTTCATAGGGAGTTAAGTTAAGATTGTAGAGGGGAGTGCATTAAAAGAGGATTATTTGAAATTCCCACGGAGACAAAGAAAAACGAGATTTCATGCAAACAATATTACGGGATAGAGTTATATACGGGTTCTATATCTCTATGTTATGTATTAGAGTCACAAAAAATAATATTTATTTTACTAATAAACAACATGACAGTCTCTTATAAATGTAAAAGAATAACCGGAACCATGGTTAACTTGACATATCTCGCGATTTACTCGTATACAAATCGTGATCGCGGAGATCGAAATCAATAAAGAAACAATCACGATATGACCCGCAAATGCAAGTTACTTGAGAAAGTTTGGAAGTACCATACCTTTTTTATATTAATATATTCATTAGTAATATTTATAGATTTTTTAACTAAATACTCGTTTAAACAGAACCTAATGTCTAGGCACACCCTACAGATTTCACCCGAAATCGAGAAATATATAGATTTTTTAACTAAATACTCGTTTAAACAGAACCTAATATCTAGGCACACTACAGATTTCACCCGATATCGAGAAATATATAGATATTAGTGGCGGTAATGAACGCCGCCTTTTAGCACAGCTAGGAAATGATAATGATTCATATATAATATTATAATTGATCCCCCAAGTGGAGAACAAAACCAATTGCGTTTACAGTCATACGGCACACTGCGCCACAGAACGCAAGTATCATTTTATTTTCTTAATTTAACTGTTATAATACTTAAATATATTTTTATAACACACATACGGATTTTACCTAAAATGATTAAATACCATCTTAAATAAATAAAATAAAAAAATAAAAAAGCCTTCTCGCTATACAGTCCAGATTAACAATGTAACATAAGTATTTAACTAAATAAATAACTTTTTGTATACAATAAATTATTTTTTGTGTAATAAAGTGTATATAATAATAAGTGGAATCTATTAGAAGTAGTTATCACATGCAATAAGTTTAAATGCATGCAAGAACCCCTCTCAACGGAAGGTAAAGTTTTCCTCCAGAGATAACCAGTGTCTTCTGTCCTCCATAAATACAATACATACCATCTTATCATAAGTAAACTAAACGAACTTTTAAAATTTCAGAACTAAGCTCGCGATGAGCTTTTAAATTTATTGAATGTTTAATATAATTCTCTATATATCTAAATGCTCATTTAAAGGAAAATGCTAATATGTTAAATGTAATTAAAGGTAATACAAAACACTATTTCAAGTAAATACGGAATGCAAATATACCTGTTGTCATGAACAACTATAGTGTTCGAAACGTCGAGTGTAAACAAGAGGTAGATTAGATTTTAGATAGATAGATATATTTTAGAGACAAAATTACACAAGAAATATAATTGAAAGTAAATTTATATACGACTTTTAAAAGTCGTCGTGGTGCAGTGGGACAGGGTTTGCCTGTAAAAATATAGAAACGTACAGCTCGATACCTACTACGTGGAATGTTTATATTAAAAATGTTTTTCATTAAGTATCTATTTCGTAATTTGTTAATTATAGTATAGGAACAATATTTGTATGTGAAAGCTCGATCGCCGGCGGCTGTAGTGTACTGGGACGCGCTATGAAGGCCACAGCGAAAGTTCATTAATTGCTTGCCACTCGACACTCGACACCCGACACTCGATGGTCAAGTGCAGTCGATAGCACCTCAGCTGCGAATGTTTTCACGCTTTTTATTATATAGGTACTAGTTGATATCGGAAATTTAATTGGCGTGTACTTTATGATATTTTTCGTAATATTTCCATTCCATGATTCAGTAGTGTCGAGTGAAAAATATAAAATTTCATTTATAGTACTGGTTAAAATGATATCATTGTCTTAAAGATAGGCTTTTCAAACAACCCATCATATGACATATTTAGAAAACGTATAAAAATTTGAATGCAGCGGGATTTGAACCCGCGCCTCTTGAAAACCGTTCAAGCGCTCTAACCGCTAAGCCATGCGTTCTACATCCAGCTACGTTAAAATTCTTATACGCTTATTATAACTTATATTTGTTGTTAGCATCTCTGTAGAGAGATTTTTACAAATTTCTGCTACCCAAAGATTATTTTACGAACAATCACAAACGATTGCTCGTAAAATAATAGATATATATATATTTTTTAACATTTGCGCTTGAACAGTTTTCAAGAGGCGCGGGTTCAAATACCGCTGCGTTCAAATTTTTATACGTTTTCTAAATATGTATTTTTCAATTTCCTTAGTGTGCGAATAACACTTTAAAAAAATGTTAAAAAATATAAACCCATTATATGACCAATTTTAGGCTGTACGTTGTCTGTCAGTCACTTAGTAAGTACAACTCCTATTTTTGATAACTATGTGAACGGGAGAGTGTGAAATTTGGTTAATAAGTTGATATAGAGGAGTGCGACAAGCCATTTTTTTTATAATAATATATTAGAAATATTAAGAATACATATTAAAATGAAGTAAGTATTACAGGCACTAAACTGTGTTTGACGTACATTTTGCTACAAAGATGATGATACGAGTATGATATGAAATTTACGTTGCTAAGGAGCTTCTAGTTAATATCAACATAAAAGTAACAAAAGAAAACTTTATTTCCATGATTAAGTCAATTACTATAAAACTATAAAGAAAATAGAATAAATAACAACGTACATCGCACTATAATTTAAATCTAAAAATAATTTTAAAATAACGGCATAAGGCATTTGTCAATCAGTTATTTTTGGTCTTCCGGTATTTCTTATCGGGGATGTATGTTAACAGTTATGTTCTGCTAACGACTTTAAAGTTTATAAAATGCAACCAGGAAAACGCATTTTTCCTTAACTTTTTTAACATATATGCATTTTTGTTCCACTGCGCCACGATAGCGGTTTTTTTTAGATTTTGTTTATCAATAAAAAAAATTATAGCGCTATTTACCACATAACAGGGTAGTCAGAGACAGCCTAGTGTCAAGACACTCCGTTCTTTCATTTCTGTCCGAATTCGAGACATTACGTGTTGAGTGGCAGAAATTAAAGCAAGAAAATATAATCATTACCCCCAGGTGCTAAGCGAACCCACAACCAATCGCGTTTACGGTCCTACTACACCTTGATGGCCTCTAAACAATGTAGAATAGTTTTTTTTACAAACGAATCTAAATACAACTATCAGAAATGTAACGTTTACTTATAAGTACCATCAAAAGTCAATTATAAAATACATATTTAGAAAACGTATAAAAATTTGAATGCAGCGGGATTTGAACCCGCGCCTCTTGAAAACCTTTCAAGCGCTCTGACCGCTAAGCCATGCGTTCTACATCCAGCTGCGTCGAAATTCCTATACGCTTATTACAACTTATATTTGTTGTTAACTTGAATGTTTTTCAAGAGGCGAGGGTTCAAATCCCGCTGCGTTCAAATTTTATACGTTTTTTAGATGTCTTTTTCAATTTCCTAAGTGTTCGATTACACACTTTAAAAAAACTGTTAAAATATACAATTAGATAAAATATTTAAATAAACTGACTAACATCCAAACAATAACTTATTAGATAATTAGTGAGATTATCTAAACTATGTACGTATATTTAAATCTCCTGACCGCTAATTAATAGTCAATATCAGATTTCCACATCAGGACATTCGTTTTGCGAAGCTTTTACATTTTCTTCGTTAACCACTTGTCGTTACTGACGGTCTACTTCATTAGACCGCATTGTATAAGCCAATTAACGCACAAAAGGACTATATTATATATATATATATATTATATTATATATATACAAGACTTAAGTAAATTGTCTAGAAAGCCATACGTCTTTGTTGAGTAATGTTTGTTTGTTGCCTTAATTTATTATTGTGGATATTATTTTTTGCATAGCTTCATTCATTTTAATTGATTTTTCTAACTTACTGTTTATAGTTGGATAGATTTGAGATATACTGAGAATAGCGTCTAAGTGTCGACGCTCTTGGTTGTGAGTTCAATCTCAGACGGAAGAATATTTGGTATCTCAGACAAAGCACAGTCTCGCAAACACGCAAGGTCTCGATTGCAGACAGAAAGCGGAGAACGTAGTGCCTTGACAACAATTACTAATTTTAAATTAGTATTAAATTCATATTACTAGTAGTAATCAATCAATTATATTACATCCGTCAAATGAGATTTCTAAAGATATTTTTATAACGTAACCTTATTATTTAATACGACTTTTTAAAAAGACATTGTTTCATTTTATAAGACTTGTTAAAATAACTTTTATATATGAGTTCACATTTTTTACTTTCTACCTCGAGGCTAGCGTTGGTGTTGTTTGATTATAAATTGTGTTAATCCAAGTATTATACTCTTCGAAGGACAATTATTTACTTTACGATTGTACGAGATGAGTTCTGAATACTCCCTCAATATTTCCAACATCTTCAAATCACACTCAGTGACAAAATGTAAAAAAGGATATTGAATATTCAGTGGCGGACTCAACGCCGGAAAATGTCTTACAAAAAAAAGGGAGATACAGATGCATTAAATACAATCATTCCCCCGAAGTGGGAATCGAACGCACAACCAATCGTTTACACTGTCACTGCTGACGCGTTCTCACTGCGATAGCTTACTTACTATACATACTTATATTAAATATTTAAAGTTAAAAATACTCATATGCTAAAATATAAGTATGTCTCGATGTTGTTGACAATTTCTAATTTGAAAGCTGCAGCGTGGAGTTACACTACTCAACACTGGATATCTCGAATTTGGGCGGCTTGTGGTTCTCTGTGCCTACTCCGAAATGCTTTTAAGGTATAAAAAACATAAAAGTATTCTCAAGTGCTCCTTTTTGTCCGACCAACCGTTATAAAGTCAATACATTAAACAATATTAAGGAACACAAACAGGTAACTTGAAGCCTTACATTGCCGTTTACTAATAATTTATATTTAATTTTAATCTTCAAACTTTTTATTCTTTGTTTGGTGGTTCATTGCCCTGGTTTTCCTTTCTTTCTTTTTAGTACGTACTAATTATTTTAAATTAAGTAACATGTTTTTCAGATAATCTGATAAAAATATTTCTTATTGAACTAATTTCACACAAAATATTATCATATAGTAAACGTGTTGTTGTCCCCAACTTCGCTTGCGTAAACGTACAATCCCGTTTTTCTTGTTAATTTTGAAAAGTCCCCTCTTAATCCTCAGTTTTCAAGAACCCTTCATGTCAAATTTCAGCTTTCTACGATCATTAGTTACGGCTGTACGGAGTGACAGACACACTCATATATATTAAGACTGTCTGGGTAACCGTTAAGGAATTCCCTTATTTGAGCATATCCTGAGTTAGAACTCTCTACTGTTTAGAAAAAAATCACTGAGAAACAATAAATCTAATTCATCTTCCAAGACTTGACTTAAAGACTTCATACTACAAGTTGTTTGTGACGATATTTCCACCCTATTAAACCATTACAATTGCAAACATTCCAAACGCAAAGCTCTCGTGTAAAAAGCTTAACAATGAGTATTGTCTCGATGTAATGCGGATGTACAACCATACTGGAAGGAGCTCGAGTTTTACACTGCGTTCTTTAAATTATGGCACTGGTAAAAAATTAAAAAGCTCGGTTTCTTTTAATTTCCAGTTGAAATTCCACTTGTGGATAGATAATTGTTTTGTCAATATAATTTTACAAAATTATTATATAAAAAATCACAGATATACTTGCTATATGTAAGTATGTATGAAGACATTTATACATTTATACAGATAAAAGTGAAGGCAATCGGAATCTTTTACTTTAGGGTAAAGGCAGAGAGAACCTAGTGTCGAGACACTACGGTGTCAACTTTCCGCACGAATGCCGCGCTATGATGGAAATATTAAAAATTAAATCATTACCCCGAATGGGAATCGACGGTTTGGTTATTTTTTTTTAATATGTTCAACGGAGGAATAATCGACGTTTAATGGTCATAGCTGATCCTCACTTGCGGCATTAAAGTTATAATTTTGATTGATGATCAAGACTATATTGTATTGTAGTCAATTGTAACGTGTCCCAAGATAATTAATATTATATATATATGAGTTTTGCTAAACATCCCACCTACCATCTATAAGGTGACCCGAATGCTAGTTTGCCTTGTCTATACTATAAAAAAAAGCAAAATTGAAAATTATAGTAACATATAAGATTATTTTCTGTAACTGCTAAATGTATACATTAACAAGAACTAATAGTACCTAGTTATAACGCTTCCGGCCATCCTCAAGAACAATAGTCAGGATGATAAATTACTGGTATTTTTATTTGAAACTGCAGCTTTTACTGTTGAATATTAATTACGATCTTATCGAATCGTGTTGTGTTCCCATAGTTTCTTTGTTTTAGGGAAATATTTTTCTTTTATACGATATCTATCTGAAATCTATTGAATTGGTCATGGTTGAGAGGTTTTTTTATATATCTACAGTATTATTTAATGTGTATAATATAATATAAAGTATAGCATTATTTTTTAAGTATTTACTTGACTACTACTAAATTGTATTCAAATAATTGTTTAAGTCTAATAATTTTAGATACAAATACAGAGCCAAAACCAAACAGAACCAAAACACAGCGTTGGAGTCTGTTTCTAACTTAATTAATTTCGCACATAGATTCTTTTGGCGATACAATACTGAATGCAAATCAACTAATAATTGATCCTGTTTTAATTAGGTCCTGGGTTCACATACGTGTGAAAACAAATTTTAAAGCAAAAGAGAATATTTTTTAATTACTTATATAAATTGTATTATATATGGAACTTCGGTTGACCGTTGAGAATACAGTATCGATGATCTAGAGAAAAGTCACCTGAAAAGCATTAGGACCTGGATGGAAGATATTAATGACAAACGGACGTGCCATTCTCTCTGACTACCCAGGAATAAAGTGTGAAGGTATATATGTAGTTTTTTTACACTTTTAAAGTGTTATGCATACACTTAGGAAATATATAAATATGAAAAATATAGTTATAGAAAGCGTATAAAAAAGATAATGTAGCGGGGTTTAAACTCGCGCCTCTTGGAAACCATGGCTTAGCGGTCGGAGCGCTTGGATGGTTTCCAAAAGGCGCGGTTTCATATCCCGCTGCGTTCAATTTCTTATACGTTTTCTAAAAATATGGTATATATGCAATTATTATATTTTATTATATAAAATTTAGTTATTATACAATTATTACAATGTTTTTCTATAGATTTCTTTATAGATAGGTTAGATGGGCTTTCAATCATTTAAGTAAGTAATACAGTTCAGTTTTGTACATAATATAAATTGTATAAGATAGAATCTTATCATCGACTATCGAGATACACGTCAAATATAGCCGTGCGAGATCGACTGTCACGACGCGGAGTGTACCAAGCTGTCGGATGAACTTGACGTGATTTATTAAAGTTATATGTTTTAAACTCACCACCTAACATTTAAAGTAATGAATATTTTAAATAAAATCATTTTTAAATACTATTCATGTTTAAGTAAATCAAGTAAAAATACTTTGATGAATGAATTTTCTTTAGTTTATATTTTTTTTAACATATTTTTTTTTAAAGTGAATAATATCACACTAAATTTTGAAATTGAATAAAACATATTTTGAAAACGCATGGCTTAGCGGTTAGAGCGCTTGAACGGTTTTCAAGAGGCGCGGGTTTTGGGATTTTTATACGTTTTCTAAATATATCTTTTTCTTTAGTTTTTTTTTACTCTTTTTTTAAGTGTCTAAAAACTAAGTTATTTGTCAAATATATTATAATTATTGTTCTATGGAAAAGTAAATACACATTCATTTATTGATATGAGATGAAATGATAAGTTGAAAAATCTTTGAAATCGTTGAAACTTCGTTTGCCTGAAATTTCGTTTAATCATATCGAAATGATTATAAGTATATATACCAAATTGCCGCTCTCTATGCAAAATAGTTTTCCGTCTGAACTCGAGACATTGTGAGACACCCATCGCCGTGCATTGTCTTCACACACAACACTCAATCGCGTTTACAGTCAGACACCATGCGCCACGATGGCCTCAATATTATATATAGATAGTTATTATATTAAAAATATATACGTACATGCGAAATACTTTTGAAATCGATATTCTAAACAATTTGCTCAATGTAGCTAATGCTATAAAACTTAACGAGCAGTTCGCACGGACTCGCCGCACGCCTACAACATGAAAACGTTATATAAATTGTACACATTATACCTATAACACATGCATTGTTATGAAAATCAGTTACAGTGCGTTAGTTACTATGGGAATAAAAATACAAATGATAATAGAATTCCGCCAGAGAGTGGAGAACGGAGTGCCTTGGTAATACATTATGTATGACCCTGCTATACGGGATATAGCTGAAGTACATTTTATATTGTCAGTGTATAGGAGTTATTATAATAATAATAGATGTTTATTAGAGACTTTTTGTTAAGCGGCGGAAACGTTGCGCTTTACTGTGCTTACCCGGAAATTAGATACATATATATATATATATGTCAATATATAAGTAACCCTGTTACAGTCAAACACTGTCCCACCACGCCTCGATGGCTATATATATATATATATATCTCAATATATAAGTAACCCTGTTACAGTCAAACACTGTCCCACCACACCTCGATGGCCTCATAAGATGTATTAACATAATAATATTGAAATAGCGTAGTCAGCAAAATCACTATACACAAGATTTCAAAGCATAAATTCAAATAAGTGTGTAAGCCGGCAAGGAAGTTAGCTCTGGCCCATTCGGACCGTTATGTTCTGAAGTCCAAACAATCGCTGGACGTGTCTCAATCACGACTAAGGTAAAGCGCACACTATGAACTAAAGCGTATAAAAACATTTTAAATTGGATTAATAATTTACCTCTCGCTTAGCTGTAAATCAGAATATTTAATTAAAAAAATATTAAACGTACATATACAATATGATATATGAATCAATTCATCCTATGCATGTAGGCACCATACGCTTATTCCCGCTTACCGGCGTAATCAGAGAGAATATACTGATCAAGACACTCCGTTCGCCACTTTACGCCTGAAAATCAAGAGTGCGTGTTGGGTGGAGGAACTCAACGTCATTTTTATTAGGTACTAGAGCAGAGAAATGAAAATATTTAAAATATTATCTACTACCGACCCGCTCGCGGCTTTGCCTGCGTTAACTATATGACTAAACTATTTAGTTTTTTTAGCCCGCACGCGTTCTCACACAAACTTTACTTAAATTACCATTTTAATAGTTTTAACTTGTTTGTTTATGAAGCAATTGAAATGAAATAAGCTCTAAATGTAAAGGGAAGCTTACCATAATACAATAGTCAAAATGGCATTTAAATCAGTCAAGTCGTTTCTTAGGTTAGCGTCCAGAAACAAACAAACAGAAAAGAAAATTAAAAATAATTATTACGGGTTCTATTGGATAAATGGCCCGAATAATATTTTTTTGATATATCTTCCATGTACAGACGGAGATCAGTTACATTTTTATTATAATGTATAGATTACCAGAAGCGTTTAAAGTATTTAACTACCATATTAATTTATTGACTACAATAGTTCACTATTTTGGCTTTAATGGCTTGAACATAAGATACTTACTGAATATTTTGATCAATTCACACAATGTCTTTATAACTTGTAGCCTATTTGTTATTCTGATGTATAAGCTATATTGTGGTAAAGTTTCATTAAAATCCATACAGTAGTTTTTACGTGAAAGAGTAACAACAATCCTCACAAACTTTCGCGTTTATAATATAAGTAGGATGTGTGGGAATCGAACTTACAACCGATCGTGTTTTTGCAATCAGAAGCTGTCTCACTGCGCCACGATGGCCTCATAATCGAAAAAAAGAGCAATAATAAATATAAATAAATACAGTCAGATTCAAAAATGATGTAAGGTTGTCTTAGCAATACATAATTACGTTTAAAAACTATTTTCAAATATAATAATCATTCGTTGAGTTGTCTCTTTTACAGATAAATAAATTAAAAATAAAAAACTTTTTTAAAAAACAAACCTTTTTCGAAATATTTTCAGCAAGCTCTTTCATTTTTAATATACATATTGTAGGCGTGTATTAAAAATAATTAGACTACCATCGTGGGTGGGTGGTTACTATGTTGGGTGTCTAATCTGAATGTGTATGACAAAATTTCAGCTTAATCCCATATTTTTGAGTTACATATGTCCACCCCAACATTCATTGAAAGTTAATTACAAGCTTGTAAAATTAATTTGAGTTTTAAATTCCTTTCCTTGAACTTCCAGTGGCAAAGTGTCCATATACCACCATTCCCACCGTTATGGCGAATTTGTTTACTTACAATGTGGATGTGTAACTTTCCAGTTTCTAATTAATTTTAGCTAGATTTCATTGAATTTTAGACACTTTTTGTTATCTAAGTTTATTAATAATTATAATTTTATCAGTGCAATGTGTGTGTTTCGTAAATTGTTACAAACGGTATGCTTTATAATCAATTATGAAATTATTTAAATATTAATCCCAAACCTAGACATTTTTTAGATTTAATATTTATTTGAAAAATTCTACCCTTCGCCATTATAAACTTCAAATTGATCCTATTCAATACTAGAATAGAATTAAATTTATTATATACATATTGTGTACAACTTGTACTTGATAAGTAAAATAGCTCTCGAATCATAGTTTGGGAACTAGGGCTTAATATATTTGTACTGTGGACTTGAACTACTATAATAAAATCTATCATCTCAAATAATATGTACACACATTTGCTTTCAATCTTAGGGAACTGCGGACGGGTCGTGAGAAGGTCGAAGCAATCCAATATTACTTAGGACTGACATACTTCTACCTCTAAACTGAATAAGGCGGTCAATCTATCGGGAATATAAAGAATACTTCTGTAATACAAGAGAGTAGTGATGAAATCTAATCGTGGTATGCTATGACCTATATGTTTTTGGGCTTGTTGACTAACCTTATAAGTATAAACCTATTATAAGTATAAACTTTAAACTTCCAAAAACTCTAAAGAAAAAATCCAACTGCGTTAAAGGTTTATATCTGCAAACCCACGGCCACCCACGCATTGAAGGAGGAAATTGAGCGCTGTATCAACTAAATTCCGCCACATTTATGTAAAACAATCATGGAAAATTTTAACAAAAGAGCGCGTATGTGCCAGCAAAGTCGTGGAGGCAATTTATCCAATATGCTATTCCATACATAAACTTATACTGTGTACTGTATAAATCAATAAAAATTTTACAATTTTTAATTATAAACCTGTGTTTTCTATCAAAATTACTTCTTGCGTGAATTTCGGGACACCTTTATAACGAGTTGTGAAACCTGCAACTTTGTTTGCATGGAATAAAAAACGTAAAATCAATAATTAAAATGTTTTGAGTAAAATTTATATTTTCATTAAGTGAAATGTGTTATTTTTTTATGAAATATCTAAATTCTCGTTTCCGTGGAAACACAAAAAGAAAGAGAGTTTTGAGAAATCTTTACTATGACCTTACATAGATTAAAGAATCTACATGCAAAGTTTCAGGGTGTACGTTGACTGTCTGTCACTCAATACCGTAAAAGTTTTATACAGGAAATAAGATTAAATTGAAATAGTTTGAACTTTTATCACTAACAGCATTTACTATTTAATTACAAAAGAGAGTGCCATTTTTTACTATAAGTCTATGCGAAAACTCGGCGTAATTAAAAATTTGTAACCGTTCGTCGACAATTTCCTTGTATGTAGAAAAAGTAATCCAAAGCATCCAAAGAGTATCAGACGTACTCAATCATATACTGTGTTAGAGTTTGCCACTTTGAATATAAAATAATATGATTAGATTGAATTTTAAAGGAAGACAAGGTTTCCACAAATGGCTGGTATAAAAACATAGTAGTTTTATTAATATTCATCTTATATCCTTAAAAACATTGAATAATAATATGCTTCCATTAACATTTGAAATCAGTCAATGAAAGTAATGAAACATACAGTATGTATAGAAGTTCTCCAATTTCTAAAGTTTATTATAATTAGTATTAGCATAGCATAACTAGCATATACAATATAAATATTAGAGGTCGTGGTGGTGTGCAGTGGAATGGCGTCTGATTGTAGATACAGTGGTTGTGGATTCAACACCCACTCGAAGAAATAGTTATATTTAAATTAGTTTCATTCGCTGTAGTAAGATAATGGGGTGTTGAGTTCCACCACTCAAGACCCAAATGTCTCGACTACAAGCAGAAAGTAAAGAACGGAGTGTCTGGACACTTGGTTCTCTCTGCTTTAGCTGCTAGGCGGGAAACAGCTTGGAGATGCTGTTATGTTTTAAAATTTGCGGTCGAATCAGAGTCATCTCATAATGTAAAATCTCGTTTCTTTTGACATGTTTGTTTTAATAATTTTACGTGCAAAGTGTTAATAAGCATTTAAGCTAATTAAGTACTTAAAGCGCCGGAAACATTAAAGTCACGTCTGCGGTTATACCCTTTTATAGATTTATAATTAACACATTAACATAACACAAAAAAATTGTACACTCGCTAATCATGTCCGGTTATTACATTTTAATTAAAATATGGCGTCTGTATAAGTTAAGTTATTGAGTGACGTGCAATAAAACATCTTTTGAAAATATTTACAGATTTAATATAGCTTTTAAGAGTTTTTCTTTAAATTTTATTAAATCCATACTGTATATAATATTATACAGTATGGATTTGATTTAGACGCGATGGCCAAACCGCTGAATCGATTGTGATGAAATTTTATTTAGAGCAACTTGAGGGTTTTGGGATGAAAAAAATAGGGTTATTCCGCGTATGATTATTCCATTTTTGGGGAGTGTATCGTTCCATGGATTGTTCACTAGTATTCTACATCTATCTAGTTCACAAATGTCAAATCTGTTTTGACATTGGCCGCCACTTGCAAAAATAAGAGCATCTTCCATTAGGATGATTTCTTTTGGCCTACCTTATATTAATTAAAAGAAGCCAAATTTATCTTATTCTACAGTGTAAATTTTACTAGACAACACCTGGAACTACAACAGACCCTATAACCGTTAGAAGCGCAGATTTTAAGTTATATTTAATAATAGTTCGTTTTAAGCCCACCGTAACTGCCGTGACTATACTGCTGCATTAAAGGACTCTGATAAAGGTTGTTAGTAGCTTGCAACATATAAAAGGCATACACACATTGTTTACTTAAGTCAAATTATTGTAAAACTATATAAAGGTTAGAACCTCACGCAATATTAAAACAGTTTGCTATGAGAAATTGCAAGTAATTATTTTTTCCATATACTGATATAAACACTTTTAATGTGTGTACATTAAAATTTTTTTAGAAAACGTATAAATATTTGAATGTAGCGGCATTTGAACCCGTGCCTCTTGGAAACCGTCCAAACGCTTTGACCGCTTAGCCATGCGTTCTACATCGGGCTTCTTCGAAATTCTTATACGCTTATTTTTTTTGTTAGCAAGTGGCGCAGGTTTTTAGTCCCGCTGCGTTCAATTTTTTATACGTTTCCTAACAAGGTCTTTTCAATTTCATAAGTGTGTGATTAACACAAAAATGTAAAAAATGTGTGTACCTTATTTGCACATACTGTATGTAATGCTGAATTTGAGTGTTATTTAAAACAACTCCTAATTTAGTCCTTATTCTGAGAACGCGGTCTTTAAATATCTAAAATCACACCGCCTCATTAGCGCATGAACTACAAAAATGTTAAACAAGCAGTCTTGTAACCAAGCTTCGTCTGATAAGCTCTTTTGGATTCTGTTTTTACTTGAAATCATTATTCATTAGTATTTAGCAAGTCTAAAGCTTTAAACTAAAGCTCTACTGTTTCTTCCTAAGAATGTCATGATTTCGTGCGAAAAGACTATTTATCAAACGGACCTAGAACTTTCTGTGTCACTCATTGTATGGAAATAGCTCAAAATGGTAAATTTCAGACGTCGATGTTATGTTGTGACGCGACGCGATGATTGGGAATGTAGGTCTTACTCGAGGAAATGTTTATATTTAAAGAATAAGTATATAAATATAAAGGTTTTACGGTCTGGTTACAATAAAATAAACGCTGAGTTGACTTTTGCCACCTAACTAGTAAGCTATTAAACTATAAAATAATTCAAAAACCAAGTTTTCTTTACTTAAATCGTTGTGGAGAAATGCTCAATGGTATAAAGAAAAATGTATATGTAAATTATTTAATTTCTAGTAGCGTTTCCCATACTTGCAGAGTTATTACGAGAAGTCATATTGACAAAGATAGCCGATGCAATTCCTAAGTGCAATGATAAAAATAATTAATGGTTCACGCAGTGTAGCAATTTGTTTGATTGCGGGCAGATAAAGAAATAAAATGTTTCTAACAAATAGGTATCTAGTATCATTTGTCTGGGGCGGAGTATCTGTGAAATGGTTGCTCGCGAACGAGTAATCTACCTATAATTTGTAACAGTACACTTTGTTACAGGTCTTATTTTTCTTTTGAGAATAATATGGAACTTGTACTCGTCCTTACACATACATATATGTAGGTACATAATGACATTCTAGTTATAAGCTGTTTAGTAGATTAAAGGCCTCGAAATTGCCATCGTGGCACTGTGGGACAGAGTCTGACTGTAAATGCGATTGGTTGTAGATTCGATCTCTACTCGGGGATGATATATATTTTAAAAAATCTTAGCTTTGGTACCTAAGACAAAGCGCGGCGTTCAGTTCTACCATTTGACACGCAATGTCTCAATTTCGGGCGGAAAGTCTTGACACTACGTCCTCTTTGATCACCCTGATATGCGAAATAAAAGCGTAAAACGAAAAAAAAGAAAAAGTAACTTCGCTTTTATTGAACGTGATAGATTTATTCGTGTGTATTTTATTAAAAAACTTATATTTAGTTATGTGTATTCATGTTTTATTCTAACAATTTGTAGTATTGGGATATTAAAATAAAAAAGTTAAAAGAAAGATAACCAATTTTACTACATTTTATTGAAAACCATAGTAATCAGTTACAATATTACATCCAATTCAATACAATCCCATTTTCTTTAATTAACAATACCCACAATATGCATTGCATTTCACGTTTGTACAATACACTCTATATATATCATATTTCAAATACACATAAAACATTTAACTAACATAACTAATAATTAAGTATTTTATCAACATTCGTCAATCAAATTCTCAATAAGCAAAATTTGCCACACAAGATTTCTAGTATTTTATTGTTTTTCACAATTAGTCAAATTAGTGTCTCAACAAAGTAACTGATAGACTAAAATATAAAATTGTAGAATAAACAATATATTATACTTAAATCCATATTAATATTTTATAATTGTATAATGCATCTGTTAATACTTCTTGATAACCAAAGAGGATTCATATGGTATTAGTCAAATCAGTGTCATAATATTGAACAAATTGAAAGTAAACTTAATAACTAAATATATAATAGATTGATATTTTATAACTAAATATATACATATGTATTTTATTATTCAACAAACATTTATTTAGGAAATATTATTATTATATCATCTATGTATTTGTATAGATTTTAAGTTAACCACTAAGTAACAATTGTTTAAAATTGTCACAAAACTACAAGTCTAAACTGAAGTAAATCGTGACCGAAAGTCACGATTTTTTCACATTTCCACAAGTCCTGCTTTATCGACATGCACTGACACACGCTACTTTAAATTTAGTGTAATATTTAAACATAATTTATTAAGAAAGATAGCGTGTTCTCCATTCATAGTGACTTGTGCTCTACTGGCACGATCGAAGCGCCATAATTAAAGAACGGAACTTAACGAAAGATAGCTTAATAATTTTTATATTCACGCATATTTATTTTGTAGGTAATTCAAAGAAAAAAATTGTAGTTCATCTTAAAGATGGCGGACTCTAAAGCAGCGATTTGTTTATTCTGACAAGATTTTGTTCGGATTCGTTTACATTTTCAAATATACTTATATACGTATAATCATATTTCGTAAATGTTAAATTGTATATCTAAATGCTTCCATATCTCACAGAAAGCATAAAGCACACTAAGTGACAAATCTCAATATATCTCTATTACGTAAATTCTTCTACATTTTTAGAAACAGATAAAATAAATATTGACCTCTAATTTAAACAAACCCACATTATATGTTATATAATGACAGTTGATCCCAATTAAACCACTACAGGCTATATATGACTTTAAACAAGAGGCTTTGATTATTAAAAAACCGAAAATATCTTATATGTGAAGTAACAAAGACCTTCACTAGCACATACCAGGATAGGCAAATTAACACTCTCCACTCAAATTCGAGACAGCGCGGCGTTGAGTTTTGCCCCTCAACACGCAATGTCTTAAGGGGAAATGAAAATAATTTATTCCTACCAGTGGAAATCGAACTGGCATCATCTACAATCAGCTGTCGGCTGATTGTAGATGATGCCAGTTCGATTTCCACTGGTTTTACCTTACTATTGTCTATTTTACAGCCTAATGTTAACTTCGATATATCTATTTGCAGTAGTATATGACAAAGACCGTAATCTTAGATTTTGTAGCAATAAATATGTGTAGTTAATTCTAATTAGGAACAATTTACATGCAAATAGGTTATGGTGTGCGTTTTACTGATAGATGCATGGATACGATAAGTGTTACGATCGAACAGGATTATTGATTTAGATACAATCGTATCGTTTTATACCGAAACGAGTTATCGCCAGCTACTTCGTTTGCTTGGACTTTATGGCCCTTGGCATTCTATTTTCAATTCTATCTTCGATTGTTTCGACTGTATATTTTTTCCCCTGTTTCTATAACAATTTAGGGAATTCCTTAATGTTGGACCTCATTTCCCAAGAAACCAACATGTTTTTACCTTTCCATCTCCAGTAAATATTATATATATATAGAATAAAAGATAGATAATCAAATATCGCAATAGTGTTTTCTATTTAGATGTTAAATGCTTTAATTGTAGTTAGCTTTTGTTGTTTCTTATAATAAAAAATAGTTTATACTGCACTTTATTTTTGTTCCGCTGACTTAGTACCTAGCGGAACTTGATAATGATACATGTAGTTAGATTAAATTTGAACCTACGACCATTTCGTATCATGAGATGTGTCCTTTCTATAATTTATCACTAGTATGATACTATTGACTCATACAATATAAGCTAATTAAATATTTTCAAACCTGGAAATGGTTATAAGCGTGTAACTCACAGGAAACTGTATGTGCCCTATCATTTCGTCACGGAGACCAAACAAAAGAGCTAAGGAGAAAGCTGTATCTTTATACCAGATAGATACAATAAAGTTGGTTACGCTCGCATATATAAAATCCATTAGCACTTTTAAGGATCCACGCGGGAATCACTAGAAAGTTGTCATAAAAAACCGGATTAACGACGAAATGTGCCGAAACCCTGCAGGTCCAAACACGTGAGAATTCTGTGCTTGACGTGTACGTGTACAAGTTATCTCGTAATTAGCTTACTCATTTTTATGTATAATTAGGTAAGCTTGCTGTCCTTGTCTGTCCTTGTCTAAGAATCATAATCGTTATGAGTATTTTATTTTATATATTTTGTTAACATTTTCTAAAGTGTTATTCCCACACTAAGGAAATTGAAAAAGACATATTTTGAAAACGTATAAAAATTTTAAAGCAGCGGGATTTGAACCCGCGCCTCTTGAACGGTTTTCAAGAGGCGCGGGTTCAAATACCGCTGCGTTCAAATTTTTATACGTTTTCTAAATATATATTTTATTTTATGCTTATATATACATATATAAGTCGTATTTAACGGTTCATGCTAAAAAAAATATATTAGAAATTTACCTTAAAACACTTTCATGAATTTATTGCGCAAAGTATGTATTTGTCGTAATTGTGTTTGTTATTTCAAAACCGAGGATCTATTTATTATGTATTGAACTATGGTTTTCGTCTCAAGGGTATTTATATTTTAAGTAAATATTTGCCTCTAAAAATAATTGAAGCCACAAAAACCGTCTAAAGGCTAAACATTTTTGACTATACTTCACACATTAAAACAACATTAAAAGTGAAAGATAACCATCAGCATAACAAATGTACATACCAGAGATAAAGTAGTGTCAAAACACTCCATTCAAGTTAAATGGCTGAACTCAACCCCGCGCTTTATCTTACCAGAGCGGGAAAATGAAATTAACTTAAATATTCTCTCGAGTGGGAATCGAACCCAAGCCCATCGCACTTACTGTCAGACAATATACCACTGCGCAATTATGGCTCTATATATAAAAATAAACTTAATTAAGTTATAATTAGATAACAAAAAGTAAGTGAAACGAACGTTGTGGCCTAGATCCAGACGTATAACGTTTCAGAGTTTAAAAGTTCAAGTTCTTTTTCTTACTGCAAGAACCGATTCTATTGCATTGATTCATGTCGTTAATAATTCTATTATAATAATATTTAAATATATTTATATCTAAAATATTTTAATTATCGCTACTAATCGATGCCCGCAACTTTGTTTGTATGGACTTTTTAATATATATCTTCCATTTACATTAGATTTCCACGCCAGATGTTCCAGACGATTGTATTTTTTTTTCAGTTTCATGGTTTTCTCTCTCGGTAGAAAAACAAGACTTTCAACTAAATGCCTGGAGCGTGTTGTTGGAGAGAAAAAGACGAACAGACAAACTGACAATAACAAATGAAAAAATCATGGATCATATTTTATTAATGTTATTTCATCATTTCTTAATATTTTTTCGTAAATATATTCCAATGTTCAGATACACTTTTTCACTATTTTGTCATAGTATATATTTTAGTATTGTTACATAATTTAGATAATTCATAATTAAAAGTATTGGTTTTAATTCCTGGTTTAAGCAATCTTTTGGCGATTTTTACACTTTTTATTATTCAAAATTAAGCAAACACATTTCTTAGGATTATCTAAGAGTATGGTTTAGGAATTTGGTAAACTTAGAAAAAGTTGAACGCGGTTTTTGTTCTGAATGAATCGGCAGGTGATTTGTAAGAACGCTATCGTGTTACTATTTTGACAATGTTAATCTTTTATTTATACAGCTTTTTTCTTGTTAATTATTACCTAATAATATAATATTTAAGCAGCTGCTTTAATTAGCTCAGTGTGTTGAACTACATTATATTTATAATGCAACTTCGTTTAGGTGGTCTTTATGACTTTTCCTATACTAGCCATACTAGCCCTAATATCTTCCATAGATTCCACTGAAAAATATAAAACTCTGTATTTATCTGTTCTCATAATAGTTCTTAGTGTCCCCAAGGACATACGCCCGGAGTTTTGACTGTATGTCGTCTGTCAGTCAATCGTCTTAGTGAGTAATGGAAGAGTTTTTATATATTATATTGATTTATGGCAGGTGTTACGTGAAATTGTCCCTAAATAAGCGAAAAGTGGAAAAAGCAGTGGTGTTTACCTTTTCATTCCAGTGATATCGCTATTTGATAAACATATTTAATAGATACTATCTCGTACTAGAATACAAAATGTTCCTACCGTATCTCTTTATCGATATCTTAAACAGCACTGGTTTAGATCGGCTTTTCCCGCAGAATTTATATAACTGACATTGGCAATAAACTAGCGGCTTGCTTTTGTGTTTTTTCCCACGATTGTTAGTTATCGATTGTCGTGGGAATGCGATGGATGGTTTCGCTTCTATAGAATATTGAAGCTAGTTTTTGTCGTAATAGACCTTGAGATACTATTTTGCACGTCATTCCATAATTGCAAGTACTTGTAGATATAATTAAATGACTGCGTGAAATGGTAAACTAGTGATGAAAAAGTTGTATATATCATTCACATTTCAGTCAGTGAAATAGGATGATCTCGTCTTTCGTTAGTTACTATATTCAATGTAAAAAAAAACAGTGTATAGAAAAAAGCGAAATATATTTTAGCTTTATGTCTAAGTCTAGGTTTATACAAACTAAACGTTTCATTCCAATTACTATCTAATACTAGTTATTTTATTTATATCTTTTCTATTTTATTTATTTCTATGGCAGTATCTATTTTTATTTATTCAACTACCTTAGTTGAATTGGTAAAAATGTGGAACTTTTTCTATTTACTGGCATTGCTTTGAGATTATATATTTTTTTACTCCAACACGTAGAACATATAATATATAATTTAGCAATGTTTGCTGTACATTTTAACGTGTTTTTTTTGCTCTATTTACTCCGTGGAACAATGGTACGCGTAACTTAGTGTGCAACTGTACTGTTGCAATAACGGAACGCCCCTAGCACCTCCCCAATGTTTAAGAACCAGTATGAATTATAATTTAACCTTTATAAGCTGTCAATCCCGATTCCAAGAGAATAGACCGTTGTTAGAAATTTTTGTTTAGTGTTATTTATATATTATTTTAAATTATTAATATTTCGATTATTTTTTTTATTATTTGTCTTATATTTTAATATATTAAAAACTGAGTGACATAATATGATTATGTTTTCATTTCGTGTATAAAAATAAATTGTTTGGTGTCAAAATTCTATGTTATTTACATTACTTACTAAGCCTTCTCTGACAAGACCAAAGATGCCTTGTTTAAATTAATTAATATAAATTAATTTAAGTTATTATATTTTAAATAATATAACGAATAATAGGAAAAACCATTACTCAAATTGCCATATTTTTCTACAGTCTATGATTATAAAATATTATATAAAATATGTACTTTATTTGTACAGAACTGGTTGAAATTCTACAATAAGCATATGACTTAATATACGCAAAGATAATATATTTATTAGTTACATATTAAGCGTTTAAAACTGGTCGTTAATCGGAAATAATTTTTTGTGCGTGACTTTTTTTGTTTATCTTAAAATTCACACGAACCTGATGCATAGGCAGACCTGTTACAAAAGCGATAAAAATTTATACCTTAAAATATTATAATATTGAAGCTAATTAAAATACAAATGTGACAAAATTGTGCAAACCAGTTTGGGTTCGAATATTTTTTTTGCAGTTATAAATACGTTACTACTTATTATTTTTTTTTGAATGGCAATGATTGAATGAGTCATTCTACCCCGATGGTAATATTATATTTTACTTCCCCGAAACTTGTATATTTAATTACTATTGCTAGTGTATATGACACCAGTGAAATACCCTGTCCCTTTTTGTTCCTATATTTTAATTTGATTGCATAACCATATAATTAAATGTTATCATATAATTAACTCATATTCCAATTTCTTTCAAGTAGTCCACGTATTGTTTAGCGTTTTGCCTTGCCTGCTTATGGACTTCAAAACTAATAAGCTCATTTTCGTTAACAATTTCTCTATATATCACAAGTAAAGCACTGTCGATGAACTGTGAGTCAATCGGCCAAATATTTCGGCCGCTTTACACCAACGATCATACGAGAGCAGGATTCTTCAACTACAATCACTTGGCAGGCATGCTAAAAATTATTATTCTAATTTAGTATGTTTGAATCTTCTTATTTATTTCACGTAATGTGAGTTTTATTAGATGTCTGATATTTGTTAAATTTGTTATGTAAAATTGTATTATATGGTTTATTGAATTATTTTAGATATTTAAGAATACACAAGACAAGATCCTATAATTCTATAAATTTTTTATCTGTTAATTTAACACAAAACCAAACGTTTATATTAACAAATTTTGCTAATAACAAAAACAACTTATATACATATACAATAAATAAAATCGCAGTAGGTTTATAGGGTAGAGAAATTTAAATTGACTGGGGTCAGGATGAGCGGTGACCTCCGAACTCGAATGCTTCATTGAGCACGCCAGCTGAGGCTTGAGACCCATTCAGCCACTCGCGCTCAGTCCCGGCCAAACATTGAACGCGTCACACGCGCTGGCTGAATACCGTAGAGCTTTACGCTTTTATTTCTTTCGCGCGGGAAATTTGACAGTTGACATATTGACATTTGATTTTTTTAACATAAGTTATTTTTATTCATAATTATATACTTTTTGTGATGTGCTGTTAGTTTAGGTTTGTTCCTTAAGTTTACTATTTGTGAACTCAACATGACGTCCATTTACGAGGTGAGTGCTCGACATTTGCTTGGCATTTAGGCTAAAATTTTACTGTAAATATGTGCTTTTAAGGACATTGTAAGGACATGTATTGTGCTTAATTCATTGGCGTACGTTTATATAGGAAGTACTCCATAAATTTTAGAAACAGCCTCTATTATGCTCAAAGTATTGATCAAAGTCAAAATTTATTAATTCCAATTTATATATAAATAGTTTTATTAAAAATTATTATAATTGATATAAATGGCTTTAAATTGCTGTATGTTGCCAAATGTTTAACAAACGTCCTCTTAACAATGCAATGAATGAAGTTTATTGCATTTCAACATTGAAGTCCATACATAATCTAGGTGTCACGAATTAACAATAGCGTTCATGACTATTTAAGGTTGTATCCTTTAGAGAAATAATTAATGCACTCATATCCTGACTTTTACTGTTTGTACTGTACAATTAAATAGCTATTGGTGTATTTAATACTAAATTTCACAATTTTAATAGTAAATTAAAAAGATATATTAAATATAATTATATTATATTTATTAATACTTAAAAAATATTCGTATAATTCTCATACTGAACTATAGGATTGTCATTATACTAAATTCTTATCAACTGGACCACATCTACCCATCATTAGTATCAAAAAAAAACATGATATATTAATTTGAGAATTTTAAATCGATATTGATAAAATTACTAAAGTATAGCTTACTATGTGTATATTTAAATTATTTGGTCTTGTTAGAGAAAAATTAGACAAAAGAGATGTAAAGAATAACTTATTTCCAGTTCCTCTTCTCAAATTTACTACTACATTTTAAAAGTACCTGCATCGAAACGCGTTAAACGTTTGTATTTGTATACTCTATTGTCGAGTGCAATGCACCTATATTTATATTGAAGCAGCTATCCCAAACGAAAAGCATGGCAGTGCGGCTGTTAGTTCTGTTTACATTGACTCCGTTCACAGACTACGTATGTTCCCGCTAAGGAATTCATTTACGACTACACCAGATGATGCCAAGATAAGGGTCGTATTAATATAAATACTGTTTGGTTTCGAGCTAAGTATTAAAATATTTTATAGGTTATTTAATTATTTTACCTATATAATTAAATGTATATTTCAATTTAGAAAACGTATAGCAATTTCATTCACTCCGCATTCGTTAAAATGTATGATAAGAAAAAATGTAAAGATCTAATCAAAGTTATCTTTCTGTTTTAGGACATTCTGATTTAGGAAGTTTTATAAAAGAGTCCTCTTTCTCCTTCAAATTCCACTATATGTTATTTAATAATCTATTAGAGCATTTATTAAATCATTTTTTTTTGAAAAAATAAGTTAACATTTTAGTCACAAGTTTATTAGACTCCCGTTTTATTCGTATAAAGCGAACCTATTTTAACGTTGCCTGTTAAAGCCCTTATTGATTTTAGTCTTAGTAAACGCACGACACTAGTTTCAGTCATACTATACGATGAGATGTATAACATATACAATAATTTAAGTTATTTAAAAAAAAAATAACCTTATTTGGCAATCAACCAGAAAACCGTTGCTTTTTGAACTGGTTTATGAAAATAACTGTAATCTCAAATGAAATTGTGGGTACTTCGTCCACGATATCACATCGAAAATCCGTTATAATGTGTTAAAATATTGATAAAAATCATTCCCCTAACATTTGCTTAGATAAGAACTTATCGTAAGTCAACATTACCATATACGATGCCTTTTTTGTGCTGCTCATTCTATATACGACTACATCGTCGATCAAGCGTTCAGTTTGTTTACTTTAAGACGACTACCTCCTAATATAACGAAGTTAAACGACACGATAAACATATAAATGTATGAATATTAGATAGTTATGGAATTTCAATATATTCGTATCTATTAAATATAAGTTAATAATTTTAAAAATGTACTAATATTTTCAACTATCGAATTTATTGGCTACAAACGTTGCCTATTTTAGTATCTTTTTTGTCATCTTCTCACACATATAATATATTTTGTGAACACAATGAGAGCTTAGTGTCGTGTCACTGTGTGACATTTCTTTTATCTTGTCGTTTTACCAGACTACAGAAACTTTACACAAGTCATATTTGAATACACAACTATCTGGTTCTGTCATAGTGGCGTTTATTTTAAAATTAAGAAGTATAACATTTTTTTTGTGATATTAGGCTCTTAAATACACAATATGGATGATACCATCGCCATATGGACTATGTCGCATTGTACACTCATTATAGGTTAGATTCACACTCGAGTGTGAAAATGGTCATGTTTAAATTATTTTCAATACGCCAATCTGGAGAGGAAAAGCGCGGTGTTGAGTTCCGCCACTTAACACGCAAATACCCGTAAATTAGATATAAAGTGGAGAACGGACTGTCTTAGCACTAGATTCTTATTATTGTAGACTATATACAAAGCGTTTTGTTTAAAATATAAAATTGGAAACATTCGTAAATAACTATTTACTACCAATATCATCAAAAAATAAGGTCAACGTGGTGAACTAAATACATCTTTACCCAACTTTCACCAGAAAATTGTGATAATGTGCGATACCTGTCATTTGACGTTTAAAAGTTCATTGGTTACTTTCACTGTCATTATTAGCTATAGGTATATTATATACCAACTCTTTGTTTACAACAGTCAATAATTGTTGGAAGAAATTTAATGATAGCTTCTGGTATTTATTTTAAATCTACAATTTTATATATTTAATCTAAAGTATTAACTTGTATAAGTAATACATATATTTTCTTAAATAGCTCCGACTAATTTAGATTTTTAATACGCGTTTGTCAATAGCCCATTTATATATGGCAATAGCACATTTATAATGTTAAAAATAATAATGAGAATTACGGTTCTAAATAAAGTTTGAATTTATAAACAACAAAATCAGTTAGATATATATATATATATATATATATATATATATATATATATGTAACTGATCGATGTCTGTACATGGGAGATATATGGAAAAAATATTATTGGGGGCATTAATCAATGTGATAGAAACCAAAACAATATTTTAATTTCTTTTTGTATCTGCGTTTTTCTCGGTAATCTCATAAACGTACCTTAACATTTAATGTTTATTTTATTTTCACGGTCCATAAATAAAAAAGTTACAACAATTTCAATTATAAATTTAAGAAAAGTTTTGATTTGCATAAGAAAGCGGACGGACGAAAAACTAAATAGTTATACGTGCGTAGTTTACGCAGGCGAAGCCGCGACCGGGTATATAGTTCATAACATATCTGAATTAGAGCTAAGTCTCTAAAACATTTAAATATTTCGTAAGTTTTGTTATTATACACGCATTAATGGAGTGATAAGTTATAATGTAACTGACTAATGTTTAAGCTTTCTCAACTGTATAATTTCACATTATTGATTATTATTGCACTCAGTGTTATCAGCTAAAAGCACCACTTAGTGCTTATTTGTATACATCACCTTTTTATAATTGCTTGATACTTGCTTGACGCCACTGTGGCGCAGTTAGTTGGGTGATGCCTGAAACGGGATCGTTATGGGTTCAAATCCATATATACTCGTAACGCACCTAACAAATATCATGAAACTAAGTGCAAAAATGGTGAAGGTATTGTTACCTTAAATTAAATAACAAATGCTTTACATTGTTCCTATTGAATGTAACTGTATGAGCAACATATGCCACGTATATTAAAAGCGTTTAGAGAATTTTTTTTTGCAATATTCCTTTCCTCACGAGCTCATCTCAAGTGTAAGCAATTTGAAACATTTAAAAATTATTATATATATGTATGCATTAATTGACAGACTTTCTATAAACCAGTACATGTAACTGTCAATTGATATAAAATTTGTAGTAATAGGTGTTTATCCATAAAAGTATGTCCGTCCACATCCGGCAATTCCTCGTCTAATAAAAAAAATTGCACAGTATTTTTATGAACATGATTGTAAATGTAATAACGAAACCACTGGTTATTACGCTTTTATGTTATTTTAACCCCTTTTTGATTGGAAACTTTCTGCTGTAACAATATTGCTTGTTCATGCTTAATATTAATTTAATTCGGTAGTTAAAATTTGATGTATATATAATGGTGGCATCATAGCGAAAAGCGAAAAGAAAGCGAAAGCATCTGATCGCGACGGTCCTGACTTCGATTTCCATTGAAAAATCCTTATATATTTTTTTCTTTCTCCGGTCCGATATTGGTTCTCAAATCCTTGTACAGAAACTTAAAGTAACAGTAAAAATTATATTAATAAGTAAAGCTTATTACTCTGTCCAAGAATATTTTAATAATTAAATGTGCGGAATTAAGGTAATATTAATTTTATGCACGATTGGAACATCGAATTAAGTAAAAAAATTAGGTTTTATATTAAAAAAAAAACGAATGTTGAATTTCTTGCCGGCTCTTCTCATCAGAATTGCTTTCCGACTCGGTGAGGGATTTATGTTCATTTGACGATGCAAAAGTGTTAGCATAAGTCCTATACAAGAAAACAAATTTGAACTTGTGTATAATATTGCCACTTAATTTTTTTTCGGTCAATATAGTTTTTTGCACTCAGTATGTTGTCAAAACACTGCATTCTCTACTTTCCGCCCAAATTGGGTGGTGAATAGTGAAACTCTACGCCGTGCTTTGTCTTATTCACCAATGCTAAGAAAATTATGATTATTCCATCTAGTGGGGCACTTTCTGTACATCATACAAATACATTTATTGTACCAAGATAGAATCGTATATATTATTAAAAGCAATACAACCTGTAATTCCATTCGACGTACAGTGTACCACGACCCGTCTGACCAAACAGGATGACGCCAACCATGAGTCATACCAGATGCTCCCATTCACAGCCTCTCTAGCTTATGCCCGAAAGATGAGATTTATGCTCCAGGATGATTTACTGATGTTCTATTGATAGATACTTAAGATTTATCTTATAATGATTTAATAATTTACGCGTCGTGGATTGGAAAATTGAGTGTAAAATTATTTTTTGTGTACTTGTGAAAAGTTCTTTTTTTCATCTTCACCCATTATCTTCCATACAATACAGGCAGCACCTAGTGTCCTGATAATCCGTCCTCCGCAATTAAATTACATAATAATTTTAAATGTATATATATATTTACAACTGTAAAATAGATATTTTATATATTAGATATAGATATATTAGTTTATTCAATTACGTACATATATTGAGTTCCGTTATTTACTAAATTGAAAAATGTTTTACTAATTTACATGCCCTGAGCTACGCTGTTTCGGAATTTTAATATGGCACATGTCTATTTCATCTGTATTTATGTATATAATCAGCTATATTTCATCTGTATATATATACATATGTATATAATATTTATTTAATAAGTGGACAACTCGCTAATTAGTTCTACTACTTACAAGGCAATGCCTTAAAGAAAAGTGACTAAGTTGGGTATAATATAAGTAAAATTAACTGCTTTAAGCAAAACATATTAATTTCAATACATATGTAGGTTATCGTCGAAGTTGAATGAATGTAATTACAGACTAGATATCGTTTCTTGTCCCGACGAGAATTGGACGGGACGGGTTCGCGTATACACATTTATAATATGTTTTGATCACAATTTATGTAAAATTCTAACACATGTAGCACAGTAACCTTCATAGGAGTTCCATTTCGTTCGCAGCCGGTTTTTATTACTATTAGTCTGTTACAGAATTTACGATTTCAGGTCAGTAGATTTCATTATAATTTTAATGGAATCGATAAAAGTATATTTTATCTACTTTATAGACACATCTCTGTTTTAAAAAATATTTTGTGTCGCTTTTAGAGAGATAGTCGATGAAATATTGTAATATTTTGTGTTTATCGTTCTCCATTTTCACTTTTCGCTTTTATAATTCAAAACTTGTTATGAAATAAATAATATAAACTTACTTGGAGTTTTATAAATAGTGTTTAAATTTAAAACACGAAGTTATTAAAGTTGCTTTAACAATTACAAATTATGTTATATATTTAAAATTTCCATTATTAATACTATTTTACTCTTTAATAAGTATTTCTGGTATTGTTCACACGATTGTATCTTGGAGTGCGATGTGTACTTAAAAAAGTGTGTGTGTTAAATTTACAATAAAAACATGTAAAACCTGTAAAAACCTTGCTTGAAACTGATCTAGTGGCATACAATTAGAGCACATCGCTACGCTTATGAGTCATCGAACAAAAAACAGCCTTCGTTTTGTTTGTGCTGCCCACAACGAAGCCGTAGTAGGCAGGTTGGAATTTTGTACGGTGTTCATTATATCTTTAGGAGTCATGCCAAAATTACCCCCTAGCAAAATTCCACTGCAAAAATATTAACTCAAGATTATATCTATACCTTTTAAGAGACTTTTTATGAAAATTGGACAAACAGATTCAGCTACCGAAACGAATTTTAGTAAAAAATAAACACATAAAAAATATTGTAAATTGTGAGTCTGAAATAAAAGTATTATTATTATTAATTTTATCTATATAGCCTTAACGTAACAGTGTTAGCATCGAATCTGTGACCTTACAAGCAAATTTACCTCTAAGCTATTCAGGTTAATGTCGTTAAATTGGTCATCAAATTACACTTTGATTAATAGTATAATAATTACATATTTGTTCAATTCAAATTATTATGTACCGTCTTATAAATGAGTTTTCATGCAATGTAACATTCTATGTTACATCGGACGTGGGAGAGTAGAGCCTTAAACGCTCGACTGATGTTACCAATGAGAAACAAATCAATGACACGCCTTGTGCGCCGCTGAATAGATTTCAAGCTCGTTATACTCGTACGAGCGATAATTACTCTTAGCTGCCAAAACAATACCCACACAAAGCGTTTTAAAAACCTTCACATTACACATATGAACAATTCGTACCAATAGCCTAATATTTATAAATATGTAAAAGAACTTGTATTAAAATTATATTTTAGAATTTACTTTACTTTAAATTTAAGCAAACGTCGCGGAACTAAAGCTAGAAGGGCAAAACTAATTTTAGCCAACTGTAGCATTTATTTATATATATTTCCATACCATATATATATATATATATATAATTATATGAATGACATATTACTTAAACGAATGTTCGAAATTAACATTAATAGACATGATTTTATCAGGCTTTACGTTATTTTATAGGCTATCAATATAAAAATCGCCCACAGGGCGAATAAATTGATAGGCGAGAAGTTTTATGGGTAAAGCGAATCGATCGACCGTTTCGACTTATTGACAGAATTAATTTGAGCTCATCGCTCTTCCGGACTAAAGACGCCCACTAATCAAATTTTTTCTCGACGATATTATTATAATTTCAAATTAAGATATTTCAAATATTTTTACCTGGTATTCATTTATAGTTTGTATTAAACATATATTACATTCTCTATAGGTGTTGTCATCTTGCTAATAATTCATAGTAAATTGGATACTAAATGTTGTTAGTATATAAGGAATGGCATTACATTTAGTAGCGAAAGAACGTTTTATTTTAGCTTTAGATATAAAAAACATATTTGTATGAAATTTGTATGTACGAGTATGTGTATACTGGATAATCAATTTAAAAACTGCGACACTAACTATTACATAGAATTAATACGGAAATGGTAAGTCATTTGTAAATACTAAGTCATTTGCTTAAGTAATAATTACTCTAATTATATTATTTCTTGAATTGCCATACAATTTCATAGTAATGTCTTGTTGCTAGGTTATTGAATTTAGTTTGTATGACTAAATAAACAAATGGTCTATTGCTAATATTGTGTTTTGGCTACTGACTTTCTAATTGACCTTTGCAGAAGTGGTTAAAGGTGTGTAGAAATAGTCCAAGGGCAGCCACTGGTGGATTTTAGATCCGGCGGTCACGATTCGATCTTATTCTAGACAATAATTGTTACCAATACTATAATTTACTTTATTCTACATCCTGCGATATATAATTGAGGAAAGGTTACTATTTCCGTATATTATAGGTAATTGTCTAGCATTTATACAAACAAATTAAAGGAAATAAATCCAATTTGCAGAAGTACATGTAAAATTTAGAATTTTAGGTTCGCTTAAATTAATAAAAATCTGTATTGAAACTTAGCAAGATACTGTTGAAAATTAGAGTTTTATTATTTGACATATTCTTTATTTTAGAGAAACTTAGTTAATTAGCATATTCGTACGTGTTCGTTTAGAATAGTTTAATAATTTTAATACAAATAGTAGCCTAGCCTATATGAGCGGGGATATGAAAAAAGTTTAAATATAATACAGTTGACAATTCATAACATTAATACTAAATTTAAAGGCATACATACGTTCATAAAAGGAAATAAATAATTTTGTTTTTATTGCACATTAATTTGCACAAACACGTGAATTTCATTTACGAGAACTTTTCGTGTCAACGCGATGCTTCTACGAGTAAACGGGTGTATTGTACATAGTTTCTATAACAGCTGACCGCCTGACCCACAGAGTGCGCCATTCCACGAGATAAGCGAGATCGTTTTATTAATCGACCCCATTGTTTACAACTCTCCGTCATACAAGACTTCATTTTTTATAGGTTTATTATTTTACATAACTTGTATTTTTTACTAATATTTATTAGAGACTAATATTTATTAGAGACTAATATTTATTAGAGACTAATATTTATTAGTAAAAATTACAAGTTATGAAAAAGAATAAACCTAAATCGATTAATAAGTATATAAATAAGTCTGTAAAAATTAATTAGTATGTAAATAAGTCTTTGGTATTTTATTTTTTTAATTACATATGTTCTCGTAAACTATATAATTGTAAAATAAATCTAGAACAACGTTTTGTGCTTCTTACGCTTGAGAATTTTTTTTTTTTATATTATTAGACCTGTTCATTTGTAAAATAAGCGTTGCCTTAGCAATATAAATATACCGGTAATTTATACGAAAGCGTATTTTAGATACTTAATTTATTGTATTTTTCATACATTATTCTTTATACAAACTTTGACTATTCCAAGTTTCGTACCCCTTTGTGTTTTATTGAATTAATATTATGAATATTTTAAAGAGAACTGACAATAAAATATTAATCATATCTAAATATTACATTATTTTCACTGGTATATTGACATAAACGTAAACAAAAATTGTATAAGCAAAATAAAATAATAACAAAGCAATATAATACTATATGTATAGGTGCTATATTTCAACCGCAAAAAGGAAACTTAAATTAGAGTAAATGTAACGTCATCGTTAGTTCACTTGACAGCTTTTAGACGGAACTGTTGAACAATAAATTTTATACACAATAAATGAAACTTTTCCTTGTAGCAATTATATAAAACGTCAAAGGATACGTTCAGTACAATTTATTGCCGTATACATTTTTTATTTGCTTTTGTTTAAATGTAAATATTGTTTTATTGCCATAGAATTTATTACTTCATCGGTTAAGATTCATTAATATATGCATTGTAATATGCTTGTTAGAAAGAAAAACGTTGTTTTATAAACTACGTGCAGACATTCAGATAAATTAAATTAGACAATGAGCGCCTTGTATATCAGTGTAACAGACCACCGACTATGCTCATTTGCATCTCTGCTGATATAGTTAAAATGATAGCAATGTTTTTAAGTACGAGTATTCTACAAATACTGTTTGTTTTTTTAAATAAATTTTATATAAACACATCTTTCATCTCAATTTGCCCGTGTCCGTCAACAGATATAATTATTAGAATTAGTTGAGCAATGATCGGACGAATGCAATTTATTTTTTCAAAAATTACATATTTTAATAGGTAATAAAGGAATAAAATTGTAAAATTCAGAATTAAATTCGTGTAAGTGAAAAGATTTTAAAACGAGGGAAACAGAAAGCTTTATAAAATGTCTTATATACGTTGTATGTCAACTTGATGTAAATAAAGCTTATCTTCAATTTTTTAGGACAGCCGCCTCAGTAAACATTTCTACTTTCGCTTTTACAATGTGGGTTGTACATGCGCCCATCAAAACTTGTAATTTAATATTAAATTCTTTGAATATAAGTTTTCGTCTCCAACTTGTGCCTTTAATTTTTTTTTTCTCTCTAAATATTTTTAATAAAAATTATACATATGTAGTTTAAATATAACGTGGTACATATACATACAATAAAAAGGATGTAAAGTCAAACCATAGTTAAATGTATACGAGTACAATAAACAAAAATGTAGACGAAATAAAGCAATAAATATTGTTGTTGGTAATATGTATAAGATGGCAATTATTCACGCTTGTCGGTTATCTCAGCGACGTCTTTAGATAACATCGCCTACGCTGTATGGATTAACCATGTGCTGACAATTCTATTTTATACTGCAGATATGTAGGGATTAACTGACGCTCGAGTTATTTAAATATACTCGATGACAACTTGGGAACTTGACATGCCCACGAGCTTTGATATCAGTGTAATGCAGTGGATGATTCGATTTGAAATAGTCTATACACTGTGAAAGCTTTTCAGTTTATATTCGCAGAAATTAATTGCTAATCTAGAAAGTGTTTTTTAATATCAACTGAGAATGTAATAACGTTTAATTTGTTGCAGACAAAATATTTGGTTTCATTTTTTACTTGTTATTTTAGCTTAAGCTATGAAAGTCGGCTCATTAATGCAAGTGTTTAATATATTTCGTATGTCACTCTCACTTTCTCAGCCATGATCAAAGTTCAATACAATCTGATGGATCTTTCATCTTTATTGTAAGGATTGTTTAAAAATTAACTTCAATAAGCGATAAAGTACACATAAATGTACAATATTTATATTAAATTTATTCATATATTTTGCTTCAGAATATATCGTCTCATATATAACTAAATATTACTTAAGGTCGTGCATTGTCTCCGAATGCGAAACATTTTTGGCTAATTTATGTGATAATACTTCATTTCGTATGTACTTGCTTTTGATATTTCAATCTGTCTCAATATGGAGTACAATGGCTAAAAAAGCAGCAAAATCCGAAATATTCAGCCAACAATGTTGAGACTGCTCTTTTGACACACGATTATTGCGGTCCCTTATGATGTATTTGTACAAGTTTTTATCATTCCAATTCGTAGTACGTATTGTAAGTCTTATTCGTATTTCATTTGTATGTACGCCTTATATGAACTTACGTTAAAGAAAAGGAATTAATTTAAAAATGTTAATATTAGGTAAAGGCGAGTGTGACAGCGTCCGACTTTATCAATCACAATCGTTGTAAATTCATTTCCCGCTCGAGGGAATGATTATATTTAAATTACTTTCATTTCTACGCTCTGGTGACAAGACAAAGCACAGCGTTATGTTCCGCCACTTAACAATAATGTCTCAGATTCGATCAGAAAGTGGAGCACAGAGTGTCTTGACACTAGGTTCTCTCTGTGTCTCTGTCTGTCTATTCGTGCTATGCGGAAAAAAGCTTAAAAAAAATCGTTCACACATATACCTAATTACTTAATTTTTATCATATTTTTTTTTTTAAACATTTATCATTTCATTACGGTTGTAACCATATAAAACGAAAGGTCATTTAAATCAATATAATATTCTCAAAGCTTACCACTTTGTGATTCGTAATCAATTAAAATTGCGACATTTGCTTCGGCTTTATTATTTTTGCCTTTCTTTGTATATATTCCTTATTCACGACTCTATAAATCACGTGACCGCTTGACGAAGTTTATTGTTCGGATTGAATCTTTGTACGCGAGCTTTTACGAATAATTCAATAAGCTCTGTATCGCGCAATGCGTTTGTAAAGTTAATGACTTACATATACTAGTATATGGTGAATTATTTAAAGTTATAAATTTAAATAAATTTAAACAAATTATTACGCGTTTTTCTAAGAATTCCTTTTATTTAACGATGCTCTTGTTATCGCGAGGGTTAAGGGTTCGTTGAATACGAATTAAAGAAAATATTTGTGTTTAAAATACAGGTGTACTATCGGTCTACACTTAAATTCATTTTAGTTTCCCAATACACTTATGTTGAGATCATCTTGGCGCATTGGGATTGCGTCTGAATGTAAACGCGTTTGGTTGTGGGTTCGATCCCCACTTAGGGGAATGATTATATTTAAATTATTTTCATTCCTCTTCTGCCACTAAATGTCTTAATGTCTTCACTAACCTCTCTAACTGCCCTGCGGTAAGCTGCTTTACCGTACTTATATTTTATTACCGACATTAATGAATAGAAAAATAGGAATTGAAATGTTCAATCAATTCTTTTTCTTGTTCTGTACAAGATATGTTTTGTATTTCAATGTTAAGTATATTTATGCGTCTATTGATTATAGGCGCCCTATTGTTCTCACAGACGTTGTTTTTTAAAACAAACACGTATAATGACTCTCCTGGGTCTGGGACATTGTTTTCTAAGGAGTTTGTTTTAATGAAACACACTTATTCGCTTATTGTTCTGCGATTAGATTTACATCAAGAATAATATACATATATCGATACCAATATTTAATTTAAAATTACAAGTTTAACCTGTTCTATTAGGCTTTTTATAGCTTCTGGGCGTTTTATTGAGTGTAGTTAATTTTGCCAGCTATTAACGAAAAGTATGATTCATACACAGACTTCCTAAAGGAACTAAAAAATAAAATTTAATTACATTATATTATACAGAAACCCACAAGTGTAAATAAATAAAAACTGTCTTATTTACATAAATATATGTAATGGAATCTTTGTTTTTTTTTATTGTATGTATGGGTTATACAGTTTCATAAATAAAGTTTTAATACATACTCTTAAAATCCTTATTATGGCACGAGAATGCCAACACAATACAAAACCTAGCTAGTAATAGAAACGCCCACATGTTCCAAACAATGCTGATACTCATAGTTGTGCAAAGCTATATGCAAACTGTGATTGGAACACTGATTAATTATAATATTTCTTACATAATAGGATATTTAATTAGAATTCTCGGTACATCCCACTAATTATATTAAAAATATATTCACGCTTTTTAAACCAATGTCAAGACACTCGATTTTGTTCTCCATTTTGCGCCTAAGTTCGAGACATTTCATGTCGAGTCAGCGGCACTCAACGCCGGACCAGACTGTGACAAGAGCGAAGAAATGAAGATAATTTAAATATAATTCCCATAGTGAGAATCGAACCCACAACCATCAGGTATTTATTAGGTAGTCAGTTATCAATATACTGTAAATATATAAACTCTTATATATATATATATATATATATATATATATATATATATATATATTATTTCAATACTTACAATTGAGCTATTGGAAATGAAGAATTTAAGATAATTTAGCAATGTAGTAGTGCCAACATAAGTTTTTTTTTAATTATATTTTTTTTTAAATAATATTGAAACAAGTATCTAATATAACATAATTATTATTTACAGACCCATAATAACATATTAAATTCAAATATAAAAAGCTATACATATATTGATTGATAGGTCAATTGAAATAAATGAGCGCTATTTATACCGTCAAGTATACAATACCTATACTATTACATTGTGTTTGTGAATCTATTCCCAAAAGGTTTTTGATCGTGAGCGCTTAATCTCGTTCGGATTGCATGTTCTCGTCACGAAGTAGGCCATTTGTGTCAAGGTCCCATATATTGCTAATGTGCGCTGGGAATTGGACAATATCATCTAATATTACATATATTCATACTAAAATCGATAGATATCGTTTATTTTTTTTATAATATCAATATACAAAATGGCTAAGTATATTAAGTATATTAAGTTTATTAGAACACCTGTTTATTTTCTTTGTTTTATCAATAATAAATTTTATTAAGCCGGTTGTAGTCAATATCTGCTCTTAAAATTATACAAAATAACTTATTGTTTTTCATTATATACTCATATTTGTGTATTATTATTAGTCACTATGGCAGCGACAAGTAATCTAATATAATTATTTTCGATTTATCTTCACAAAATAGCTGTCAGGTTAAAAATCTAGATTTCAATTTAAAATTGCGCTGATAATTGCTATTTTGCGCTGAAACTTTCACATTGTAAAAAAGGAAATGTTTTCTTATATCTACACGGTTCCCCAATACCTGTCTCACAAACTGTATTTTGTATCAGCATTCGGTCTGATGGTCAACTTTCTCCGGTCCATAAAACAGTGCACATGTACCATCTATTTGCTTTACTTCAACTAATATTATAGATGTGTAGTCATATTATGTTTATATATATATATATATATATATCCTTTTTTGTAGCAGCATGAGGAAAAGTATAAACAAAAATTATTATTTGTATAATTCGAAAGGTCAACAGTACTTGCATAAGACATATTTAGAAAACGTATAAAATTTTTAAACCAACAACCGTTCAAGCGCTCTGACCGCTAGCCATGCGTTGTTTTCAAGAGGCGCGGGTTCAAATCCCGCTTCGTTCAAATTTTTATACATTTTCTAAATATGTCTTTTTCAATTTCCTAAGTGTGCGATTAACACTTTAAAAAATGTAAAAAAAAAGTACTTGCATACATTACGTATCATATTATTTATAGTTTTCAATTATTTACATAAGCTCCTGTAAAAGAAATAATTTATTGTATGTTACGATTATAAAAAATAATATCCATTCACGCCCTTAAGTCTCCATTTGTCAATACAATAAATGTTTTATAAAAAAAGTATAAAATCAAAAGATCTAAAGTGGGGTACGGGAACAACAGATGGTACAATGTTTCGCTTACATCTGCTGGGCACGTGCAAGCTTTTGGCCCTTAGCTATAGCCATTTGATACCGACGCACTTATATGTCTAAAGCAAGCGTTTTGTATCATGTATTATCTTTTAAATTAAACAGATTTTTATACTATAAATGTAATTTTATTTATGTAAATGGATCCTGCACGTTATAAAGCGGAAATTCAAATTTTTGAAGATATGAAAATAATTCATTAAAAGTTTTCACTGAGACCTATTCGAATCTAGGATCCCAGCATAAAGCTATATACTTTATGGAGCTTCGGCAGCATCAATTTACTACATTAGACTATAACGACTGACGACTGACTGTTTTATTTATTTACACCTATGTGTGGATAATTCGTAATGTTCGTGCCACATACATTCGGAGAGTAAATTGTCGAAGTGCCTTCATGATCTTTTACTCAACACTGTCTCGGCCTGATCGTAATCATCTAAATTTACGACGCCACGCTCTTTACAGCTAACCCTCATTTCGTTGAGTTTGTAAGAATTATGTTTCAACAAACACGTGTTTAATTGAAATAAAATTTATTGCAAGAATTCAATTTGATGGTTTATATCGACTTATACTATACTGAGTTTGTAATACTTACATTTTTTATGTTTTTTTTTGTGCTTCCGCTCCGCATAATAATAGACATTGCACATCGAGGAACTACAATTATTTTAAATATAAGAATTACCTCAAGTGGGATTCGAACCCAAAACAAACGAGTGTAGTAAGCTTACATGAAATATGGAAGCACATCACCACAGCGTCCATATTTTACACATATTGTTTTTAAATAGAGAGAAACAAAAATAATAACAAGCTCTTGGAGACGATTAACAATAAATATGTATGTATGGCTTGTATTATATATAAAAGGGAAAATTCAAGATACATTTAGTAAAATTGTATATTGATATCGAGAACAGTACAGTTAAATACAATATTTTATATCTTTTTTTTAAATACAAAACCACTCCCACTACGACACAGCAGTCGAGAAGAATGTATTACAGTTGCGTGATAACGTCAAAACTTTCGTTCATATTCTGAATACAAATCACTGCTTGTCGTACATACAGCCTAATGACTGTACAAAAATTATATATATGTCCACGCCTTCAAATTACTTTGGATAATTGCATGGGATACAGCCAAGGGCTCTTTCTGTTTCAAAACAGTTCACGTTTGCCAAATAAGTGGCTAATAGGTAAAAGCACGTGTTTCTTGCGTGTAGAGCGCGTGGGAGAAGCCCCGAGGTGTCGCGAAACACGTCCATTTAATTTAATTTAGATCATTTGCTATTTAGGGTACGCATATTTGGATACTCATCTCGCCCCCTGTATGGGCATTCGTGGGAAGTGTAGCTATTAATAAGTTCTATGATTTTCGCGATTATTACACATTTTGAAATGAAACTATTTTAACCGGATTAATCGCGTATATTTTTGGTATTCGAAAAATAATTTTAGAACCCGACGTTTCGTACACTTTACAGTAGTCCGTGGTCACAGGTAGACTGACTATCTCAAACTACCGCCAACGATTTCTTACTGCCCTGGATTCTTGCAAAATGAGCTGACTGTATCTTGCTCTCTGGTTTCTTGTTGTAGCTTTTAAAATGGTGTTTGGAAAGCTTTTTGGAATTCTTAATTAGATGTTTTCTTTATTAGAAGTTTCTTCAATGGCCTGTGCCTAATGATCAAAACAACAGCTTTATATAATTAAAATACATAAAAAATGTTTACGAAAACAAAGCCAATAACAGTTTTCCTCTTATGATTTTAGATACAGAGCTATATATCATTAAGATATTTCCTGTTATGAGAGAATATGGTAACAATTGTATACTAGCAATGATAAATATATATATATATATATATATATTACAGATGTTCGTAAATTGCACTGCTTAACATGTTCTTATTCAATTACGTATAGCTCTTGAAGTACAGTTTTGTAACTAAGAAGGAAATTATTTTACGATTACATATTTGAAGCTTATTTATATAGACAATATAAAAAATATCATAACAAAAGCAGCCCCGTTACATCAATTTACAATAGAAATAGTTCACACGATACAGCCCACACTTCTCACCAATACCGTTGATTTCATATCTAACTATATTTTAATGTTTCTAATCTCCTCTGCCCATAAATCTGCGCTATAAATGGAATTACAAGACATATTATTCCTCAGCTTACACTTTACGCTATTCAATGGCAATTTAAAATATCGTATGCCCGGAGGGAACAGGCTGAATATTCTGCTGCCTAACATGTAAATGCGCCTTATGTAGTAAATACGATAACTGTAATCTCTCGGCGACTAATAAAGCAATAAATGCATAGCAATCGACGCATATCACATTTATATACCACTTACAGTCGACAGTATTCTAAACGCCGTAATTTGTGAACTAGCAATAGTCTTGGGCCTAAGCTTGTAAAGTAGATTCTTTATTGATAAACGAATTGAATGGTCGGAGAAATCGTATCGAAGAACTAATAGTTAGGGCTAATAGTGTCTTATAGCAAAAGCGGTGATTCCGTACGTACGTGTAATAAATCACGGGAGCCACCCATCGTGGCCGATGTGGGTCGACCGCAGATCCGTTTGGAGATGCACCAAGTCTTCGCATAAATACAACGGATAACAGCTGACATTGTCGGAACTGTGTCACAAGAAAATACAAAAGACGGTCAGTTTTATTATATGTGCCTATGAATATATTCTGCAAAATGTTCTTAGCCGTAATTTCCATTGGCAGTTAAATTACAAAGCTTTCTCATACTAATCATGTAAAATTTCAGATTGCCACAGTTTAGAAATGTTAGACGTCTATTGTAATTCAGTATATTTTCGGTCTTTATAAGTGATTGGGGTCGGGACACTTTCAAAATTTATATTTGCCACAGGTTAGATATGTTACACGTCTATTGTAATTCAGTATATTTTCGTTCTTTATAAGTGACAAGGTGTGCCCGCGACTTCGTCCGCGTGAAATTATAAAATAAATTATAAGCCTAAGTTATTAGATCAGCTATCTGCCAGTGAAAGTCCCGTCCACATCGATACAGCCGTTCCAAAGATTAGCCGGAACAAACAGACGAAAATTGAAAAAATCCACATAACTGTGTTTCGTTGAAGTTCGCTGCGACAGTTAAATACCAGAAGCGATTAAAGTATCTAACTACCATATTAATTTATTGACTACAATGGTTGACTATTTTGGCTTTAATGGCTTGAACATAAGATACTTACTTGATATTTTGGTCAATTCACACAATGTCTTTATAATTTGTAGCCTATGTGTTATTCTGATTTATAAGCTATATTATTGTAAAGTTTCATTAAAATCCATTCAGTAGTTTTTACGTGAAAGAGTAACAAACATCCTTCGCGAAACAACTTTTGCGTTTATAATATTAGTAGGATTTGTGTTCGGGACACTTTAAAAATTTATATAGTTCAGCGTTTCTCCGGTTACAGCATAAAAGCACTATCAAGTGTTTCCGCCTAACATCGTTACATATAAATGCGGCGTCTATATTTCTTGATGGCGACTGAGAAATCAAGTGAAGGGTCTCAGTGGTTTACTTTTGATGAAAAGATATCGATTTCACCTTATAGATTGAGCGCTTTATACATATACATACATTTATTCATATTTTAAACTATCTCGTTTTCATAATGACCAACTATGCCGATATTTATTTTGATTTTGTTTTAAAAATAATTAAATCATCTTTGTTTTAATATTATAACAAATTAGGTAGCAATATATGTGGTACATATATTGAAAAATCAACTATAATGATAATTTGTCTGTCTCTGTATATCAATGTGAGTAATACATGTTTAAATATAGAACACAAGCTATGATTGCTTACCACTACGAACACTTTCAACGTAACTCTAATGCTACGATTGATATTAGGGTTGTCACTAAATTTATTACTAATTAAATGTAAAATGAAGAAAATGCTTCAAATAATAAATAAATAATTACGGCTTGTGTTTATTGCAATTCGGAGTGTACCTATTTGTTAACGTAATATTTTGAGTCTTTACAGAATTTTATATTTTGAGAATGCATAGCGATATTTAATAAAACATTTAAATTTACTGTACAATAATATATAATTATGATATTTTTAGGTAAAATTAATAATTTTGAAATGAAACCATTTTAAACGGATTAATCGCGTATAATTTCGGTATTCCAAAATACATTTTTAGAACCTGACGTTTCGAACACTTTACAATAGTCCGTGGTCACAGGTAGACTGAGGTGGCACTTGTCTGTCATTCGATACAATTATTATCTCAAACTACCGACAACGATTTCTTAGTTGCCTCGCGTACTGCTCTGGGTTCTTGCAAAATGAGCTGACTGTATCTTTATCTCTGGTGTGATGGGATTGAGACATCAAAGTTTTCATTATTGGGTCCCAGGTGGTAGAAAGTTACCTATTAATATTTTTGGGTACATTTAATAATTACTTATTACTATTTTTAGGTAAATTTAATAACCGAAAAGGCATAAAAAAAATATAATTCTATTTTGATACAAGCAGCCCTAAGAACTGTCACTGTTTACCTATTCATTAGTGTCTGCGGAACCAGACTGCAATTTGCAATGATACTCCACGTCAGGTTATGATGTGAAATGAGCGCGTAAACATGTTTATATTTTGTATTACTCCAATATAATTATATATATTTAGCTTGTTGGTAGCTTTGTATAATATTTAATTGAACTTTGTGATGAAATTGTATCAATTTTTGCATCTGTATAAGTTACTAGTTAGTTAATTAAAATAAGGTAAATATTAAATCTTATGAAAATTGGCTGTGTTAGGTTAGAACTCCTTTTCATACATACTGAATTGTGTGTAAATAATAATAGATTCTATTCTATGATTAAATATTTATTCCATAACACGTATTTATATGTATATAGGCTTTAGCCTCTAAATTTATTGATTTACGCATTTATTATTAATATTTTTAAAAGGATTCAATATATAATAAATGAATTTGCGGATTAAAGAACAAAGTTGAAACTTGATAAGTTGAACTTTAAGTGTAAAAAAAACTAAATTTAAAGTATAGAATCTATATAAACATATAATTCAATGCACTCACAGACAAAGATGTGTGTGTAACCGAGTAATAAATATTCAACATATTACATTGTGTTTCTTTTTTGTGTATACATTTGCTTAAGATATGTAAATAAATATAATGTTAGAGAATATAATTGTCTTCTCATAGATAATTAAGTGAAATAAGAAGTTAAATTGGAATGAGCCAAACGTAAATAATCATTGTTTGTATATAAAAAAGTTTTTAAATACGAGAAGTTTTTGAACTCCATGTTTATTCTTAATCGAATCAAATTGAGTTCTTTGAACTCAAATTCATAATTCTGTAATTTTCAAATTCGTTACTTGCATTTCATAAGATGATTTTTTTCGGCCTCACGCTTCTTTCCGCATAGGAGGCAGAGAGAACCGTAGTATCTAGACACTCCGTTCTCCACTTTCTAACCGAATTTGAGACGTGTTGAGTGATAGAACTCAAGGCCACACTTTGTCTTGTTCGCCAGAGCGCAGAATTGAAAATAATAAAATTATGATTATTAAACCGAATGAGAATCGAACCCAATCGCGGTAACAGACTCCGTATCACTTCGCCACGATGACCTCAAGGGCAAGATTAAATTGATTCGTATAAATCTGACTTAAACATGTAAAACCTGGAATTTAATGCGCAATACCATAATTTCGATGTCCAATATATTTCATTATATTATAAATACTTTTTACTAATAAATGACCACAGATAATGTAAATGTGTTAGTAAGGCGTGTCTAATGAAGACATGAAAGAATAAAATCAAACAAAGGCTTTACATTGATTTATTAACAGACATAAGTAGATAATGCCCGAATGACGTGACAGTATATAGTAAAGGTTTTTTTTATAATAATATTTAATTTCCTTTATACTACGCTTTCACCTATAAAATGATCTAGATATACACCGATCTGCAATAACCCAGGCTTTCTCACGGATAACCTACTAATGTGTGAGTTATTAATGTACGTATATATATAATATATTTGCTACTGGGAAAGGTGTTGCGATACAATCTCACTCCGTTTTCAATTCCTTTAATAATTAATAATTTTACTTCATATAAATTACAATCGGATTAATATCTGTAATTTAAATATAGAAAATAATTTGTAACATTTGATACTTCTTTATTTTCATGTATCCCTCGCATTTTACAACCAGGCAGAATTTCAAATAAATTTTGTAAATGAGGTTACCAAATCTACCCTTTTTAAAGCTAATGGAGGTGTTTCGAAGCAATATATTATTAGTGGTCATAGTGGCGCAGTGGGACAGCGTTCGACAGTAAATGCGATTGGTGATAGGTTCGATTATATTAAAATTATTTTCATTTCCCCGCACAAATAAATACAACACGTGGCATTTATTTCATTTTAGAAATACGGAGTGTCTCACCTTTCAACACTTCACTCTGCCTACTCTGATGTCTACATAAAATTTTATTTACTTGAGCAATATCTAGTCTTTAAAAATATGCTGTAAAAATGTATGATATTCAAGGAATAGAAGAAATAATAATAATAATGTACCTAATATATTTTTTATTATAAATCAAAAGTTATATAACAATGAAAGGCAATTACAATAAATAGAGGTTGTATGCAATAAGAAAATCAGTTAAACAAATACATACAAGAATTTGTACAAACATAAATATAAATAAAAAATAAAGTATTGAATAAAAAAAACACTCGCCGTAATTTACAACATTTATAGATAATGTATATGGGAGGCAAAGCAAAGAAATATTACTATTGCACTTAATAATTACTCCTTATCTAATGCAGATTTCAATCAGTCCGTCCGTCCATTTGCAGTAAGCTAATGGAACTATTAATAAGCGCTACTTTCTTGCTCATAAACGGTCAAATGTATTAATTTACATTTTCTTGTTAAAAATAATACCATCAAAATAGCTTTTTTTGGTTACTTAATTTATCAAATGGTTCAAGTAGATAACTAATAGAATTATATATAACAGCCTTACTCTGTGGTGGGCTCAATTCACACACGGGGTTTATTATTTTTACGTCTGGTACCTAATATAAAGCGCAGCGTTGAGACCCGCCACTGAACACGCAATGTATTGATTTCGGGCTAAAAGTGGAGAACGGAGTGTCTTTTAAACTAGTTTTTTTCAATCAGAATCATCATTTAGTTTAGTAACCACTTTAATTATTCAGCTTTTTGCCACATGGTTGGGTTAGCTTATAAAACCTAGTGGTTCTCTTCTTGGTTCTCCGCTTTCCATGCGATTCCAGACATTGCATGTCGAGTGGTGGACCTCAACTCTTTGCTTTGTCTTAGTACAGCAGCAAAAATAATTAACATATAATCATTGCTCCTGGTGGGGACCGAACCCAGCACCATTGCGCTTTTTATCAGACGCTGTTCCACTGCGCCACGAGTTAATAATTAATGCCTGAATTTAACTTCCTTCTTTTATTCTTATCCAAAAATTCCAAGGCATATTGAAATTTCTTAAAATGTAGCCCAAGCTTTTACCTAATAATTAATGTATGAAATTACCTTCCTTCTTGTATTCTTATCCTAAAATTCCAAGGCATCTTAAAATCTAGCCCAAGCTTTTACCTCGAAAAGCTACTAAAGATCGATCGATCTTAATGTAATATAAACTTGCACGGTCAGCTAAATTACATAGACGTTTACTGATTCAAGCATTAATCTAAGCTTAGCTGACCATCACTACTTATTAGACTAGAAAATTGCTTTTTGCAGTTATTTATCAATATCCATTAAGCTTGTTGACTACGAGTACCAAAGCAAATTCTAATGAAATGTAATGAAAGATAATAAGTACCAGTGTGTAATTTCACCTTTAATGTGCGGCTCTTTAAGCTACGATGTCTATAATATAGAAGTTTTCTTTGTAATGTATGTTATAAATTTTAATAATTAAACATTTATTCCATAACACGGATTTATATAGGCTTTAGCCTCGAAATTTATCGATTTAAGCATTTATTATTAATATTTTTAAAAGGATTCAATATATAAGTAAATTAATTTGCGGCTTAAAGAACAAAGTTGAAACTCGAAAAGATGAACTTTTTGTGTAAAAAAAACTAAATTTAAAGTTTAAAACCTATATAAATATATAATTCAATGTACTCACAGACGAAGATGTGTGTGTAACCTAGTAATAAATATTCCACATATTACATTGTGTTTCTTTTTTGTGTATACATTTGCGTAAGATATGTAAATAAATATAATATTGGAGAATATAATTGTCTTCTCATAAATTTTAATTTTGTGATACTATAGCGGAAATCGAAGTTATAAGCCGAGAGCTACTGTAATAGCTATGACTTCGCTTGTATGGATTTGCTAACTTGGAAAAATAAACAATAAGTTTTCTCAGTAAAAAGATTTTAATATTGTTTTAAGTTAGATAACTTATTTTAAAATAATACCATTTTATATTAAAAATATTTTATATAAATAATATACACGTAAAATAGACTAAATTCTGTGAGGCAAAAATTATCTCAAAATTTACCTGTTCGTTGGCAAAATTTGTGTGTATAAAGTTAACTGTAGGTATTGTTTTTAATATTTTAATCATACATTTACTGTAGGTGCTACCCTAAATAAGCACCGAAGTAATGTCTAGATCATTTTAAACGCTTTTCTTAGTAAACAACCGATTAAGTAGAAACCACCAATGAGCTTTTTACACTCAAAGCTCTTAATAAGTTAAGCTCTAAATTCTATTAAAAAAACAAATTATTTCTTTTCCAATCCATTAAGGTATGGGAAAAATTGAAAATAGTTCAATTCGCAACGCTACCAGAGTCCAGGTAAAAAACTAAATAACTGTTGTAATCAGCAAGGTCGCTAACTGTGTCGTAACACAAGTTCTCTAGCGGTTCTACCTTTTTCAATCAAGTCTTGGTTTTTATAATACATTCTTGCCTAGAAAAAGCACTCAAACACCTAACAAGACTATAAAATATGAATTACTCTTTACATTTTTGTTGACGCACTACTACTGTGCCTAAATAAACGAATTCCAAGATCACACCTTCGGGTTTTCTGGGTTTCGAAGCCCAGTCAATTTTAATAAAATTCTTTTTCTAACAAAAGACCTTGCCATATTTATTTTTGTCTTTCTTTTGAGCTTCACGCTTTCCTGCATAGCTGAGTATCCAGAGAAAACCTAGTGTCAAGACACAGTTCTCCACTTTCCCACTGAATCTGTGACACTCTGCCACTCAACACGCAAGTGTTGCCACTCAACACGCAAGTGTTGAGTGGCAAAACTCAATGAGACGTTTCGTTTTAGATACCAGAAACAAATGGAACATCTTTTTCATATAATCCCCCAAGTGGGAATCAAATCCTCAACCAATAGCGCTTACAATCAGACACTACCAAACTGCGCCACGATGGAAACAATAAAGAAAAGTATTGACCAAATGTAGCTTATATCCTTAAAAAGTATTTATATATATTATACATAATATTGTGTAGTAATTAGTATTAGCTCGAGGGTACATTACGTCCATAGTTTAGCATTACGCTGTGCAATCCCAGTTTTTGTTTGAATACCTATCTCATTTTGTTCGACATCGGTGACTGCGAGATATTTCTTTTTTAACCAATCTCGTCATTCCACTTCATTGATTTCTTTACGACTTTTAAAGCTTTGCAGCCTTTGTAGGAAATTCATTGAATATTATTACTTTAAAAAGTCTGCGCCTTGTTTATTATTATCCATTTCCAACTGTCCGATACGCATTTCTTAAATGTTAAAAACGAATTAAAAACATCTTAACGTAATTGAATTTACAGAAACAAGCTTATAGTGGTATAAGTTGTTCAAAAAAATTGCCTGTTAGGTAGATATATATTTTACAAATTTTCGATATTTGACCAAAAGCTTCTTTAATGAAATTAATTAAAAAAGAAACGGCATTATTGTTATTTAAGATATTTTTATATATCAATGGTATCTGATGATAAGGTTTTGCAAAATAAGAGAAAAAACAATAATATTGTCCGTTAATTGACCCTGTTTCAATGTTTTTGACTTTCCAAAAGCTTTTTTTAAAAAACAGCAGAAGTTCACTTAGAACTTTTTCATGTGACATTTTATTTATTTTTTTACTTCTATATACGTTCTTATAAGTATTATAATTACAATTACCTATTATTATATATATGTTTTATGGGTTGTACATGTTACTTATTTCTTTTTGATATTCTCGACTAGTCTTAACTTGTCTTGAAAAAGACATATTTAGGAAATGTATAAAAATTTGAACGCAGCGGGATTTGAACCCGCGGCTCTTGAAAACCGTTCAAGTTAAAAGTACTCTTTGATCATTATTCATAATGTTTAAAAATCCAAAATTGATTTCATTTTGTTAAATAATGTATAGTTTAGCTGGACTATTATGATTTCTTCATCAGGTGTTCTTGTCTCGTAAAGTCAATTTAGCGTAAATCCTGTCTAGGCTTAAAAGCTATATAAGATTTTATTCAAATCCAGTAGTTCCGAACATGTGCGAGTACAAATATTTTTTAGCAGCTTTACGCTTTTTCGTCCATAGCAACCCTGCTATGACTACCCAGTCATAGGGAATCTTAACACTTTAAGACACTCCGTACTCCACTTTATGACCGAATTCGAGTAATTGCGTGTTGTGTGGCGCAACTCAACGCCGCGCTTTGTCTTAGATACCAGTGAGATATAAAAGGGAGAAAATATGAAATAAAGTAACATATGACATTCTCGAAAATAAAAAAATTACTATATAACAGTTTCAAAATAACGTATAGCTTGTTTTTTGAAGGGTAAACTAATTTTAATTTGTATCAAAACACTCCGTTCTCCACTTTCCACCGATTGATGCTTTAGGTTTGTGAAAGCAAAATAGATAAGAAGTATGTACAGTTTGTAAACTACGCATGTATCTACTGTTTTTTTTTTAAAGAAATATAATATTGTTACCCTTGTGCTCTCTAAAACATAATATCTTTTGTTTTTTTTTTCGTTTCAAACTTGTTCCCTCGTACTGGGGTAGTCAGAGAAAACCTAGTCAACCGCCCAATCATTCATTGCCTGTTAAGTGGCGGATCTAAATGCCGAGCTTCGTTCCTCCGAATAGGAATCGAACCCACAGCCAATCGAGTTTGCAGTGAAACGCTATCCCACTGCGCCATGATGGCTTTGGTTCTTTCTTTACAGTTTTATTACAGTATAGATTCTGTAAATTTATATAAAATCATGTCAACGAACTGCAGTATAGCATTGTATTTTTGCTGCCTAATACATTTAAAAGTATCTACGTACAAGCAATATTATTAACCACAAAACAGTTATAGGCATTTCATTGAAATGAATTAGAAAGTAGGTATCGATGCACTAAATAGGAACGGGATATAAATCTTTAATTAGTAATTAATTGTCAGTAAAGTTGTTCAAATGCGACTAACCGTTAAATTTTATTGGACTGCGAATAATTAACTTGTTCGTGCTCATTTTATTGTTTGTTGTATATAATGTTGACCTGTTCGAACATTTTTATTATTCAGGTAAATCTTAAACGATATTACATTCATGTGTCAAATAGTAAATAATGCTATAAATCAAGGAACAAAGACGCTCTTTATATATTTGAAATAGCAATATATAAATATAATTTTACTTATAACCTGTTATAATGTTTTTAGCATTTTAAAGTGTTATTCACACACTTAGGAAATTGAAAAATATGTTTTTAGAAAACATATTAAAATTTAAACTCAGCGGATTTTTTTCAATTTCCTAAATGTGTGAAAAACACTTAAAATGCTATAAATATTTAATAAATAGCATTGTCTCTAGCCAAATGATTGTTCGAATAATCTTTGGGTAGCAGAAATTAGCAAAAATCGCTCTAAAGAGATGCTAACAACAAAAATAACTTGTAATAAGGGTATAAAAATTTCGACTTGGCCGGACGTAGAACGCATGGCTTAGCAGTCAGAGCGCTTGGACGGTTTCTAATAGGCGCGGGTTCAAATCCCGCTGCGTTTATATTTTTATACGTTTTCTTAAAATATGCTTCAACTATTATAATTTATGTTTAATATGGACTTAACATCGTATTGTATATCTTAAATAATAAAGCTTTGATATTTTTTACTATTTATTATTTTCTCCATTTCGTCAAAATTTGACTCTTTATATAACATTCATATATATAACGTTCATATATATTATATTCATGTATGAAAATGAAACAAAACTGTGTTTATCGTAACTCTTATTTATTTGGCCACCGGCTTTGATGATTCCAAACTCGCTTTGTATTATTATCATGTAAATAGTTGAATCTAAGTTATAATTCAGTATGCAACTTTGTTTAGATGTTTTAATTTATATATATTTTGTACCTTTTTAATTTATTTTTTGGATATCAATGAATGCATTATTTAAGCTATTACATAACAGAAAAAACAACCAAATGCTTTGTTAACATACAAGTTAATATAAACTAGCCTGTCAGATGTCTAACACCGGAACTAAATCAAATTATGCAACAATATGATTGACTGGTGACCAAAAGATATAAATTCTGGGCTTGCATAACATTGTAACCTGAACGCTTAAAAGTGTAAGACATTTGTCTTCATTACTAGCTTGTCTAAACACTGACATTGGTTTGTATAATATTTTTTAAGTACCGCCAGGAGGCAGTAAGACAGCGACTGGCTCCAAACGCGAATGGTTGTTGGTTCGATTCCTATTTGGGGAAGTTATTTTATTGGCAAAAAAACGATTTCGGGCGGCAAGTAGAAAACGGAGTGTCTTGACACTCTGCTATGCGGAAAAAAGCTTGGAGCTGCAAAAAAAGTTGTATAATCATTTAGAACTTTTGTTGCAATTATTTTCTTACTCCTTAAATTCCCTTTATTTTTTATTCTAAAATTTTAGCACTCGTTATCTATTAATTCAATGTTTAACCTACAAAAGTACCTGTATAAATGAATTCGTCATCTGTTTCATATTAAACGATTGCTGTCGTAAGTTACTTTTTCTACATATGCGAATTAAATGCTTATGAGAATTATATTTGCTTTTCGCATATTAAAACCCGATAATCTTTATATTTCTTTTATTAATGTCAATAAAACGTCGGTCCATTCTTCCGTATATAAATATATTTTGTGTTTGTAAGCTTATCGTACTGGGATTGTTATTGCTGCACAGTTTAACCTTAATTAGGAAGCTCGATAGATATAAAACAAAACTTATATTGTGCAATTTCTAATCTAAACATATATGTATCTATCTCAATTGAAAAATGTAAATTAAAGCAATGACTGAATTATGTTAATGTCACATATATTGGTTATAATTTTATTGTATCTAATTTATCCAAAATGAATATGATACGCTTGTTGCAACAGATAAGGCCGCCGCTTAACGCATAAATGGCCAGGCTTTATGCAGTTGCATTGTCGAATGTAATTTAATGTACTGCCTATTTTAATAACTAATAATATATTTATAAGGCCATGATGACAAAGTGGAAGGTTTTAAATGCAATGGCAATTGGTCGTGGGTTCGATCCCCAGTCGGAGGAATGATTATATCTAAATTATTATTATTTCTTCTGGTACGGCGTTTAAAGTTCAAAGTGCGGCGTTGAGCTCTGTCATTCAATTCACAATGTCTTGAATTCGGGTGGAAAGCTGCGAAAGAAGTCTCTCTGCCTATATTGGTATTAAACGTAAAACTAAAAAAATATTAATTAAATTTTGGAGCGTACAAAATAACTATTCGTATAGACAAATGGTTTATTAATCTTAAATTAAAAAAAACACTACACACTTTACACTAAATACGGTAAACAACATTTGTATGTAAGTGTGTACAAATGGCTATTATTTATTATTTAGATTTAAGCATGTAATTCATATGTAAAGTGTATTGAGATATTTGGTGTTCGCAATTTTCCCACATAATAATTGAAACATTGACATTTATAATAAAGTAGTGAAAACGTCGAGTTTTGAAAAATCTATTTTCGAATACACAAATATACCCGATTGTTTAGGTTTAAACTGAAGGATGTTCTCTTAGATAAAATAGTACTTGCTATCCTATACTAAGTATTTTTTAGTCTAAACGCATATTGTAAATACGACCTTTTCATTGTGACATTTCATTGCGTCGCTGCGTACGAAATGCCGAATCCGTGCCGCTCCGCAGATACCATTGCGAGATAACTATTAGCTTAAATTTCTGTAACGAATGCCATAACATGCAACTGACAAAAATAACGCTTGTCTATTCCAGGCGCTTGATTTATTTATTGTATTCAGTAACTAAAACAAAGATTGTATATTAATCGGATTATTATTTATATCGCTGTCTAAAATGTTGCTACTTTCTGGATTAAATACTAATAAAACAAGAGAACCTAGTTTCTTTTGAACTCTTTGTTCTCCACTTTACGCCCTAATTCGAGACATTGTGTGGCGGACCTCACCGCCTCGTGCCTTTGTCTTGTACCAGGGCGTAGAAATGAAATATATTTTAAATATAATTAATCTTTCGAGTAGGGTTCGAATTCACAACCAATTGCGTTTGCAGTCAGACGATGTCCCACTTAAAAGTTAAAATCATAATTAAAAATAAATAAAATATTATATTTTTAGCAATCTTTTTTTTGAACTTAAAATAAATGATATCATTTTAAGAAAAAGTTTTTGAAGAGCTTATTTTGTAACTCAAATATACATTTTTATTATTTCTAAATATTTATTTTATTTATTCGTTACATTTTTATTGATCAAGGTATTTTTATTTTTTCAATGGTCTTGTTAACATTACCTTTTTTTGTCGATTTCTAATAATCATTTGATAAAAAACGCACAGTTGCAATTAAGTTAATTAATCTTGACCTTAAACAATTTTTATTATTATGCATTCAAGGATATTAATAAGACAAACAACATTAGCAATATTAATATATTCCTTGTTTGTTTAATTTTGTTCACAATAGACATTATTTATTATTCAATTTTAAACAATGCTTAGTTATTACTAGAAGTTTACTTTAATTAAATTAATTATATTAATAATAAAAATTAATAATAAAAAATTTAAATTAATTATTTAGTTAGATAGTTGTTGTATTTCAATAAGATGTAATAAAATGTAATTTTTATGAGTAATTTAAAGAAATGTAATGAATGTGAAAATGGACTAAACTTACGTATAATGCATTAACAATTCTGCAGCTGGAGGCCAGGCAACAAAGGATGGCGGAAACAATTAATATTTTTATTAAATTATTTTCAACATTATATGATTGTTGAGAATGACCTCAGAAACAATAGATAAAATAATTATTTCAAAAGAATTTCCTAATATATTTACATATGTTTTGTGTTATTTCCAGGGCAAAACGGTTATACGTCCAATTGCGTTCAAGCCACTTGGCGGGCGTCTCTCTGCGGGCGGAGAACGTTATGGTTCCACACCGGTGCTGGCTAGTCGACCTCCCTCGCTTATGACATTGTATGGAAGTAAGTATATGTACACCTTCATACACATAGTTAATTAAAAATCTATAGCGTATTTAACATGGTTTAGAAAACAACTTGAATACCTAGAATGCCAAAGTATTATCATAGAAATGATATGTCTCGATTTCGGACGGAAAGTGGAGAATAGGGTGTCTTGGCACTAGCTTCTCTCGTACTACACTACCTATGAAACTAAATATATATACGTAACGCATAAAGTTAGCTAAATCGAACCTGCTAACTCCGAACTATAATATATGTTTTTATAATAAAATATATAAATTGTAAAATAATTTAACCTTGTTTTGATTTGATTCTGTTAGCGTTCAAGTCATTTTGCAATTGAATTAATGCGGACGAGGATACGCGCAGCGATCGATGCTGGCCGGTTGCCTATCATTGTTAATGACTTTGTATGCCAATATATATTTGTATATATAACATATTGACGTTTATAGTAAGGTTTATTGTATAGATGGATCCTTTTTATTGTTTTATATACAGTACAGTACAATTGTTCGTGTAGTACACTTTGCCTGCGTACTTTACGTTATTGTTATTTAAAAGCAAATGTAAATTTTAAATTGATATGTCTTGTTTGGAGGTAGATTTAATTTATATAGTATATCTATTACTCGTACATAGTAATAGAAACGAAAGCGTTCCGATGTGCTTTAATCATCAACCCATATACATTTTTTTTTCTATTTACGCATATTATACTTTTTTATTGGGTAAGAACCTTATACTTATAAGAAATTGATGCATTATTCTGTTTTCACCTTTCGGCTAACCCAACGCCACATAAACTTACCAAATGTTTAAATATCCACATTCCTAATTCTTCTAATCAAGCCCATAACTATCGCATGCAATCATACGAGTTCCATATCTCACCACACCAAATTATAATTTAAAAAAAAAACCTTTAGCATTCAATGTATGTAATAATGTTCACTGCCAGTGATTAGATAAGAACTACCTTACCCTATTTTATTCTATTTTTAAATATTAGTAAGAAATTTAGGTAATTATCAATTTTACATATAGGTTCGTCTGATGTGCGCGAGGCACGCTGGTGTGGGTCGCCACAACCCGCGTCGTTGTCCGCACTGCCGCCTCCCACGCTCTCTGTACCGCTGCACCAGCGACATCACTCTGCTATCGTGTGAGTATTACTTAATTGTCGTTATAATATGATTTAGACGCTTATTATGTGTTATTTTTATATTCCTTTATTTTTTTTATGTATTTAGAATAATTATATTTTAAATAAAATTAATACGGAATTGAATAGTGATATCTTTTTATTATGAATGAAAAGTTATGTTGCTACATTCAAGGATAGATTTATTTTTCTCCAATAGCACGGTCATGGAGGACCTAGTGTCAATACACTTCGTTTAGCACTTTCCACCCGAATTTGAGACATTGCGTGTTGAGTCGCAGATATCAACGCCTTCTCAAAGCCTTAGATCAGAGAGAGGAAAGGAAAATAAAATTTAAATAAACTTAACACTGCGCGTTGTCTAGACACGAGAGCCACCACTGACAACCATTTTTTAAATAGCTCATTTTTAAATTAGCAATACTCGATAACGTTATATATCATATTCACGTGCATATTTTGGTAACTTTTAAATTTATGTGTAAAAATCACTTCCTTTTCATATTATTTGAGATTTTTGTTATAGATTTCATATAGAATATTACGTTTTTAATAATGCTTCCTGTATATGATAAAAGTGATTGTGTTGTCTTTATTACCCGCATCTATCAATTTAGATCGACTATTTTAAGAGTCATCTCAATCAAATGAGTCATCAACAATCTTATGTTTTATACGCCCACCCAACTTCACCTAAATTACCATTATAATTTAAATATACCAGTTTTGTTTAATATATTGAATAATAAAATATAAATATAACTTAATTCTATGCCTTATATTTTAATGTTGATCAATTTTTTTTTTATAAAACTTTGTAATTTATTTCGTAGCATATCTTTAACTTTTCTCTTGTATTGTATATTTGAGCCAAATTTATTTCCATAGTAAAGCACTAAATTAAAATATGAGTATTATGTATGACTATGGCATGTAAATTTATATTTTGAATAAAAATATTTGATTTTGATTTTGACTTACTAAAGGCCATGTTAATATTTTTATTACAAAAATATATACTTTATATGCAAAAAAGTTAATAAATAAACTATAATATTCGCTAGCAGTTAGACTGCATACAATGATTCATTGTTCAAAGAATGTATATCGGACGCAATTTGTTATCAGTACACAAAATATATGGATGTACTTGATTAATTCATTTTTCAGTAAACAAATGTGATTTTTTTGAATTCTATTAGAATTAAGATCTTTTAAACTATACCTACTTACAAATATTTCGACTTATGTATTATCTAACCTATTCTTATATCATAAATTTATATAACAATAGATTACAATATATTTATTCTTATATCATTATAAACAACCCTACACTATACTATATAGCAAAGGAAAACTAGATAATTAGTAGTTACACTTGTATATATATACAAGCAGATGTCATCGTCCGGTCGTGGTACTGGGTGTGGGTTCGATTTCCAGTCGGGGAAACTATTATAATTAAAATTGAGCTCAGCTACTTGTCACGCAATATCTCTGAATCGAGCGGAAAATGGAGAACAAAGTGTTTTGACACCAGCTATGCAGGAAAATGCTGCTTTATTTATATATACAGGTTGAAAAATTATGAAATATTCAAACGGATCATCCATTCAACCTTTATGAACAACACTTTATAATAGCTATTACCTATAAATTAAAGTATATGAACAACATTTGCATATAAAACAGTTTCACGTGTTTTGTATTAAAATTATATTTTAAAGAAGGAAGCCCATATAACATGTCAGTTCTCACGGCTATGAACTAAAGATATTATAATCTCGCGAAACAAATGCTCTTGGCATCTAAACTGACATATAAAATAGAATAGAGTACGTGCTTTTACAGTTTTATAGTAGCAATGTTAACCCGTAGCGTTGCGTGTGACTCAGATAAACTGGGACAAAAATAAACGTAAAATAAAATGCTAACTTATGAATGAAACTAAATGAATCAATGAATTGTGTGATGAAAGACATTTAATAGAAAACGTATAGAAATTTTGCGAAAATCTCTCTACAAATTTGCTAGCAACAAAAATAAGTTGTAATTAGCGTATAAGAATTTTGATGTTGCCGAATGTAGAACGCATGGTTTAGCGGTCAGAGCGCTTGGTTGGGCCAAGAGGCGGGGCTTGGAATCCCGCTGCGTTCAAATTTTTATACGTTTTCTAAAGAATGTTTTGCAATTTCCTAAATTTGTGTATAACACTTAAAAATTTAAGTATTGTGTAATGTGCTTTACTGTAATTCTTAAATCTGAGCAAAATTTTATATAGTGTAATAATATTAGCATATCGAAGATAGGTCACTCACTTTGGTTTCTTAGTCCATACTTATCAATATTATAATTGCGAAAGTAATTCTTTCTGTCGGTTTGGCTGTGATGACGTCACGAACACGTGACGTCATTACAGCCAAACCGCTGAACTGAAGCCGATGGTATTGGGATGAACATCTGTTACTAGGCTTTTGTCTACCATTATTGTTAATTTTTTCCAGGAATTTCATTGTTTTATAAAATATGAAACGGAAAATACGAAACAGCTATAATTCAAGCGGGCGAACCCGCGAGCTGGTCGCTAGTAGGTCGCTAGAATTATTATCTTCGCATTCAATGGGGCAGTTAGATAGAGCCTTGTTTTACGAAACGTAGTGTTGTTAATTTTTTCACACTTTTTATTTGAACCGACAATTACGAAAAATATTGTTATATTTTCTTAGTAAGTTTCTTAGTAATAAAATTAGAGTTTTAGTTTAAATACTGCTTCAATTTATCAAAATGTAATCTGAAGTGTACTCCATATTTTACACAATGGACACACTCATCGATACTTATTAACTATGAAATACGCCATAACCGGTCCGTCAACGTCTCGGGTAACGAGAACTGAGTCTAATATGGTCTTTACAGGTATAATAGATAATGTTACTTTAAAACACTATGTTAAGCAAATCCAGTTTGTTGTCTTTGCTTTTAATATTTTTCATTTCTTGACGTAGCGGGACTGTAACTCGAAAATTCTCACAAAATTTCATATGTAGCTAAAGCTCAAACCCGCGTGACCAAGAAATTGTCTAAGCGATGTAATCAATTACGCTATACGGTCCCACCTCCAATTTGAAATATTTTCTTTCCTTTCAGCAAATCAAAGAGGACTTTTACAAATTATTTTTATCTTAACATTGTTGTGCTTAATTTATATTCTATAATAAAATTAAATTCGAATACAATATATTATTAAACTGTCTATGCAAATATAAAAAAATATATTTTTTAATTTATTTATTTAAGTAATTTTGTAGCTTATTGTTTGAAGGAGCATCCATGTTTATTGATGCCTTATTTTTAATTGATTCACCACAAAAATAATTAAATTTAGGCTTTCAAAGCTCTTAGCAGCTAAACTGACTTGGGTCAAGGTCGATTCGACACCATGGGTACCAAATTCGGGTACCATGGGTACCAAAAAGCGCGTCTATTTCCACCTTAACGGCTGGCAACATCCCTGAAGCTCTTCTAGTGCAACACGGGGTCCAGGTGACCCGAACGCACGTTTGCCTTGTCTATGGAATAAAAAAAAAACATACATTACCTTATCTCTAACACGTTTACTTCACAAAATTGACCAAAAAAGCACATATGAAAGCCGCAAAACGCACAGTGAATTTCAAACGCCGAAATTATTCTTAACAAAGCCTCTACAATCCCACGACTTAAATGGATATAGAATGATAAGAACATGTGTAGTTATAAGTAAAACCGTCACAGACAGTGATTGCACGGCATATATTGGTTACCGGGAATTTGAAGCGTGCGTCGGAATGTCGTCCGTATATTTTGTATGGAATTAATATTGATTATATTGACTTCGAATCGCATGGCTTAGTAGTTAAACTATTTAGTAAGTAGCTGTCTTTAATGTGGTTCAAATTTAAATCAGACAAACTATATAATATATGAATTATTTATTATACTGAATATTATAAGGTTAAATTTCTTTCCACTATTTTTTCCTAAGACTAAAATTCTTAATATACAAACACTTTTCCTGAATATTCATACTTTTTTTAGATATACAAATCCTTTTTTTTAATTTATCAATGAATTTAAAGGTCAGGATATTTATATATAATCATCCATAATCACTTATGTGCTACATATGTGACAGCATTGTCATTGGTGACATCATCCAAATTCCCACTAGAGTGTGTAATAGACTATTTTAAATAGCCTTTAGATTTAAGTGTCATTTGTGATTTATATTTATTTGATATGTTTTCTGTTTTCTAATGATTGGAATTTTAATTTCTTTTTTGATAGATCTAGCTTTTTATATGAACTTTACGACTTAAACGTATGATGTGGCGACCGTAAAAATGTCACTATTAATTATTTGTAAATTATTTACTACATTAAAATGTTTAAAGTTGCAAATATCATATTTCAAAAGTCAATGAAATTTAAATGCGTTATTATATAACGAGATGTATATTATAATTTTCATTATGGATAATCCGCCACGGTTAAACTAAGTGCTTGAATTAGCAGAAACTGAAAATCATAACGAGATATTTATAGTTATATATCCTACTAGCTGTGGCCGCGACTTTGTCCGCGTGGAGATCTTACATCTATTTGCCAGTTATTTTTTTTTTTTTTTTTTTTTTTTTTTTTTTTTTTTTTTTTTTTTTTTTTTTTTTTTTTTTTTTTTTTTTTTTTTTTTTTTTTTTTTTTTTTTTTTTTTCCATACAGTAGTTTTTACGTGAAAGAGTAACAAACATCCTCACAAACTTTCACGTTTATAATATTTTACATGATGGAGATGTGTGGAAATCAAAAAACAATTTATACTGATTTATTTATAATCTATTATTAGTCCTTGCAGAAATTGTCCAAAGTTACAGTGAACAGACATAACCTGTTATCGTATTAATAAATAATGAAGAAAATAACAAACACTCCTATTGATTTACAATCTGTTTTGTCCCACTTTGTAACAAGAACTATAAAACTTACAAACCAGCCAATTTCCATAATTGGTTAGAAGGACAGTGAGTATTAATCGTACTAACCTAAGTCTTCTACTGTAAATCTCGCCTATACTTATCCAATTTTGAGATGAAATGGACGATTATGCGATTATGTCGAGCGCACCGTGACAGTCTTTATGCAATTTATTGCACTTGGGAAATCTTAATTCAAAACAATTCCGTCAAGGTTTCATTCTAGTTTGCATGTAGTTTATTTATAAATGCTAAATCGTTGTGTTTTCAATAAAAAAAACTTTTTTTATTAAAATAATACTATACATATAAGTACATGTATAAAAGAAATAGTGAAAAATAAAATGAACGTCATCGTTACTCAGTTGGAACTTGTCTCACTAAATACCGCTAATTATGGGTTCAAGTGCCGTTGGGAAAAATATTTATATTTATTATATCATTAGATGTTCTGGGTCTGATTAAAAATAAAGATCTAATTCTAGGCTAATTGGCCTAAATATGGACAATAAATGAAAAGCACTAAAATTCTTAATTACTTTTCCTGAATATTCATACACTTTTTAGATATACAAATCCAATATGGTCCATATAATCCAAAAACAAATATGGACAATAAGGTGACTAACAGTTCTCACCTATTTTAAAAAAGTGCCTAGAAATATAAAAAAAATTTTCAAATTTTGAATGGATAAGCTAGGTGTGTATTTACATCCACAAAATTTTCAAATTTTGTAAGAATTTAACGCAATGAAAAAATATATAGTGCTGTAACATAGATCATCTAATGAGTGGTTTGCGGTACAACACTTTGGTCAAAATGATTGACATTTACGTAACTTTAGAAATATAAGTTATTAAACGATTTGTATATTAGAGATTGTGTTGAGTGTGATTTAAATACTTTATTACATAATATGAAGAAATTTAGTTGCCTTGGTGCTAATTTGCATTTTTACTTATAATTTTGCAACGTTCGTATTTTGCAGTTGTAAGTTATCAAAATTTTGGCTGACACAAAATTGAGCGTTTAAATTACCGGTGACCTTCAGGAAACAGTATCAATGATATTGGGGGAAGGTCACGACCTTCCCCCAGGAAAAAGTATGAGATACTCCCAAAATCCCCCCCAAAATGTATGATGAGGCGAAAGAAATATGCAGGGACCGTAGCGCTTGTAGCTCGGTTCTCTCTGTTTGACATAACATTTCAACATTTGAATGAATATTACAGCTAAATGTCAGTTGGAGATGATTAAATGAAGAGTTCTTAAATTCATAGACCCATTATCAAATATATTGATTAATTTTTATCATTCGTATATATTATTATATATATTGTCTTTGATATTTGATACCAAAACCTTTTCCAGGTTTGTACGAAAATGACATACATATATATATGTTTATATTGACTATAGTAAAAGACATGTGCTTATACGGTTTTTAGCAGATGAAATGAAATGCCCGATGAGTCAATGACTCAGGCAGCCATTATTGTTATAATTAAAATGATTAGTACATACTCGACACTCGCGTGCAGCCTCTGTTCGTGAATGGGCGCTGGTCGTAGCGGTAATATGGCGCTTTGTGCCGCTTGTAAACACTTTCGTTTTGTTCTATTGCTATAGAAAACAAACAAAAACTCATTTGCGTCTAATAAATGATACTTTATAGTTATTTCATGAAATTGAGATGTTAGAATGATGAAACGACAATGATTTTGAATTGGAAATTAATTCTATTTTATTATGATTGTATTGCAACTGCACTCATAGAGGTCAATTCATATTTGACTTACATTCAACATTTGAAATCTATAATTAATTAAAAAAGTCCAGGTTTCATATTTAAGTTATTCTAAAGAAACATATACATGTGTTATTGACATTGTTTTTTTTTTATTTTCAAGAATGTAACATCCTAAGAGACCTAAGTTATTCATCCTGTTTACGATTTATCACAGAAACACAGTTAGTATGCAAAAGTACGGCTTGAATATAAAAACAAAATTATAATACTGACAAATAGACTTTGTGCTGACTAACGCAGTCATTTCTAAAACCCAAAGCATACATATGCATGTTCAAATACCTTATACGATCATATCGTATAGAAACTGAGTTTTTTTTTCTGAAAGTCGATTTAAAATTATCTATCATTAAGCAATTATTAGAGTAGCCAGTTAATTGGAAGTACGACAATTATTTTAATAGATGCGACGCCGTCTTAACTGCCCGATACGGCACGCGTTCGCATTCATACATAGTGCACTGCGTGGTTACGTCGTTTGAACCGTACATATATTTAAAAGTGTTTTTTTTTTATTTGTTTGAAAATAACGTTTTAAATAGTAAAATGTTCGAAATTGTGATATAATAACTATGTTTGCGATTATGTGATGTGATTTTTTGCATATTTTTGGAATTTTAAAATGTATAGGTGAGTTTTGTCTCTACAAAAAATTATACAGACTTGGTTTGTGAATGAATTATTTTATTAATTTGTCTTCTTATGATATAAATCGTAGTAAAGTAATTTATATATCTTGAAATGAAACTATTTTAACCGGATTAATCGCGTATAATTTTGGTATTCGAAAATACATTTTAGAACCAAATGTATCAAATGTAAGTGTAACAAAACTAAGTGTATCAAATGACAGACAAGTGCCACCTCAGTCTACCTGTGACCACGCACTACTGTAAAGTGTTCGAAACGTGTAATAATCGTGAAAATCAAAGAACTTATAATTTATATATCTACTTACTAGCTAAGAATTACTTGCAAATATAGGTATGTGAAATTCCTTTCGACAACGTCAGTCAGAGTGAGGGACGGTCGTGATTCACACAGTACCTTCTCCCTTCAGTTTACAAATTCCATTTTTTATATGAATTTTAAATATCAAAAATACCATTATAGTTTACGCTTTCCACATAATATTTGCAAGTTAGCTTAAAATGTTATACAAAATGTCTATATGTAGAAGAATAGCTAGGCACGAAAAAATAATTATAATAGCTTTCACGTGATAATGCTACAGTGAGCACGATATCTGTTTATATATATTCAACTTTACCTCTATTGTATTAGAGATTAGTAAAAATCGTAAGTCATTCTCCATTTAGAGGACAAGAGTGGAAAACACACGGTAGTTTAATAGCGTTCATATTACACGTTTATATGTAAAAAATATAATTTTATTGTCTTAAAACACCTTAACATGTTGTATGTAAGTAGGTCTGTTACTTGTTGTAGTATTTAATATATAATAGCTTCGTTTTAAATATATATAAAAACACCTAATGCTACATACATACTCAGATTGTCGTGGTGTTGTGGGATAGTGTCTGACTCCAATCACCATTGGTTGTGGGATCGGTTCCCATTCACAGGAATTATCATAATTAAATTATTTTTGTTGCTCCGATGGACAAGATTCAAAGCGTGGCGTTAAGTTTTTCATTCAAAACACGCAATGTCTTAAATTCGGCTGGTAAGTGGAGAACGGAGTGTCTTGTGACACTAGGTTCCCTTTGACTTCCCTTTGACTACACTGCTGTGATATGCGGAAAATATAACCAAAAAAAAAACTTAATACTCATACAGAAAATAAATTATCGTTGAAAATTAAAACGTCTCTTTTTATGGTTCCATCCTTAAACTTGCGCTTCACTTCGGTCGCAAGTCCATTCCATTCCATTACATTTGAGCTCTTGACCTTAAAATGTATTCGAACGGACATCGTCTCGATTATTTACATATGCATTGTAAGGCTTCCCTCCTATTGAATAAACTATTATCGATTTTATAATTTGTATGTACAAGTATTTCTTCGACAGGAAATACAAAATGTAAGGTTTTAAATTTAAAACTATGTATAAAAAAAGTTTTATAAATATATTGGTACTATTTTGTAATATCGTTTAATTATTTTACCGCATTGAAATGTCTTATTAATTTCTCTATACCTAATTTTTTTCTTTCATTAATAAACAAATTAAGTTTATTTTTTATGTAATAAATTGTATATTATTATTATCTATTCATTATCTTCTTAGGGACACATACAGAAAGTAAATTACTAATATATAATTTGTAGTAAATATTTTACTGAGCTAACCAAAGCGAAGAGTCTTACTAAAAATCGGTTACACCTTTTGCTTACAAACTATTGAGTGCGTGAGCCTGAAAATTGAGATAAATATATATATATATAAGCTGTTATATTAAGAACAATAACCAATTTTTACACATCACTTTTGTGTGTACGAATAAAACACACGGTCCGAGATACTACTAAGTGCCAATACAGACAAACCTTAGTAAATCAATTTTCAACATCAGTTTGAGAAAAAAAGGCATTTAGAAAAAATTGATTCGAATGATAATTTGAAAATTTCTCTATTTTTATTTACAAAAAACTCACGCATTTCTAAGTTCCATATATCCGCTGCCGCGGTCCTAATAATAAATTGCGTGCACGATTATTTTATCTAGTAAGCATTTTTAGATTCCGTTCTGTTAACGAAACTTCACTGGTCTAAGTTAGTTCTAGTAATATTTGAGAATACGTGGTTTTTCTATATTACGACTATTGCCAAAATACGACTATTGCGAATTAGTCAAAATTCTTTTGTCAAAATTTAGTGGGCACAGTCTGGATAGATAGAATTTTTTTTTCAAAGCACATAGCAATTAAAAAGAACAGTAACAAAAGTCTGTTAATTCTTAACAGATACGGTTAAGTGTAAATGTTTAAAAATATATAATATATAGATTTTTAAAAATCTTTATATATTACTTAATAAATTAAAAATAAACAGCGTTTATAAACCAATAATAGAATACAACTAAACATTCCAAAATTAAAGTCACCGCTCAGCTATTTCCTTTGATTTTATTATCAAATGCACACAATACATTTCCTTTCGTGTTGCACAATGTTTCCTGATACTCGTTGTAGGTTTTACTGTATGTCATGTATTGGTTTATTTGCATAATTCTGATTTGTAGTATTTTTTTAATTTGTCACATATGCTCGTTTAAAGTATAGTTTTGATATAAATATTTTTTGATATAAAGAGTTTTATTGTAAGGAAGGAAGGTTTATATAGAGAAAGAGTGCAAAAAGTCAATATTAGCTTATAATATTTAATTAGAAATATATTAAATTTATAGAATAATTATTACACACAGTGCCCATTTGTTTGATATAAACTTTTATAGATAATGTCACACGTTGTTAAGGTAACACGCAAGTTACGAGTCAACGAGTCTACCAGTGCATTTTTTTACAGTAAGAAATGTGGAAGTTTCATTAAAGATTTATATTTAAATATGGCATATGAACGTTTTGTTTTTAATATTTGACATTATTTTTTTTTTATCTATTTATGTCATAACGTCACTATATATTTAATTTAAAACATTTTTTTTTTAATTATTAAAAAAATCTTGCCGTATAACACGAAAGTTAATGAAAATAATAATAAATAAACCATATGGCACTACAGACACGTGGTCTACACGTGCCCTTTGCATCTAAAAGTAGCGTCTGTAATATATGCGAAGGATTCCGCGTGTTAAGTTCGAAATAAAAGGACAGATGTTCCTTTACAAAAGCTTCTGCATACGGTTAATGTATGTGTATATATTGAAAGCAACTGACTGATATAATATGTTTATAGAAATTGTTTACATGAATGAAGTTTGTATATCGACAAATTTCAATGACTATATTATAATTCAATTCAACTGTAATTATTTTAAACTTCAATTCTATAACGATTTGGGTTTGGGTCTTGTGTTCGTATTGTTATGAATTTTTTGCTTTTGCCATTTCATTTTATTGATTTGATATTTGAATTATATGCGTATTTAGTAGTGTTCTCAGTTAGAACTTCTTTAGTATAACTTGTAAAAAGTGTATACCTATATTTAATATCTAGTATAATGGATGCTATTATTTTTTTTTAATTTATTTATTTAATTAAAACCCTTCCGTTACTGAGTGACTGACAGACAACAGAAAGCGAGATCAGGCGTAGAAAGTTGAAATTTGGCTTATAATATAGGTTCCTTGAGGAGTGTAGGGAAACAGTAAGAGAGAATTACCGAGATTACATAGACAGCAAATCTATTTAGTGACACATTACTCCAGTATCCGATTCCTGGACATCTTTACACAGTACGTTTCGTAAAAAAATACGAAAATTATGCGGACGGAGCCGAAGACACTTTGATATTGCCAAATTTCCGCACTAACCAACATAATATATCGATTTCTAATCCACTATTTTAGGTAGCGTGCGTATAAACCAGTGTTTATTGGTATGTCAGTCTTTATTCCTTATTTGAAAATTCACTAAACTACTTAGTTGCTGGAAGCTGCAAAAATAAAACAATAGAACGCTGGTCAGATGGTCAGGAACTACGCTCCATGGCCTTTGATTTGTATGAAACGGATAATTAAAATTGCTCTAGCGCTCTTTCGCAACTTGGCTACGATTCGAAACGTAATTACGTCATTTTGACTCCATTGTGGCGCAATTGTCTAAATTCGTTGGTTGCGGGTTCAAATAATTCTCAAATAAATTATATTTATTGAATATATTCAATTAGATATATGTTAACCGGAAACATCTATGTTTCCGGTCTTTTGTGTAGGTAATTTGCGACACCCTTCACGTTTTTACAAATCAATTTACAATACAAAATATTTCACGCAAAATTGCTACCTAAAATAAAGCGTTTCAAGCCACCCAAAGGGAGTGGAAGAACACTTGCTTAAATTTCAGCTTCATACAAATATATTTATATGCGAAAGGAAGGGGAATAGACCCAAGTTAATAAGCGTTTCTTGTAATTGACATAGAAAACATTTATATAACCATGTTTCCGAAAAACAATACAAAATTTATAACAATATAACTAACTAAATTTTGTTACGAAATAGCAGAAATATTATCTGTATTTTTTATAATGATGTTTAATGGCTTCCGTTCCCGGTCTTTAAATATTTTATAAGGCTAATACGAGTAATGTATCAAAATATTATTTGCTAAAGTGGAAGTTTTCTTTAAAGGAAATGACTGTATGAACAATGACCTATTTATTTGTTGGTATCTGAAACATTTTATGTAAGAAATTTGTAAATTTTTACAGTTTCACGCTTTTTCCCGCATTACATGGTAGTCAGAGAGAACCTAGTGTTAAGACAATTCTCCAATTTCCGTCTGAGTTTGAGATGTTGCATGAGAGTGGCGGAAGTCTGCGGAAACAGTAAGAATTAGAGCGGAGAAATAAAAATAATTTAAGTATAATCATTACAACGAATGGGACTGAACTCACAACCAATCGCATCAGTCACTGCGCCACGATGGCCTAAATTCAAAATTTGTTATTTTTACACTTAGGCAAGTTAAATATTTATTCTGCATTCTTTATTATATTTCACTATGAAGATAACCATTTGTTGCTACAACATTTCTAACTGACTTACTTTTTAACAATAGAGACGTTTACTTGAACATAAATCTTAAACGTTCAGTATCGCGAAACGTTTAATGGGGCCTAATCGACTCTCAATAGGGGATATGTTGGATTTAAAATATTTTCATTCCCTCAGTTTTGGTAAAGTGAAGTACGGCTTTAAGTTCCACTATGCAACACGCAGTGTTTTTAGAAGATTGAGAACAAAATGGCAGGTTTCCTTAAGGTTAGGTTCACCTTAATAACTATGATGATTTGATTTCCTGATTTAATTATCAGATTTATCACACGAAAAATAATTATAAAAATAAATAAACACAAAGTAAACAGTAAATCACATATTATATAAAATTCAAAGAAGGTATTTCGACTCAAGTGTGCCTTGCCACGCTCCGCCGCTGGAGCGCGACAGGCTGTGGAGCGTTACCCTTATGCATCAGCCTAACATAAGGCCTTCAAACCTGTTATACTATATATATCATAGTTACTAGTAATATAACACTTGCTACTATCTAAGTTCTCACGTTAAATTTAAAACGCTTACCCAATTTCTATCTAGATATGTAGTCTTATAAAGTTCTTAGCAAAGAGAGAAACAAAAAAATTGTTAAAAAAACACTTATAGGAACACACTTCATACTCATTACTTTGTTATTCTGGTTGTTTTCGCAGAGATATCAGGTTCATGCTATGAGATATTACATTGGCCTGTATATTAGTATATTCGAAAATTCAAATTAGCGTCGCAAGATTTACATTGATAGATAGGTGAAGCTAATAAGTGCTTAAAAAATACACATTGGACCTGGACGATTTAAATCAATACTGAAAACAATCAATATATAGTTGATAGTATACAATGTATACGTAATACTCAAACATATAATACTATAATTTAGGAAGGAAAAACCGGAAATATTAACAAAACGATATTATTTTAAAAGTATCTATATGATATATTATAGATAGGCTTATATGATAAGTAGATAAAACTTATGATATGGTGAGTCGTAAACTTTGCATTTCGGTAAAAAAAAATCGTCTAAATAATAAACGACAAAATCTGTTAAAATGTATTATTAATATTTTATTTTTAACATATATATTTTTAAAGTGTTATTTACACACTTAGGAATTAGAAAAACATATATTTAGAAAACGTATAAAAATTTGAACGCAGCGGAATTTGAACCCGTGAACGGTTTTCAATAGGCGCGGGATCAAATCTCGATGCTTTAAAATTTTTATACGTTTTCTAAATATATGTTATTTGATATTTTATTGCTAATTTATTTACTGAATATAATTTTTCACAATGAAAGAAAATCAAAACTTTAGTATAAGCCTTCATACACACATGTCATGAAATACCTATACAACTGTCTAACTCCATATTACATGAGGCCGGCGTGGCGCGGTGACTGTAAACGCGATTGGTTGTTGGTTCGATTTCCATCCGAAGGAATGATTTTACTTAAATTATTTTAATTTCTTCACATCGGTAGGAAGGAAGATAAATCGAGACGCCACTCAACACTCTCAATTTTGGGCGGAAAGTGGAGAACGGAGTGTCGAACACGAGGTTTTCTCTGAGCACCCACACATTTTTATTTTTTTTTTAACTGGAGAAATCCTTTACGGATACCTGCCCGATTGGGGGCTCGGACGCGGTTATGTAGTACTCCGGACCGGCAGATATGGGCCGTCCGTTTACCCACTAAAACCTTACGGTGCTCCTCCTCCACCGCCACTGACCAGGGCCACGGGGACTACAATCTTCCGTGAACCCTAGCGGCTGAGTACCCGTAAAATTAGTTTTATATAAAGTCGTAAAATTAATTTTAATTTTATTATAGATTACTTTAAATAAAGATTTGATTTAGTTATGCTCATATTACCAATAAAGAATTAAATTAATCTCATGACAGTAATAGCCTTATCGATTTACATTTGCACTTACAAAGTGAGTGGGCATAATTATTACTTGTCAAGTTTCTTCGACAAGAGACAAGCTATATTCATCTCTTACTTAACTAGTCTAAGTGGATATTTTCTTAGATCTTTAATGATGTATGAATAAATGATAGCAATTTATAATAAATGGGATCGATTTTTAAAGAGATCCATTAAACGGAGTGTTTATTAAAAAAATATATAATATGGGTAAAATCAAAGATTTTATTAAAATAAACATTCGTATTTCACTCAAGAGAACGTCCAGACATTAAGACATTTGGTCTTGTCCCTTTCCCTAATGTTCCATACTCCGGTTGCATTCTTTTTTTTTTTGAGCGGAAATTAAAACATATATTTTGTTTTTGCTAGGTTTTCATTGTTGAAAAATTTCGAATCAATTAAAATTTACGTGTAGAAGTTAGAAAAGATTTGTTTGAAACAAAGTAGCTTAAAGTTTAGCTAAGAAAAAGATAATTTAAATTTTTTGTCGCACTTTAAACTTTTTCGATACGCCATACTTATTATTATAATATGCAGTCGATACAATAATTATTTTGTTAACAATTTTTTTTATAGTATTTTTTTAAAGTGTTATTCCCACACTAAGGAAATTGAAAAAGAAATATTAAATAAAATATTTTGTAATACTTTACTTACAATTATAATTAATAGAAAAATAGATTGTTGATATTCATTTTTAAATGGCGATCGAGATATTGTTAAGTGGCGGAACTCAACGTCGCGCTTTATCTCACCAAAGAAATAAAAATATAATAAATATAATCATTTCTCCGAATAAAGATCGAATTCACAACCATCTCGTTTGCAGTCAGACGCTGTCCCACTGCGCAACAATGACTGACGAGACTTTTTTTGTAATAATTTAATTTTTACCGTACGCTAAATGAATAGGTACATACGATTTGCTACTTGCTATCGAGATAGGCCAAGTGGAAAGAAACTAAAGATTCTATGTATCGAATCAACAAAGCGTAAATATTTTCTCTGTAATGTTTTTAAATTGCATTGTAAAAACTCCTTGCCATACAAAAATATAAGGAAATATTAATAAATATTATTATGAATCATTTATATAAATATATATTTTAATATTTTTTAAAGCGTTAATCAAACATATTGGAAATTGAAAAACATATTTTTAGAAAAAATATAAAAATTTGGACGCAGCGAGATTCGAACCCACGCCTCTTTGTAACCGTGCAATATCTATTTGTTTAGCTTCACTTAAAATTCTTCTTAATTCCACATAGCAGGGTAGACGGATAGAACTTCACGTCATGAGCCACAAGCATAGCACACATTTGCACGATGGCCTCGAATATAATATTATTACATATTTAATTTAAAGTAATTTCAGTGAAAATCGTAAAACGGATGTCAGAAACAAATATTTCTTTTGAAAGGCACAATTATAAATCGAATTAAATGTCACATAAAAGGTGATTTGCCATGCTCTTATGGAAATTAAATGGTACCCCTTATTACACAGAAACATATAAAGGAAAGCCGAAAGTAACAAAGCAATAAAATATTTAACGCTCCTTATAAGGCTTATTTTTTTACATTGAGATTAAATATCGTATGTGAATCTTTGTACTGATAAAATTAAGATACTCGTAATAAATGTAAGTAGTTAAATTGTAAATAAAGTGTTATTTGCATGTTTTTTATGCTTTTTTTTGAACTTGCGCCGTTATTTAAGCTAAGTGTCCGCCTGTGTATATAAACTAAAAAAATAAATATAGTGGCGGAAATAAACGTCGTGGGAATCGAAACTACAACCAATCATGTTTGCAATTATACCCTATACCACTACGCCACGATGGCGGCGTCTTATGTTATACAAGAGGCCCGCTCGCGGCTTTGCCTGCATAATCGAAATGAACTAAACTATTTCGTTTTTCGCCCGTCCACGGTTTCACTTCACAACCTTTGCTTAAATTTATAACTTAAATGGTTGTAACTTTTTTTGTTTATGAACCGATTGTAATAAAATAAACACTAAATTTTAAGCGAAGCTTACCATAATACAATAGTTAAATGTTAATCCGTTTCTGAGATTAGCGTGCACAAACAAACAGTCAAGCAGAAAAGTAAATTAAAAATAATTGTTTTGGGTTCTAGTGCATTGATAAATGCCCCTAATCATATATCTTCCATGTACAGACAGCGACATTTATATTTTATGTATAGATAAATATTTGCTTAATTAAAATAAATATATAATTCAAAGAAATATAATATCTTTCATAGTGTAATCTGGGTCACTCATTTTAAAGTTGTAGCCCCAATCAATTCCATTATCAATACAAAATTGCAATACAATGAACTCGATATATCGAAAACCCACGCACATTCACTCAATAACTAAATGTAGTGATATACTTAACTAATAAAAGTTTATTTCCAAATTATTTATAATAAGCTATTAGCATAATCATTTGCACTCTATCAAATTATATTATCGAATGCATTTAGAATGGTATTTTCAATTAAGGACAACTTATAGATATATAATCTTTCTGCGATAACGAAATTGAATTGAACCCGTGGGTGTTTGTTAAAAAAAATTATACGACTAACTAAATGGCGCTGTTACGAAAACGTTTTGTAATTTATATCTTTGCAGAAAAGAAAATATATATATATATATATATTTTTTCATTTATTTTTATATATCACATTTATATATGACATTTATTTTCATGTGATGTGAGTTTAAATTATATACGTTATTTAATCCTAATTTACCCAGTGATAATAAATTTGAATAGTGTTATTAGAGTCAAGTGGAGAGCGGAGCGTCGGCGCTAGGTTGTCTCCGCCTACACTGCTATGGAAAGAAAAAAAAAATTGGTAGTCAGAGAGAACCTTGATACTCCGCCTTCTTCTTCTCGCCAGAAATCGAGGCATTGCGTATTGTGGCGAAAATCAACGCCGCGCCTTGTCTTTAAAAATCTTGTTATTACAAAATGGTAAAACAAAATCAAAAGACGAAATTTGATATATTTTGGACGCGCCAAGTGTCACTTGTAAGAATGTTTCTTACATATGGGATATATAAAGCGTGGCGTTAAACTACGTTAGTTAGAGGCTTATCTAAATAGCCAAAAAGTATAAGAACAGAAGGTGTAAAAATAATAAAAGTTAAATATATTAACTTATTAACAAATGATTAATAGTAATAATTTAAAAAAATATTTACTTATTGTGAATATTTTATATAATTTGTCTTATTTTCAATTTCAGGACGAAATCGAGTTCCGGTCTCATTTCAGAATTCAAAGAGCCGGCGCCTGCGCCGTCACCCGCTGATTCCGGCGTGGCGGAGTTAGAGCGAGATCACCATGAGTACAGGTAAATAATATAGTTTATTATTCTAAAAAAGATAGAGAATTTGGTGATTAGTCTCTCCCGTCTCCATCACCAGCCTTTATAGCCTTATATTCGAGACATATTCCGAGAGCAAGTATGTGTTTAAAATTTTTTTAGTCTGAGAGATCCCAGTAACAAGACCAGAGTACCAGAGTGAAGAAGTGAAAATATTTTAAATATAATTGTTGCTAGTAATATAGTTGCCCGGTTGGGAATCGACCCACAACAAATGTCGTTTCACAAAACAGTATATCTTACTGAATAAAAAGGTTTTCTTTGTTATTCATAAAAAGAACTAGAACAAGCTTGAATAATTGACATTATGCATTAAAATACACTTCTATTAGAATGTCGTGACTTACTTGATAATCGTTCCGTAAAAAGTTTTAATATTTTTTTAAAGCATATAAAAATTTCGACGTAGATGGATGTAGAACATGCATGGCTTAGCAGTCAGAGCGCTTGAACGGTTTTCAAGAGGCCCGGGTTCAAACCTGCTGCGTTAAAAAATTTATATGTTTTCTAAACAGGTGTTAATATTGTTGGAATGGCCAAATATAATATAATAATAAGTCAACATGTTATTGCTATACATAACGTTTTCATGCACATCATATATATATTTATAAAAAAAAATTGACAATTTCTATGAACTTTCCTTTCCTTTTTATGGATCACATATATTACTATTACTCGACACTGTCTAGTAACAAACGTATGGTCATAATAAAAAACGCTACACGTTTGTCTGTCCTAATAAAAGCCCTATTTTAAATTCAAAAGTTTTTCAGTTCAACTACGGTTTTATAAGCAGTATAGCGCAGCATATATTCACACTTTATTTCGTAATACTACTTTTACAGCCGGTAGCGTCAGTATAATAATTATATACAAAAGTGTCACATTGTCCTTAGTATCATCGTAGTTAGTCAGTCATCATAGTCAGTATAGTCAACATAATCTCAAGTGTTATCACAGTTAATACTGCCTATAAAGAGACCAGTGTCATAATAGCCAGCATAATCTGTGTTATAACCGTCAGTAATATCATCATAGCGACTAGCGTCAGTTATAGTCTGTCGTGTCAGTTTAGTAAATAGTATCAATAAAAGAGCGTTTTTGAAAATGTATAACAATATGAACGCAGCGGGTTTCGAACCTGTGTCTCTTAGACACCGTCTCAACGCTCTGACCGCTAAGGCATGCGTTCTACATTCGGCTACATCGAAATTCTTATACTTATGTTTTTCAGTAATAGTAAGTGTGTAAATAACACTTTCAAAATGTTAAAAATAGGGTCAATATGTTGCCTTGCTAATAATGTTAGGATCGTCAGTATAGTGGGTCATCATAATATAGTATCCGCAGTGAGGTGCGACTGCGCGCGCCGCGCCTGCTGCAGAGCTACGCGCACGCGCACGCGCACGCGCGCCGCGACGAGCGCGACGCGGAGCTTGCGCGCGTGCGCCGCGACCGCGCGCTGCTGCGCCAGAGGCTGGAGGACACCGAGTGGAGCCTTTGCCAGCGCGCGGGGGAGATCGCCTTATTGAAGACGCAGCTCAAAGATGCTCAGGTTTCCCATCTCTTTCTCATCTCTTTCCCATCTCTTTCCCGCATAGTAGAAGTAGTCTAAGGGTACCTAATCGAGATATCTCCATTAGATGGCAGAACTCAACGCCTCGATGCCACATTTTGTATAATATAAAATTTATATTTATAATATATAACTTTACGTTTTTCTTAGTGGGTATCGAAGTCACAGCCTTCGCGTGTACAGTTAGAAAATGTTTTAAAACAGATTACAATTTAAATAAACATATAATTGTACTATAAAATAATACAAAAATATTACGAATGGTAAATAAATAATAATAAATAAAAAATAAAATAAATGAAATTGCTATTTTTAACAATTAGGCGCAAGTAACTATGCGCTAGTCTTTTGTCACTGTCTCTGAGAAATTACTAAGTAGGACTCCGTTTCCGAAACTGTGTCAGGTCGTGTAAACATTTATATAAAAGAAATAAAAAAATATATATGAGAAATTAACTTGTATATATATTCACATTCAACCAAATATATAAAAAAACTTAAGCTTTTTGATATTAATATATATATTTTTATTCCAGAACGAACAAACAGCTAAAGGCCATGAGTACCTTACACTGAAAGCCGACTGCCGCCAACTAAGAGAGACACTCGACAAAAGAGACAAAGAGATAATGAAACTACGACATGAGGCCGACGAAAAAGACAAAACTTTGAGAAGACTTCAAGCCGAGATAGACAGACTTACCTCCGACCTGACGGAGAATGTCGCTGAAGCGAAGAAAGTCAAGGAAAACAGCAAGAACGAGGTGGAAAAATTGAAGACCGAAATAAAGGAGCTGAGGCAGGAGCTGTCAGATGTTTCATTGAGTGGATACGAGGGGATTGAATGTGGGAGGACCTTGAGAGGGATTTACGATTGCAAAAGCAACGAGTACCATTGGAGCTCCAGCGACAGTGCCTTAGAGGACGCGGAGGTGCAAAGATTGAATGGCGAACTACCCGACTGCACTGACATCCACTCCGCTGTAATAGACAGGCTGAAGACCGAAATGCTGAACAAGGAGACCCAATTCAACAATGAAAGACGGAAATGGTCCGAAGAGAAGGACAAAGTGCTGAGATATCAGAAGCAATTGCAGTTAAATTATGTCCAGATGTTCAAAAAGTCGCGTAATTTGGAAGCTGAGATCGACGGTCTTAGACTAGAATTGGAGTTATGTAACAAGAATATGAAGAATCTGAACCAACACAAAACCATAGAACTGTGAATACCAAATTGATAGAATAATTTATTTATATAAAAATACAAGCGTCTGTAAATAATTTTGTTCTTGCCGTTATTGTCAGATTTGTTTTGTGAGTTATTGTGATCAGTCTTTTTTTTAAGGGGAAAGTTTTGAGTCATTTTTTTACTCTTATCGAAGTTTTCAGCCTATTTTCGAATAATTTAATTATGTAGACTTTATTTTTTATATATTATAGAGCAACATAAAAAATATCCTAAATAATTGATTAAAATATGACCAAAAGTTTTTATCAAACTCTAAATAAACTTTTGACTTCTAACTATATGTTAGTTTTTCTAACTATACATTATTTTTATATAAATTTGTATTAATTCATTCTAAAACACATCATATTAATAATAATAAGCACTGGAATACGTGATATATATATATTTTGCAAAGTTCAAATATTGCTATCGCTATCCCTTTCTTATTCGTAGAAATAAAAAAGGATAGCAACACAATCCAATACTCACTGACATATAATGTAAAAGCTTAAATTATTGTACATTAACTAGCATAATATTAAATACGTAATGTTTTGTATGAGAGAGGATATTTTTACAAATCTATTAATAAATTAATTATTGTAGATATTAATTATAATGATTCTATTACTTATATATTTGTGTTTTATTTAGAAATGAAATTAATATTTTGAACATACAAAAATTAAATAAATAGCGTATATAAATGCCTTTTTCTAAGCATAAAGTAATGTTCATTTACATATTTTATTTACTGCTAAGAACTATATGTAATTTATACAAAATTCATTCCAAAACAGTAATTTTTACATTTTAAATGAACATTACTTAGACAAATATACTCAATGGTTGATATGATTTTGTTCGAGAAGAAAAGCAATATAAATAAGGTTTATTATTTAATTACACTCCACTAGCAAACTCCAGACAGACACTACTATATGAAAACATGCATAGGAAGGTGATAGTCGCATTTTCAAATGTCTACACATAAGATAAAAAAAAAAAAAATTTATAGAAATAAAGTATACTGTTGTTTTTGTATTCAAATATTTAAAAATGCATAAATGTAATCTAATTTCACTTCCATTATAATAATATAATAAGATAAATGCTGAAGCCCTTAAACTTAAGATTTTAACGTAAGTCATTTTCTTCTTTTTTTTAAATATTTTTTAAAGTGTTATTCGCACACTTAGGAAATTGAAAAAGACATATTTAGAAAACGTAACGACCGCTAGTAGAAGGCATGGCTTAGCGGTCAGCGCGCTTGAACGGTTTAAGAGGCGTGGCTTCAAATCCCGCTGCAATTAAATTTTTATATTGCGTATATAAATGCCTTTTTCTAAACATAATGTAATGTTCATTTACATGTCATTTTTTTTACTGCTAAGAACTATATGTAATTTAAACAAAATTAATGCGAAATTCATTCCAAAACAGTAATTTATAAAAATTTTAAAGGAATATGACTTAGACAAATATATACTCAATGGTTGATATGATTTCATTTTTATACTTTTTATCTTTTTTTTTTACACATTTCATCCAAACATGTCTTCAATTAAAACTAATCTACCCACACTTAAATATTTTTAACAAAAACTTATCTAAATGATATCTAAAAGAGAGTCTAATTGAATTTCTCCGCTCCAGTATCTAAAGCAGAGAAACTCGCATGTCTCGGGGCTCCGCCCTGCGCGGGCATTCGGCCCTCGGACTCTGCAGAACCCTGCTTTGCGGGAAAAAGCGTGAAGCAGCTACTATTTATTATTATTAAACTGAACACATGAAATATATGTCATTTATCTTCAATATTATTTTTAGTATTAAAACTTAGATTTTAAATTAGTAAGAGCCGAGTTCCTAGAACGGAAACTGAAGCCTTCTTGTTTTGTAATGTCGTTGTTATTTCTCATAGTTTTCATTGGTTCCACCTGAAATATTACAAAATCATTTAAATTTCTTTATTTAATGCCAATAAGGCTTTGGTTACGTTCTGATAGCACGCGATAGTTGTGGGTTCGATCATTTGAAGAAATGCTTATTTCAAATATTTGCATTTGTAAGTAGATTTTTGCCACGCAAAGTTTTTACACACTATTTCTTTTAAAATGGTCGGATAGTGGATTAAAGAGAGTCTTAAGATTAAGGTCTCTCTGTCCATATCAAAAGGTGCAAATGCAAAGAAGTTTTTATTAAAAATAGTTGAGCATACATATAAACAGTAAAATTTGAGCTTTCTCTTCTTGCTCCTTCTGCACTTATTTTCCAGTGTAGAATTCTAGTGTTAGTAGCTTAAAAGGAAATTGAACATCAAGTTTTCAAACAACATGAGATTTTAAAAAGTCATTTAAAATCACAGATATACAGGTCAATCTGCCTCGTTTCTAATTTTCTTATATTTGGACAAACAGCGACTCATTGCTGCTTTTCCATAAGACTCAATAAGTACAAGATAATCTAGTTTCTCTTTTCATAATTAAAAAGTACACTGAAAATACAGATGTTATGTAAGATAATTTTTCAGTAGATAAAACTCACCTAGGTGCAATCAGAGTTGTTGTATACAATTCTTTTTTATATATATTTAATCCGAATTTAACAGTATGAGAATTGTTTTTTATTCCAGTTTCACGCTTTTTCCCACAGGGGTAGACTAGGAGAACGCGTATTGTGAAGGCCTTTTTTATAATCCCAACTTTCTGTCCTCAAATTCGAGATTTTCGGTGGTGAGTGGTGAACCAACGCAGCGCTTTGTTTTAACAGAATAGAGTATTTCTCTATATAATTTAAAAATAAATAATTCCTTCACATGGAAACCGAATCGATCAGTAGTCCACATGTCGCAGTCAGAAGCTGTCTCGCTGTGCCTTAGGTATCTTTTGTGGTCTGAGCAACCTTGATTTGCTATTATAATATAAAGGCAGTGAAGCAATTATTTCCATTATTTAATAATTATTGAGTTTTTCTTTTTTAAATAGATTTTAATAATTAGTAGTTTAACTATTTCATAATTATGTGTCTCAGTTATTATTGGTTTTAAAACTTTTCTTTTTAACAAAATTTAGTAACCAGACTTGTTATTAAAACTATAGTCTTCCTTCATTATATGATCCCAAGAGAGAGCTTAAACATATAATTATAACATTTGACAAAAATATTGAACTACTTTTTAAAAAAGCACAACACTTTAGAGAAACAGCGCTTCCTTGCATTTTCGTCAATCATTTTATTTTTATAGTAAGAATTATTTTTTACTTTTAACTTTGATTAGCTAAAAAAGTGTGGATTTTTAAACTTTTTTGTAACTTTAACATTGTGTGATATTTGCTCCTTTTTTTTCTAAGAGCCTGTGTTGTCATCTTTCTTTTGATAAAGGTTAAATTAATATGATCCATCAACATTAAATGAGTCAGGATACACACATACATACATTCCAGTGGCTTAGAAAATAACAACAACATCTCAGGTATATAATAAAAACACTGTAAACAATCCAGAAACTGTCTCTTGTATCTAGCTTCCAGTTCAGTAGTTTCTTCATAAAGATTATCAGAATTCCAATAAAAAAGTTTTGTGAATGTGAAAAATTTGGTTTAAAATTTAGTTGATTTTATCATGATTTACAAAAACAGAAACCCACAGAGTCCTTATAACAAACCCTGAATACCTGATACATATTAAGCATCCGTTAAAATAAGTAAGTACTGGTACTTCGACTATATAATTTTCATACATTACCTGAGTAATTTCTCCAATAATAGGTCGTTTCCTCCACTTATACCACCAATACTCAACCCCCAAAGTGACACATGCGAGGCCAATGCCCATAAAAATCACTATGAACACTCCGCCTATATTTTGTATGGAAATACCATCAGATTGATCATCCTGCTTCTCACACTTTATGGCTTTAGGATTGTTATTCCACCAATTCTCTTTTAACTTTTCCAACTTACGTTTGTTTAAGAGCTGGAGTATACTGGAAAATATTAGAATTTTTTATTTATTAAAATTTGTTTTTAAAGTCAGTAAAGCGAATTCGGTAAGTAAATGACACATATTTAGAAAACGTATAAAAATTTAAACGCGGCGCGATATGAAACCGCGTCTCTTTAAAACCGAAAATTTTTATACGTTTTCTAAATATGTCTTTTTCAATTTCCTAAGTGTGCGAATAATATTTTATAGTTTAGTACCATTTTGTAACCACCCAAAATGTTGTGTTAATATGTAAATAAAATGAAATAAATCAAACAAACGTTTAATTATTGTCCTTTTTTTTAACTAGCCGCTATGTTTGAGGTGGTCCCACTACAATGGAAATTAATCAGTTTGCAGTATCCGTTTCATATAGAAAATTATTTATTTTTTATTACATACAATCAAAATATCACATGCTAGGGTGGAGCTGTAAGAGAGGTAATAAGAAACCTCGGCTGACCTCCGAGGACACAGTATCGATACACAGGAGGAAGGTCAGGAAAAAGTGTGTATAAAGAGGTTGATGACTTTGGACAGGTGAAAGATGTATGCAGGGGGCTCTCTTACTACCCCGCTAGGGATAACGTAAAGTTAAAAAAAGCACATAAGGCGGGCGTCAATAATGACGAAAATTTTCTCTAACAGCCAATCTCATCACATTCATGTGGGAAATAAATTATATTCCATTTTATATAGACAATGACATTGTACATAATATAACTCGTGGTTCTTATTTATAGTACTTCCTAATGAAATAAATGAAAACATTTTTCTTTCTACATAATGTTCAAAAAAATATTCACGTAATTATCGTTACAGATGTTACAATTTACACTGACACTTAATAACATTTATCTTTAATATAATCTACAGTGTAAGAGATGCTACTGTGTATAAAGCATTACGTATTAGTAAACACAGCTTCCGTTCTAAGATAAATAGCTCATTCAACTAGAGTCTGATTTTCAAGTAATGCATAGCACTATGTGCAATATTACAAACATTTAAACATTTTGTCTAATAACACACAAAAAAGAATGAATTTCGCAAAATCATAAAAATATATGATATGGTTAAGTTCTCTATACTTCCTTTTATTTTTTTCCATTTAAGGTATTCAAAGAAAACCTTATGTACTTTAGACACCCCGTTTTCCACTTTCCTCCAGAAATCGAGACTACGTATTCAGAGGCGGACTTAACTCGACGCCGCGCTTGGTCTTCTTCACCAGAGCGGAGAAAATAATGAAATTATGTTTATTCCACCGAGTGGGAATCGAACCCACAACAAATCACGATTACAGTCAAACACTGACCCACTGGCGCCACAGTACCCTCGTACGATTGTTTCAATTATGTTGTGATATTACTCATTAAATAAAAAGAATAAGAAAGAAATATACAAAAAAACAGTGTAAAATTAGAATCCACAACCCTTTTAATGACTTTAAAGACGATAAAATCGATTGAACTTTTAATTACACAAAGTGTATCGATATTTAATCGATTCTCTGTCAGTTTATGTCATAGACAACGTTATGCATAAAAAATGTCGTGCCTCCATTAAAAATGCATATCGCGTGCCTTTCGCTATTAGTAGATGCATGTATATTGCTAAGCCTCAATTAGAATCCTTAATAAGATAATAGTAATTTACTTTGTTTGTACTAAGTGTTTATAAAGAAAATGTTTGTTTGAATTTGTACAATTTATATAAGACGTTATCGTGGCGTTTCCTCTGAACACTACATGGTGGAGTTCCGCTTTGGTAAAACAAAACGGCGTCGAGTTCCGCTACTCAACACGCAATGTCTGATGTCGGGCAGAAAGAAGAACGGAGTGACTTGACACTAATTTCTGTGACTACCTTTGATATGCGTGAAAAGCATGAAGCTGTATAATGAATATGAAACTGATAAAACTAAATTGTAGTCGGTTTTTTTTATACATAAAGAACTTATCAATGAAACAAAATACCTTGTTTTTATTACGTCACGTCATATTTACGTCATTCACTTCATTTATATCTTTATTTGACGTTATTTCAAGTAATATAAGTTAATATATTATACATTATTATAAGTTAATATATATAATATATTATAACTTAAATTCACAAAAAAATAAATAAATAAATGAAAATAATTTATACTCACGCATTATTAAACTGATCTTTCAAGGGCGAGCCTTGTTGCACTGCTATCGCGTACGGCTTCCTGGAGAACTCATCTCCCACCATTTGCAAGTCGCAGCTCGTCAGTACGTGGTACCTGACGTCAGTCGCGTCGCCCAACCACGCAAAGCCCTCGCTGGAACTTTTCGAAGCCCTAACCCTTTCTATCGCTTCTTCTATAGAGTTGGGGAGACCAGCTTCCTTCATGGCTTGCCACATTTTGCTATATTTGTCGCTAACTGGATAGTCCCATACTGCCAACTTTGCTCGTTCGACGTCGCTTAGACTGTCGTTCAGACTCATTTCCTTCCATATCCTGTTACAAGTTGACAAAGTCTTTATTATCGATTATTAAATTAACTTTTCAATTTTAAAGGTAAGTTAAAATCTTGCTAATATACATAACTTAAACACGTATAAACTACTTGATTTGAAGTCGCAACTATTGCATAATATTAAAAACTTATTTAAATTATATTTTTCAGCAGCTTCACGCTTTTTCCCGCATAGCAGTTAAAGAGAACCTAGTTTCAAGTCATTCCCTTCGCCACTTTCTGCCCGTAATCGAGACACTGCGATGTTGAGTAGAGGAACTGAACGCCACGTTTGTCTTCTTACTAAAGCGGAAAAATAACAATAATTTAAATATAGCCATTCCCCCTACCACGAATCGAACCCACAGCCATCGTGTATCAGTCTGACGCTGTCACACTGCGCCGCGATGGCCTCAAATTTAAAATTATCATTTATTATTATGGCTTTACATTTTCTTGCTTGAGATTGAAACTTATTCTCTTTGAAATTTTAAATGTACCTTACCTTGATCGGTGTTTTAAATATTTGTTTTCGATACTTAATCATTTAACGATATTGTTAAAAAAATATTATATATTTGTCATAGAAATTTGTAATATTAATCTTTAATCTATATCGACATTAGTAAGCTTAGTCTTTTTCTTAATTTAAATACGACCTTTAAATAAGTTTGCATTTCATTTACGTATAACACAAACACACAGTGACTTGACCGATAAGAAATAACGTTTGAACAAGATATCATAAAGAAAACAAATGCCATTGATAATCCACAAATGAGCTAATTTTAAATTAAATTTGTATATAAGTTTAACACTTAGAAAAACCTAATAGTTTTATTGTTTTATTATTTATTTCATACTGTTTTTAATATTCACGACTTGTGACCTAGTTAATGTTACTAGAGTCTTTTAAATAAGTAATAAATGTATATCCTAAGGTTATTTTAACATAATGCCATCTTGATAAATTTGTTTCAGTAAACGTAAAGGTTCTGGGTTCCAATTTATTTCGTAGGAATAACACATTGTCCCTAAGGAAATGCCGCTCATGTCATTTTCACGGAATTTACAGGAGACAGAAAAAACTGTTTGTTTAAAATAAACAAGGCTTTATGTGTTGTTTTTCGATACGTCAAATCAAGAGACAACACATAAAAGAACCTCGTATATTTACCGTATATGTTATACGGACGATATTTTAAATATTATAGTATTGTAAACTCGAAGCTGAGCGCGACTTTTTGTCTATATAAATAAATAAAATTGTACTGTATGTGTGTAATATTAAAATAACGGCTTTCTACTAAATGCATATGTATACAATTTTTGTCTATCGGTTTGTTTGTTCCGGTTAATCTCTGTAACGGCTTCACCGATTTTGACGGCACTTTTACTGGCAGCTAACTTATGTAATGAGGAGTAACTTAGGATACTTTTATTTTAGAATTCCACGTGGACGAAGTCGCGGACACAGTTAGCGTTTAATAAATTCACACAAGAAAAGAATTAAATATGAAACAACAAAACAAACTTAATATATGTACAATCACACAAAGATACGAGCGATATAACGAAATTCATAATTCAGCTTCGCGCATCTTCGTGGTCCTTCTTAAAAGGATAGGCACTAGGCTGGGAGACATTCCCTTTTCCTTTTATACTTTTATATCGAAATCTAGAGATTGTGCGAGAAGCGAGGCAGAGAAATGATAATAATTTAAACGTAACTATACACTCGAATGGGGTTCGAACCCGCAATCAATCGCCTTTAATTTCAATCGCCCTTAAATTATTATATTTCTTCTGTATTACACATACTTACTCATAAAACTTAACTTCAATATTAGCCATTCTCTCAAAGTATGTCATAGCAGCGGACCCATTTAAGGGTGCATACTGTATTTTGTACTGCTTCGACAAGTCATCCAGAGATTCTATGGGAGTGTCCAAGCGGGAGACTGTGAGAAATGCCGCTAAGTTGGCCGTGTAGGACGCAATTATGATAAACCTGTTGGGATTTTTTAATGTTTATTACATTTTTTTTTATATATATTAAAATATTCGTATTTTATATAATAACCTTATATATATTTAACCTTATATCTTAATAAACATATGTTTAGATAAATAAACATATATTTAAAATAAAGAGCACTTGAACGGTTTTTAAGCGGCGCGACTTCAAATCCCGCTGCATTCAAAATTTTTATACGTTTTCTAACTACATGTTTTTCAATTTACTAAGTGTGTGAATAGCACTTTTAAAAAAATATATTTAAATAGACACACTTATTATAAAAATATCAAGATTCCAAACGTTTATATGGAATATATTTTAAAGGTACTAAAATTACAACCCAACTTAGGTGAAAATAATATGTATTCACCTATCTATAAGATTGGTTGGTTTTTGTTACTAATCTTACTGCCCGAGTAGTTTAATCTTTTAAGGTAATTTATACATTACATACCGTTCATATTCATATATACACAACATTATTAAATATAATATAAATAAATTCGTCGTCATGGCGCAGTGGGACAGTGTCTTACTGTAAACACGATTAGACGTGGGTTCGATTTCCACTCGGGGCAACGATTATATTTAAAAAAAAACATTTCTCTGCTCTGGTATCTAAGACAAAGCGCAGCGTCGAATTCCGGCCATTAACACGTAATGTTTCAAATTTAGGCGGAAAATGGAGAACGGAGGGTTTTGACACTAGGTTCTGTCTGACTACCCTGATATGCGGGAAAAAAAAAAACCAGAGTCTGAAAAAAATATATTTAAAGCTCTAATATTACCCAAAAAGCCACCAAGTAGCAGCTAGAAGACGTCCAGAGAGATTTTTCGGTGCTTCCCCGCCGCCTTGAGGCGTGAGTGACGTCATACAGAACCATAAACACTCCTTTAAAGTAAACTCACGTTTTTCTTCGTCATCTTTGTATTTAACCCTGTTGTTTTGGTAACTGTACGGACTCCATTTGTCAAATACCCACATGAGAAAACTGAGGGACAATATTATATAGGAATTAAGATTGTTATAAGAAATTTAAGTAATACTTACTGCATAAATTGGTATCTGGTATCTAGTTAAAAAGTTATATACAGAATTCCACCTTTTAAATTTATTATAAACGTTTTTTAAAGTAAATTTAAACATAAGAGAGACTTAAAAAAGTCACACTATTTGGCTTTTCTCGACAGAAGCATTATATTAATAGGTGAAGGAAAAGTTTTGGACTCCTTTATGTAAAAATAAATTAAATTCATTAAAATGATCAAATCAATATTACACATGCCGCCATATTGGGTGTTGACATACAGTTTTGTATACAATACATATAACAAAACATTTACGTTGCTATGCCTGCAGCTATGCAGTTAGTAAGCACTTAATGCTTCTTATATTATTTTTGAATAATTAAATGTCCTGCTAGAAGAAATAACATTAAGTACAATAAATCAATCACAATATTTCAGCTTCACGCTTTTTCTAGTCTAGGCAGAGAATTCGGCACTTTCCACCACTCTTGTGTGTTGAGTGGTGGAAACAATGCCATACTTTGCCTTGTGACCAGAGCGGAAAAAATAAAATAATAAAACAAAATAAAATAAACATTTATTTAGAAAGCATATAAAACTTTGAACGCAGCGGGATTTGGACCCGTGCATCATGAAAACCGTTCAAGAGGTGCGGGTTCAAATATATGTTTTTCAATTTCCTAAGTGTGTGAATAACACTTTAAAAAAATGTTAAAAGTACTAAATATAATAATAAAGTATTTTTGTACTTATAATTGCAAGTTACCCGAACTTCCTTTTAAGGTTTTATGCCGTCTCGTCAACTTACTGAACAGTTATTTAATACCTATTTTTCAATTCCTTTAGCCGTGACACAGTTGTGTGGCGGTCAAAGGAACTTCAATGTTATTATAGAAATTAATATTGAAACCAAATAACAAGAGAAAGATTATTATGTATAGTATAGTAAAGCATATAAATAAAGTAAGTGATTTGATTCGATAATTTCCAAATTAAAAAATAAAAAGTATTTTTTATAGCCTATTAAGACGATTTTTAATTATATATATATAATTAAAAATATTATATATATATAATTAAAAATTGTCTTATATATATATTTTATTATTACTTGAAATTAAGTATTTGAAACTTTCAACTTCACGATTTGTTATCAGGTCTCATAGCACAGTCAAAGAGCACCTAGTGTCGAGACACTCCGAGATATTGCATGTCAAATTTTAGTTTTATCACTATAATAGTTATACGCTTATTACAACTTATATTTCTTGAACGGTTTTCAAGAGCGCGGTTTCATATCCCATGTGTTTGAATTTTTATACGTTTTAAACATTTTTTTTTTTACTATAATAGATTAACAAAGGTTTAACCGGACTGAGTGACCTGACACAAGGTTCTCTCTGCTACTACGGGGGAAAAATAATAAGGCTGAAACAGATTTTTAATTAGTAGTTTTCTAAGGACGCTTTCGCATTGAGTATACAGAATATTTTATTAAATATTTTCTTAAATACAAAAAAATATTTAGAAACCGATATCGAGCTCCTTGAGCTAGACTAAAAAGAACTTTATAATTTAGACGACAAAAATCCTTTTAAGACCTTCAAGTACTTCAATATACCTAACCTTGACTTAATAAGTAAATCTATTATTGTAACATAGAAGTGTTTGTTATCACAATTATTTATATTTAAAGCATTACTTCCTATTGTACATTTAATTACTGAGGTTTCAATCAAAATATTTTTTTTAAGAGTTAATAATAATATAATTACATAAATATATTAAGAGATTATTGGCAATTATCATTTAAATAATATCACATACACACAACTTACTCGTAGGTTACTCCATTGACGGCGTATTTCCTTGGCAATCCATTAGCGCCTGATAAAGGACTCCCTTTGACAAATGTGTGCTTGGAAGAGACAATTTTACATACATATCTACCCGTATACCTAACGCCGTTCTATCCTTAAGATCCCATTCTGTAGAGCTTTCTACTTATAGTATAAGTACACGTGCCAATAAGAAAAAAAAACCAATCATCTAATTTTTTTGTAAAAGTCAAAGTTATATACTAAAAGTTATAAGGTATAAGGTCCTACAGAAATGTGAACACCAATTGATTAATCTATACATATAATAAAAATGTAACTGATCTCTGTATGTACATACATTTAAGATATATGTAAAAAAAAATATTGCGGGCTTTATAATTTTTAATTTTATTATCCGTTTATTTGTTTCCTTTAACATTTAGTTTTTATTTTATTTCAATCGGTTCATAAATAAAAAAGTTACAACAATTTAAATTATAAACTTAAACAGTTTGTGATTTAAGTAAGAACGCAAGCGGGCGAACGGAATAGTTTATTCATGTAGTTTACGCAGGCGAAGCCGCGAGCGTGTCGTTAGTTTATAATATATTTGAATAGCTCAGTATTTGTCGTTTAAATTATGGAACAAATATACAGAGCTTCTAATAAAAACAATATTTTAACACTTTTATAACCGTTTCTGTTTCTACCTGTCTATTTAACAATGTAAGAAAATCTTGCAACGTTATTTTGAGTGGGATCTAAATAGCGCCTTAGTTCGCAAATTTTGCTCACATGTTTGATTTCGATCTCAATATAACATGTTAAATACATTAGAAAACGTAGAAAAACTTTAACGCACGATTGGAACCCGCGCGTCTTGAAAACCGTCCATGCGCTCGGACAGCTAAGCCAAGCGTTCTATATCCGGCTACTTTGAAATTCTTATACTTAACATCAAGTAAGTGGCTAGTGGACTATAAAAATCAAAATAAGGAAAAATTACGATACAAAAGTCTCTAAAGGAACCCAGCAGTTATATTATTTTATTGTTTAACATTAAAATATTTAGAATTTTCTTAGTAAGTTATGTTATATGAATATAACCCCACGAGGTTTTGAACCTAGAACCACTAAGCCACGTCGATATCCACTAATTGTCGTAGATATAGCCATTGCAATTACATTAAACGCCATTTTGTTGTATTACTAGGAATATCGCTTATTATTATTAGTTATTCGTCCGACCTCGTTCCCGAATCTGATAAGAAATAATGTATCCAAGGCACCGATCGATTCATGAAATGTCAACTCTTGACAGTGTTATACCAATTATTAATATTGATAATTTGGGTCGTCAAAGTTTGAAAATACTACAGTGCTGAAAATAATTAATTTGATGATATCAAATTTAAAAACTAAAATATAGGTAGGTAATATATATATATATATAACAGTATATTGACCTAAAAATTTAAATAATCTAATAGAATATTAAAAACTGTTTATCTAAGTAAGACTAAGAAGGTATAATTCAGTAGTATTAATGGCTATTGAGTTAAGCAGTTGGCCTTTTCGATGAGAAATAGACCTTCACCATGCTTCTACGTATCTCGGTCTGACATCACCGTTACGGAAAGCGAAAGTTCTTAGATGAATATTTTGTCATAAGCTATAGTAATTGATCCAAAATGACGATTTAAAAGTATGAAAAATAACCGTACATGTGTAAAGTATAGCATAGTATATTCAGAAAGAACACTCAATATTAACATTTTTTTTCCCGGCTTCAAAGCTTTTTCCGGCATTCGCATTAACCTTAGTCGGAGAGAACTAAGTGTCAAAACAGTCCGTTCATCACTTTCTACCCGAATCTGAACATTGTGTGTTAAGTAGCAGAACTCAACGCCGCGTTTTGTCGTAAGTATCATCAGAGTGGAGAAATGAAAATATTGGAAATATAATTATTCCCCCGACTGGAAATCGAACCCACAACCGGTCGCGTTTACAGTCGGACACATGGCCTCAGAAATGCATGTAGGTATAGAATAAAACTAAATGGAGTTTTTACAAAGGAGTTATCAAAACCTGCTTCTTCAAGGCAAGGCATAAATCTATTACCTACACGTTTTACAATTGTTCCTGCTAATAGTTAGTTTATAAAAATGTGTAGCCTTAATTAACAAGGAAAAAAGAGTCAGATAACAAGTTATCTATCATTAGGTATGTATGGAAGCCATCACGGTTCAGTGAGACAGCGTCTAATAGCAATCACGATTGGTCGTAGGTTCGATCCCATTCGGAGGAAAGATAATTTAATTATTTTAATTTCTCCACTCTGGTGAACAAGATAAAGCGATAACACGCAATGTCTTGAATTTGAACAGAAACTGGAGAACGGAGTGTCTTGACACTAAGGTCTCTGACTACCTTGGTATGTAGTAAAACAACATAGTTGTCGAAAATCCAGGAAATATATATATATATATATTTCGTGATACAAATATTTTTATATACATCTTTAGGTAGAAAATACGCGACTTTAAATTTTTCTATTTAGAATGGTCTGAAAATTAAAAAGAAACTGTCGGTCAGATGTTACTTTTAGTATGCACCTATTTGTAAACGCGGAACATAAAAATATTAAAGATATTAAGAAAAACCTCTTATCGCATAGTTATGCGATATACAGTTGTAATGAATAGATAATACCAATAATAATAATCTAACAATAACAATTGCAAATATTTCAGTACTATCTAACAAGTTCCCACGAATTCCATGGCATGGAGTTTATGATCCTTGAAATAGTATTTCCATTTTTATCGCGTAAAATTCCTGTGTTTTCGTTATTAGGAATTTAGAGAAATCCTTTTTTAATGTCCCTTAATACTCCTCAAGCCTCTCTGTCAGTTACTCACTGAGTAACAGTTGTATATACTTTTTTCTCATTTGTTGAGTGGGCTTTGTCTTGTTTACCAAGTTCAGTTTAATATATATATATATTAATAAATTGACATTTCAGAGCTACTTGTATAATTAAATAATATAGTATATATAGTATATAGTATTTTATATTTTAAAACATTTTGAAACAAGCACGTTCTTGTCACCTTGGGCGAATGAAACACTTAAGCGGTAGGCCCTAGGTAGCGAATTTAACAAGATCCTGTATAATTTAATTGGCTGAGGCAATCGTGGCGTAATGGAACAGCATCTACTAAGCGCGATTGGTTGTGGGTTCGATTCCCATTCGGAGTCTAGAGGTAGGATCTTGACACTATATTCTCTCTGGGGACCACACACAAAAGTTCGAAGCTGCAAATTTATTTGGCTATCTGCAATGCAAAGTCTTTTTGGTGCCAAAATCAATAATAGTATCGTGCTTTGGTTCTATGTTAAATGCATTATGAGTGCAATGACTATAATTTGTAAAAGTACTTAAAAAGCGTTTTGTATGCATACACTGTGATTTGTATAAACAGTCAACTACGATAATAACTATTTAAGCTTAAGTAAAAAAACAAAGTTAATAGATGTATCATTCAATTATTTTTATATAAAAGAAAGAAATAAAATTCTTATCTTATATTTATTAAAAACTTAAGTTTAAAGGTTATGGATGACTAATGAGACAGTAAATCAATATAATTTAGCCCATATTATATTATTAGAACTAGCGACCCGCTACCGGCTTCGCTTGCATAAACTACACGAATAAACTATTTCGATTTTTCGCCCGCCCGCGTTCCCACTTAAATCAATTTAACTGGTTAAATTTATAACTGAAAAGGGAACTTTTCCAAAAGTTCAGCTCAAGAACCGATTGAAATGAAATAGATGCACCATTTTTTAAATTTACCATTTTACAGTAATAAAGAAATCATAACTTAAATATCGTAGTTTTGTAATTAATTCGATATACCTAAGTATTGAAATATTTCTAATTAAATTATACGGCTAGTATTTGTATACAAAATTTTAACCTTTGGAGTGAACCAATACCACTTTGAATATATAATTTTCATAATTATGCCACTATTGGTATGACACAAATGTGCAATACAAAAAAATACATAATGATATAAAGCAGTAGCTAAGTCCGGCTGTAAACGCGCGATGTGTTGTGGGTTCGATTCTCAGTCGGCAAAATTATTAAATCTAAAGTATTTTCCTTTCTCCGCTCTGGTTGAGTTCCATGATCCAACACAAAATGTGTCGGATTCGGGCGATAGCTGAAAAAAACAATCTCAAAATAAATCTGACTTAACTTAACTTACCTTGTAAAGAAATAAGCTGCCAATATAGAGAGCCAGACATCATTCTCCAAAACTGTTAGAAATTTGAACAGCGAAGTTGGAGTCCTCGGTAATTTCATCAAAATCGTTATACCTACCAAATCATAGTAGGGTACTGTGAAATCTACTACATTTTCCCTTTCAGCCATCACTGATAACGAGGTAAGGCCGATATCTGCCCGTTTCTCGATCAATTCCTTGATAACTCCGTTCCAATTCCCGTTTTCATCCATAGAACCGAAAATACCGTCCGGAGATAGACTTATTTCGTAATCAAATTTGACAATTTGACGTATCTCTTCTATTAAATCTATACAGTAGCCTTTAAAACCTTTCGGTGCTTCGTCATCGCGTATAATGAATGGTTGTTGCTGAAATAAACTTTGATTTACGTCTCTTGCATTGCAATTGACAGTCACTTTAAGTACTTTACTAAATTAGTTGGGTATTGATTAGAAATAGATGCCTAATGTATATATAATATAGATACATAAATAGTTGATTATTTTCTCAATGTGGAACATTAATTTGATAAGATATAAAAATATTAGCTTTTATGGATTTCAATTACGACTGGAACAAAAAAAATTATAATCTTGCAAAACATTAGAGATATAACGTGGCAGTGATATCATAAAAACGAATACAAAAGCTAATAAAGCGTATGTTTAAACAACTGTAGTTAGGCGGACCGGCGCAGTATTATCAGAAATTTAAACAAAAAGTTTATTCACCTCGACTGTCACAATTCTGTATACGAGTTGGGCTGAATAGTCGCTCATGTTGTCTGGATCGGTTAGTAACAGGGGATTGGACAGACCGGCTTTCCAAGAGCCCAGGGATTTGCTTCCAATTGAAGCGCCATCTTTTATAGTAACGGCAGTCAAATCTGTATTAAATTCCATATAACTTCGCCCATTCATCGGGTCATCTTCAGGTATAAAGAATGGGGCGTAAGCAGGAATTTCTTTTACCTAAGCCGGATTGAATCATTATTTCTAAGAACGTGTTATGACTATTGGTGTAAAAACCAAAAGAAGTTGGATATTTTTAACATTTTTTAAAGTGTTAATCACGCACTTAGGAAATTGAAAAACATATTTTTAGAAAACGTATAAAAAATTGAACGTAACGGGATTCGAAACCGCGTCTCTTGAAAGCCGTCCAAGCGCTCTGACCGCTAAGCAATTTCGAATTGCGAAATGCGGGTTCGAATCCCGCTGGGTTCAAATGTTTATACGTTGTCTAAAAACGTGTTTTTCATAAGCTTGTATTTATAATAAAATACATTGTATGTTTAAACTTGTTGTGAGTGGACGGACATCTGTGTACTGTTGTGAGTGGACACCTGTGGATGGGAAAAAGAGGGCCTACCGTCATATCACTCTGCTCTCCATTTTAGAAAATGTCTCCATTATCTTCTACCCATTGACTAGTTTCAATGTCATACTTTTTCAAACTTAATCGGTAAATAGTTATAGTTTTCTACAAGACTCTTCATAGTGAAAATAGAACTTCCAATTATCACATGCAGTCAAACATGTCAAATTTAAACCACGATGGCTTGCTTTTATAAATAATAAAATCAATTATTATATTTTAAAATTTATTTTGTACTCCAATATGTATGTATATTTTTATTATCATTTTTTAGTGTTATTCGCACACTAAGGAAATTGAAAAAGACATATTAATAAAACGTATAAATATTTGAACGCAGCGGGATTTGAACTCGCGCCTCTTTCATTCGCGCGTTTTCAAGAGGCTCGGGTTCAAATCCCGCTGCGTTCAAATTTATATACGTTTTCTAAATATGTCTTTATCTAGGTATGTGTATTCTTTTTTGAAGGACACGCTTAAAAATATACTTAAGGAAATACTAAGACATAGTACGCTACAAAGCAATTAATATTCTGGGAATTTTATCATTGCATACTTTTGTCAATTGCCACCTGAACAAATACACTCAACAATATAATATGGATTCGATAATTGTTTCTAAATAAACTTTATTCGAAACTGTCAAGTATTTAAATGAAAAGTAAAAACCAGTCTTACACTAAACTAAGGATTAGCAATAAATTGTGATAAGAACTTGTAACTTACATGTCCATTTAAAAAAACATGAAAGCTAACGAATTTTTAATAATAATAATTATTAGTGCATTATCATAATTTGTACCTCTTGAAATGCAGATTTGAGATCCAAGGACCTGTTAGGAGTATTCTTGCCGTCGTAATCATCGCAATTGATATATTTCATGTCATTTGGCCACTTGCCAGCGTCCAGCAATAATCTGTGAATAAAACACGAACCCATGGAATATTCCATTTATATTTAGACGATCTAAATACGAACGGAAAATTGGAAACTACGATACTAAATATGATTACTTGATCGCTAAAAACGTTCGCAAGGATAGATCGAAGTAAAAAGCAGACGTTATTTCAGGCTCCGCATTCATACTGAACGTGGTTTTAATTTTCCCCAAACGATCCCGGCTCTTAGCATCCGGTGTCGGCCTCATGTACACAATAGTGGCGTCTTTGCATCCGCAGCTAATATCCCCTTTGTCTAGAGATAATGCGAACCATGCGGTTTTCCTGCCAAAATACTGATTGTCGTTCGCGGCGTCTAGAACATTCTTTATCGTCCTCAAACTGCCAACGACAAAGAAATTCACTATATCAAGCTCCCGCAGACTGCGAAGCTGCGCTTTTATTTCCTCTTTATTGAAACTCTTTACGGGAGTTATGACGTGCCGTGTCGGAATATTTTGCAGGAGCGATTTATATTTATGATCCATAACTGTAAACAAACATTTATGGCACTGTACAAGTGGGAAAGTAAATGTCTAAAATTATGTTTATTTATGCAATGGGCTACAAATGATGCATACCGAAAAATTCATCGAATATAATAGCTGCGTTGGTAATATCCTGCTTCGTGACGATCGCTCTAATCGATTCAGGAAGGATATCTGCGGGGGGCATCACTTGTAACAGGAATTTAGTTTGGTTAGCGTTTAGAGACCGCCATTGCCGCAAGTCGCCGGCTTGGCCGAATGATCCAGAAATAGTCGGCAAAGCTAAAGCCGCGGTAAACGACTTTATAGTTTCCGACCCTACGCCTGTCATAGTAAAATCTAAAACCACGTGAGGTGTCTTCTTCGCAGATAGCATGTCATTGTATTTTCTGCAAACTAATCGCAAAAAATATAATTTGTTAATTTAGAATCAGTTTTAATAAAAGTATAGTCAAACACGAGTACGTAGATATTCTAAATACTTGGGTAAATATGCGTTTACAAATTATAATATACATAGCAACCTAATGTAATATATTTAAAAAATAGCGTTCCTTATGCAGGTAGTAGCTGACTACAGATGCACTAAAATTTTCGAGTTCGTCTTTATATTTAAGTGTATTTCATTAGCTCTTAAACAATAGTATATTCGCGTTATTTTAGTTTTATGTAGTAACCATGTAATGTACTAAAAGATACGGCTAGATTTTCAGTCTTATAATGACCATTAAAATTACAGCTCTCTGACGTAACTACCGTAGCTTGAAAAGAGTAGTATTATAATATAGGTAAAAATCCAAATCGAAAGTTCAACAATTTTTAGTCAGCCATTCAAGGTTGTAAATACTAAAATATAATGACTACAAATGATTCACGCTTAATATTTTTGAATATACATATATGTATTTGAGTTTCTTTTTACTAAACTACTTACCGCTTTCTAAGAACGCTTTAGCGTCAGTTCGGTTGCCGACTACGACGACGGGCTCCACAGCAAGACCTAGACTTGGGTTACGTCGGACATATTCTTTGGCTACGTCAAATGATTTTTCAGCGAGTGCATTATTTTCTTCATTTATAAGCACTAAATAATAAAGATTATATTTTAAAGTAATACGAAAAGAAATTATTTTTTATATAAATTAATCACCAAATTACAATTTTATTTCACAAAAATAATACTCAAAATTCAATAAGAAATTTACTTACAAACATTAATATTTTGTGTAGTCTGCGAAACAGTTATAGGGATGAAATATATATAATGAATCGCAAATACAAATTTCAATCCAAATATAGCCATGTCTCTTTCGATGCCATCCACTAAGACTGTTTTATAGATAATAAATTGTTGTGTAGTCGTATCCACGGTGATGGCTGGCCTTGGTTCACCCATAATTGATCACTCATCACTTAAATAACAGGTTGTACATACAAAGTCAAACAATCATATGGCATTATGTTTAATGCATGCTTCAAAATTCAGCTTTCTTTATTTAGCCGTTTGTAATTGTGCCTATGCCTAATAGTTACATTTATAAATATAAAAAAATATACATATTAACATTTTATTTTTATATAAGGAATAGTAATAAGAGTTGAATTAAAAAAAAAGACATTTGATTCGACTATTTTATTGCCAGAAACCTTTTACAAACACTGACTTCACAACAAGTAGTGTTTCACTGTACATACTACTACCGTCCAATACTAGATGCACTTTTGAATCAATTGAAATTCTGAACAATTTTAAATAATCATCAAATAAGAAAAAAAAGTTAGTCAAAATATTAATATAATATATTCCTTAGCTTGGAACATTGAAAGTGGATGAATAAAATGAGGATTTCTTTTCTTACATTCGAGGTTTGTATTCTATCACATTTAATGAGAAGCGAATAAATTAGAAAAAATAAACATAAGAAAAATAAAGACCCATAGAATTCAAAAATAGCACACGAAGTATGTCAATATGAACTATCACCTTATTTGTCAACTTTGAACTTTATAATTTTCAAATCTTATAATAATGGCGCGACGCGACCGCACTGGCGGACACAGCGCGCCCAACCCAAGTCAAAGGAATGTTTATGTTTAAATGGTTAAGTAATAATGCCTATGTAATATAAATGTGCGACATTTAACTGCTAACTTAAATTTACAACTGAATTATTTATCTAAAGTTTAATTAATCTTAAGTTTATCTAAATCCTTGTATCGGAAGCTGTTCTCGCACCGTTCACAGAACGGATCGTGAATTGACTTGACTCGCGTGAATCACTTTGGCAGTACCTACTGGCGGAATAAATGTTATTGTATCAATTCAAAGATCTTAGTCTGCGCGGAGCGACTCCCTGAACGTATCCGACTCGATCGATTCACTGCGACGCATTATATCTGTATAATTTACACTTTACAGGTACTCGACGGGTAAGTTACAACCTAAAATTAGTGGTCACAAAAGGGCCCAACTCGTAATAGTACGAGAGAAATACTTAATGTATAAAAACTATAGTTTTGGCGTCTGTATAGAGGATATGTATTGGTGGAGTTGAGCCCTAATGAACGAATGCATTGCAGTAAACCAAGCATGCTTGTTAACAGGTCTTAGGCAGCGGTTTCCTCTTCGGCCGCTGGAGCCTCCTCCGCTACTTTCGCCTTCTTCTCAGGTGTGGTCTTCTCCGCTGCAGCATCGCCATTGTCGGTTGCTGCAGATTTCCTCTTCACAGCACCAGACTCTTTCTTTTCTGTAATCAATTAAAAGTATATTAATAACTGAAATTATAATTATAAAACAAACATAATTACAATTACAATAAATAATAATAAACTTAATTGCTTTTAAATATAATAAATATTAAAAAGTTAAAAATCTAACCTTAACAAAATAAGCAAAGTACCTAAATTCTAATATAACATGAAATAACATATAAAACATCTAAAAACAACACACCTGTAGCTTCTCCATTTTCGACGGCGTCGTTGCTTTCCTCATCGCCGTTTTCGGCGGGAGTTTCTTCAGGTGCGTCGCCGCTTCCGTTTTCCTCTTTGCCGTTACTTTCGGGCTCGGCTACCACCTTTTTGGCGGGAGATTTCTTAACAGGCGACTCTTTTGCCGCCTCAGTTGAGCTGACCTCCTCAGCTACGGCGTCTCTGAAAATGGTTGATATGTATTTAATATATATTTGAAAGCTTTAGTTTCGTTCACATAATATTATGAATTCGTGGTAATATGTATAATATTAATTTTCAAAAGTGGCGCCTATAATACTTAAGAATAATAGTTGAATGAATAATAGATAATATATATTAACTAAAATAGAGACTGTTATCTCATTGTATGTATATATAATGTATACAACAACAGAAGTTGGAACGCTCAGGTATATTCCAGAATATTCAAGGTACGTCGTAAAGTGCGTAACCTATTAAACGCACGTACATTTAAGTGGGGCGGGCGATAGGAGGGAAGTGTGCCGGAACAAAAACAAGTGGCAATTGTTGCGCAAGGCTGCCTGCATGCATGTGGGAAAGTCACAAGGAAAATAAACGTAATGGCGATTATTGAATACGCTACCCGCTCCAGTAGAAAGCCTCGAGACGTGTACCTAAAAGCGTTAAAAATAACTAATGACAACACGGCGGCCCTCGAGCTATAACGTAACCAACCGTCCAGTTGCAAAACTCGCAAGCCTCGGCAAATTTGAAACGAGCGCGCGCCGATGACGCTACCGCGCCGGCACGCTGCGCACACAGCGCCATCTTGAACAAGCTACCCGCGCCGCCGGCGTGCTTTCCATTTTCCCGTTAATTCTATATACGTACCCGTACTTATATTCGACTATTTAATGAACCAATGTAATCTTAACAATGTAACATTAACTAACACTGAAGTTAATTCAAGTAGCAAATAAAATGCAACAAAGTTTGAAGTGATTTGATTTTCCCGCGTGGCGGCGTTTAACAACTAAACAATTAAAACTATCAAAATTCACCGAATGTTTATCATTGGATATTATTAAAAGTGAAAATAAATATTAAGACCAAATTTAAGAATATTCATACCGAAAAATATACAAAATATTTATAAAACATTATAAAGGAAGCCATTTTGATCACGTTTCTTTAAGCCGCCAAAAATAAAACAACTTAGTCAAACTACTAACTGACATAAACAAACACTTTTTACTTACTTCTTTTCGACGGCTGAGTCTGCCATTGTTGAAGTTAGTTTGAGATTATTAAATAATACAAAAAGTATCCGGCACGTGTTACGCACAACGCGAAATAATGTTCACTGCACAAACACCGACGACCAAATGAAGGAGAAAGAAAGAAGAAAATGTGCTCTGTGTTTCGCGGGACTGCGCGTTCAGTGTGAAGTTGGCGCACAAGCTTCATGTTACGAAAGAGCAATATCAGAAAACAGTGTGGAAGGAAAGAGATAGCTATAAGTGCAAGTTCATTTTTAAATAACCTTGAATTTCTCGAGGCGGGAAACAATCTACCTCACTCTGTCTTGTTTGAAAAACATTAATCGTTAAAATGCTTCATCGCGCAGAAAATATAAATTGTATAGCTTATAATATTAATAAAATAATCCTTGAAAGGATAAAATACTTTTAATGCCAGTACTTGTGTCAATGAGTTACACTGTGTATTTAATATTTATGACATTTATTAATTTATTCGTTTAGTTTAATTCTTACAATGATATTGAAAAAAAAAAAGAAATAGTTTGAGTATTAGTAACAACTAATATTATTATATCTTATTTATATAACACTAAAGAGTCGTGATTCAGATATTACACGTACTCGTGTATTTTCGAAGTTCATTGGCTTTTTCAAATGTCACCCGAAAAATTATTCGAAAATAAGCATTCTACAGACTTAAAATTCTGTTTTGTAAATGATTGTGGCTAAAACACACTTCTAACGATTCAATACCAACAAAATATGACGACAAATTGCAGTACAACGCTTTATTTTCTGCAAACGTGATTACAGTTCACCTCTTGTGCCAGAAAAGTATCAAGTCATAAGATGTGTAACAATAAATATATCTTATATTTATACAAGAATATTCAAAATGGAACCCTATTTCATGGTAATAATGCGCATTGGATACGGTGTAAAGGCAAATATAGCGCGGTTATGTTTAGGTCGTTGGCTTTTGAAAGAAATCTTGGCATTCGGCAGTAATTTCGTCAGAATACGGATTCGTTAAACAGAACAGGGCAATAGTCTAAACTTTTTGGCAGGTAAAAATTAAAAAACTTTTACGCGCGTTCTAAACGAATACATGTTTTTTTTTTCAAATATTTTGCTATAATATGCTTATATATTTGCTTTATTCGTATTAAAGCAAATAAACTTTAAAATAGCTTTCAGTTTTACATGAAAATTATGTGAATACAGTGTTTTTTTGTTCAATTCAATCCGTACTGAAAAAATCTAAAAATCTACGTCAACTCACATTTAATATATGCACTTAGGTATGTTATGTATGAACGTATTACTACCATTTTCATTATTCATAGTTACCTAGTGTTATCGCTTGCCATTGTAGCCATTGCCGTTCTAATTATGTATTAGCTAATTTAAATCCAATTTGAATTTTAACTCGTTCAAATAGAGTTCATTTATCTATACAAATTGCTTTCGCACTTAAGTAATGGTGAGATCGAATATATTCCCAAGTAAATTAAACTACAAATTCATTTTGTTTACCCAACTCTTACATTTTGCGGGGTAGTACTAAAAAAGTCATAGAGAAATATTACCTTTACCCGCTTTCGGCTGGTTTCAGCATATGCTGACTGGCAGAAGTCAAAGTTAAAACTTGTATGACTACTTTTTATTTGAATCCATAAACGTCGCATTAAGTCGTACACGTCGCCATTGCGCTATAATAAAGTCGGTTTTTTTCTTCATTCATAGCTAATTGAGAATAATATTTTATACATTTTATTGTGCATTTAACACGTTTTAATGTAATACAGAAGTGTTTCCGGATCCAATGACAATACAGAATTTTTACTTACAGCATTTCAATAGTATAAATTGAATGGTATCTTAGTATTACCTATCATTTAACTTTATTTTTTTACATTAATTTGTTACCATACTTTATTATTTGTAAAATATGTATAAGCCATATGTAGCTTTTTAAATAATAGGCTTTGGAGCGTATGCCGTTCGTAATTGAATAGGTACTTTGATGTGTGTCGAAGTGAAACGAATATTTCATTTCCCTATATCAGTAATTATTACTTATACTTGTTACCGCCATTATACTCTCTTTTAAAGTATTTTTTTTTAATGAACTTTGTAAGGAAAAGGCGCAATTGCGTTAACAGTAAAAACTGTTTTTTACTAAATAATTCGGCATTAGGTAAAGATATAATTTTAATTTTTTTTTAACACACACCTCTTTCAGACGAATATAATAAGTGTTATTTAAAACCGTAGATATTTATTTAAAGGTACGGTAGGTACCAAAGATTAATTATAAGAAAAAAATATATATATATTAGAGATTTTGCGCAAATAATAGCAGACCTAAAATAGAAATATGTTGCGCCAACAATACTTAATAATCTACAGATTTTCTTCTACGAAGATATAATAAAAGACTATTATTAAGACTGTATATAAGATATTTAATAAGAAAATAAATTTATTACAGATTTTGCTCAAATAATGGCAGAACTAAAATAGAAATATGTACTAGTGCGCCGCCAACAATATTTTATAATTTTCCGATTTTTTTGTACGAAGATATAACGCTTAGTCGCTTCCTCATTATTACATAGCGTTGTTATAAAAATAACAACGTCTATCAAAACGACCAGACACGTTAATTAACACTGTTACACAAGAAAATATGGAAAAATATTTTTATTATAATAAAAGATTGGCGTCTTTACGTAATTGTCTGAAACTCCTTAATGCATCGGTGGTCGTGACTTCAATTACGGCCACATTCATTTATATACTTAAAATTAGCCTACAGTTCTTGATTTATGTCGTTTCAAGTGTGTTAGCTGGATACAAAATACTTTGGCATTGCCACTTTAAATAAGAACACACTAATGAGATGCTACTGTAAAAAAATCATTAATTAGAATTCAAGATAAGATTGCATTTAAAAAAGAAGAGAGATTCAGTAGAAAATATAAAGAAAAGGTGGATTATATCGCCATCCTTATTGTAATCACGGAAAGAATATAAGCGCAAAATTGTTATACTGTTGTGTGTTATAAATTATTTATTAAATAACAAACGTTTATAACAGTGTTTTGTTTTTATGCACTTTAAAATTCTTAAATGAATTATAATAACTATTATTTTGGCAATAGACTCTTCATATAAATATATATATAGATACTGATGTACTATTAATGTAATGGATGACCTGATCAGATTGAGAATTCTAAGCTACACCCATCGCCTTTAGACAGACGCTAGCCATGTGACGCGATAGATACAAAAAATGTTATATTTCAGTTCTTGTTTTTATTATATTTTTATAAATAATATATAAAATATAAATATATCTGAACTTTATACTTTTACTATACCTTACTCTCTATATTTACGCTGTAGTTTAATCATTCCGTAGGTCATTTATTTTCAGACACACATTCGATTCAGTCACCTGTAATGATTCACTCGTCCTAAGTAGGTATATTATTTTTCTATTAGAATATATTTAGATACATGCAAATTCAATAAAAAATACTGTGGAAAATTCTTGAAAAATTTTGGATCACATTCGCGTTTAACGAAATATTGAATAAAGAAATAAAAAAAATAGATATAAGCTGGTACTCTATATTAATTAGTTTATAGCATACGAATGTACCTAGAAATAGAATAGATTAAACCTTCGCTACATTATTTCAATGCTACGCTAAATTAACCTGTTACTAGGTACTGCTACAAGGTGGTCTATGAAGACCTTGTCGTTTTATTTTCAACTTTATACCAAGAGCATAACAAGCTATTTTCAATTGTCACGGCTTATCTACTTGAGGGTGTTCAATTGATAAAGACTATCTTATTTCTCTATATTACGGACCATATGTTAGTTTAAATTACGTTTTTCAGTTTATTTCTTGTTTGCAAGTGTTTGCAACTGTTTCGTTTTGTATGAACTGCCTAATTATGTTGCTATGTGGTAAAGCGGAATTTAATATTTTATTGAAAAATCGTCCTTAATTCAATTAAATAGGGTTTACATTTAAGAAAATACGGAACAACGGAACACAGCCGCGGTCATTGTTCCAAGTGAAGAAAGAGACAGATATATAAGGCTTGTGTGTCTATCTCGCTTTTTGTGATTTTTTTATAAAAAGTTCTTATATATTTTTATTATTATTAGATGCATAGTTAAAAAAAAGATTTTATATATGTATACAGTAAGAACAAAAATCTAATTATTATGAAAGTAGCCCTTTTGAATCGTTTGTGACTAAGCCGGCTCAATTAAATTTTTAACCGACTTCAAAAAGGTTATCGACTCGACTGCATGGTTTTTTTGCATCTTTGTTGTTCGATTATTTCGTTATCTATGCATCGAATTTGATTATTCTTGTTTTGTTTTATAGATCATACTTCAGACGTGGAAATGCGTTAATAAATTTGGCCAAAATTCAATTTGCGTTATTCGATAAAAAAGATAGGAATTTGGCAATAGAAAACCAAAAATATATATACTTATACGTCATAAGAATAATTTGTTCTTTAAATATATATATACAAAATCACCATCATCAAAATTACAATAAAAATTGATCATCATCTATCATTCTATTTACTTGGAATTAATATTTATATGTACTTTGGTAAAAATACTCAAAAATATTTACTTCGGACTTAGCAGTTGTAAGAGTTTAATTAAATTAGATCGTGAAACTTGATTTTCATATAATTAAAAGATAAACAATAAATTACCAGAAAAGTAAAGTTAATTATACAAAAATAATGAGCGTTTTATAAAACCTCATTTCATACCTTAAGTGTGTAACACTTAAAAATATTATAATATTTAATAAATAGCATTACCTCTATTCAGACTTTTTTTAGTAAAATCCCAGCATAAATTTGTAAAAACATCTACACAGAGATGCTAACAATAAAAATTAATTGTAACAAACGTATAACAATTAAATAAATTATACATTAAAGCTTGGCGTTATTGTATTATAGTATACTTCTCGGTTGCGGAGTATCCATATAACACGGATTATCTTTTGTAAATTATAATAAATAAATAAACTACTAATAATTATTAATCATCTAACAAAGCACTACGTAAAAAAAACACACAACAAACAAAATATTTTAACCGATACAAAACAATTTCAATGTAAAATGCATTTCATTACTCAGTGTTTTTACATACAAGCCGTCTTACGACCGGCCTACCTTTCCATACTAAAATATGGTTCTTTGATTTGGTCTATTTCGCTAGTATACTGTACGTATATCGCCATATCTCTCGCCTATGCATGCAGAGTTCTGACGCCTTATAACCAATCACAGGCCAACAAAACCTACGTTACTTATAAAATAGTACATTAATTTTTAGTAAAACATTCATGTCAATTAAATCTGTGTGTAAATGTGTATTAAAATATAATTATATAAGTTAACATTTTTTATATTAAAATCGCGCGTTATAATGTACAGTGTGGCACTACCATTATTGTTTGAATGCGGGGTCAATTAAAACTTAGCACCTGCTGCATATTCGTTCACTTTTTTGGTTTTAGTTATTACTTACAGTGTCGCCGCATGTCACTTTTACATAGAAACAAGTTCTTTTAATGTTGTTTGCAATAATATATTCGTAAATATTTAAAACGATTTTAAAAGGATATATAAAGTATATTTAGTAAATTAGTTCAGTATATTATTTGTTCTTAATGTTTCAAAATTCAATTACTAATAGTCAGTGGCCACTGGTAGGTACAGGTAGAGTCTACAAACGCACTTTGAAAATTTATTAATTTATCAATCTTTCTTTAATTTCAATGTCATAATGAATATTATGTCATCCTACTAATATTATAAACGCGAAAGTTTGTAAGGATGCTTGTTACTCTTTCACGTAAAAAGTACTGAATGGATTTTAATGAAACTTTACAATAATATAGTTTATACATCAGAATAACACATAGGCTACAAATTATAAAGACATTGTGTGAATTGACCAAAATATCAAGTAAGTATCTTATGTTCAAGCCATTAAAGATAAAATAGTGAACCATTGTAGTCAATAAATTAATATTATGGTATATATATGCTAAATGCATATGTATACACGCTACATATACCAGAATATTATTTTTTGCTATTTTTGTGTCTGTCAGTCTGTTTGTTCCGGCTAATCTATAGAACGGCTACACCGATTTTGACGGGGCTTTCACTGGCAAATAGCTGATGTAAGATCTCCACGCGGACAAAGTCGCGGGCACAGCTAGTATGTCATATGTCAACCAATAATGGACCAGCTAAACCATGGATGCACAGACCGCGGCCCGCTGGTCGAATACTGGCAAGCAAACTGGGTCGACAGCAAAAATAATACTCCCGTAGATTCAAAAAATATTGAATTCCATTCCAGAATAAAACCAAAAAAATTTTAATAAACTATTATCAATTCTTTATTGTCTTTAATTACCTATACTTCTGGCGGCCGGCCCGCCATCAGTTCATGATTTGCCCGAGTGGCCCCTAGTCTTGATAAGTCTGTGCAACCCTGAGCTAAACTATAAGAAATAACACAATGTCACCTTAGCATAAATTGACCAGCGTGATGCGCATCGGCCGTTGACTAATAAAAATTCAAAATACGGAACAGCTCATAAAGAACCAATAGCAAATGGGGTAACAAAAACTATTCAACGGGAAAGGCATTTTCGATTATCATATAATAATTAAAGATCTGGAAAATCTGACAAGAACCATGATAGACCAGTTAAACTATAGGAAACAGGTCAATGCTGCATTAGTAAAAGTTGATGTGTGGCGGGCAGTTTTTGTTCACAAATAAAATGGATTAAACTTTGCGGTAATCGTACCACAGAGGGGTAGCGTCTGATTGTAAACACGATTGGAATTTGAAAAATGGAATGGTTATATTTAATAATGTTTTGTTTTTTTCTCTCCTATTTTGTCTAAAAAATGGGCGTTGAATTTCGGCTTTCAATTCACAACGTCTCAAATTCAGGCGGAAAGAGAAAAAAGTCGAAAGATAAATAAAATTTTACAATCGTCTAAAACATCTAATAGAAGTCTCTGTAAGTTTGAGAGACAACAAAATTACCACCTTTTATGAATTATTATAATTTTTGGTCCAAGTTTCAATTTCAACAGTTAGCCCTGAATAGAATTTAGGGTGTAATAAATTTCGAAGAGAGAGACACCTGATATAAGGTCATAATAGACCAGCTAAAGTATATATAAAAAATAAGTAAATGCTTCATTAGTAAAAATTGTTTAGTATGGTGAGCAGTTTTCGTTAAGAAATAAAAATTATTAAACTTTGCGGCCATGGTGGCACAGTGGGATGCGTCTGACAATAAGCTCGATGGTTGTGTGTTCGACTTCACTTCCCACTTCAGAGAATGGTTATATTTCTATTGTTTGTATTTTTATCTCCGGTACGACAAAAATATGCGTTGAGCCGAAAACAAAAGAAGTTTCGGCATTCGGGTGAAATGCTGAGAACGGAGTGTCACTAGGTCCTTTTTGCCGAGAGAGAAAAGCGTAAAGCTGAAAAGAATTATAATCGGCGTATGACTTAGAGACAATAAAATTACCACAATAAAACATACTTATATTATAAATGCGAAAGTAGCTCTGTGTCTGTGACGCAAACTTGGTCGAACCGCTGAAACTTTTCCAGGAATTTTATTGCTATACGAAAAGGCCACCGTAAGTACAGGTATAGTTCACGCGGGCGAAGCCGCGAGTTGTTCGCTAGTTTTAAAATAAATTAATTTCTTTATGAATCTTTGTTTAAAATTGATATAAGATATTTAAACGATTTTGATGCTAACCAATGTCTCATGGTTCATGGTTTTATTTACATAAAAATCTATTTGCCTAAAATTAAGTTTAAAAATCAAAAGTCTGCTGACAATATTGAGGTCTAATTTGTCAGAATATTTGAAATAGTAAATTGTGTAAATATATAATAAAGATTTTCTAAAGAAATAAAATATCTATAAGTTTTGAGCAATATTATAATATTAATACAACTATTCCTAAAGCCCTACAAAAAAAGATTCGAAGTTAAAACCGTCGTGTGCACTCCTAATTTACTTTTAAAAATGTCACCGCAATACCATTTTATATATGATTAATATATTGGAAGCGAATCTCTAGATGTTATTATTTTATGTGGAAATATTCCGTTATGTATTATTTTTAAACATGATATATGGATCATATCTACATATTAGTAGAAGTGCTAGAATTCGTATTCAGTAGCGCCACCTTGTGTAGCAAGTAGAAAGTGAACTTGCACTCTAGGGCTGCCATAACACAAAAATAACATTTACATGGTAGCTTTTACATATTGCAGTATTCATTTTTTTATTACGATTAAGTTTATTTAATAAAATAAAGACAATTACGTACATAAAACATTTTATCCACATTTTATGTGGATAAAATGTTTTATTTAGGAAAAATTATTACTTTAGTATTAAAATTTATGTTAGTGTTAAATAAATAGTCCGTGTTTTAACATATCGCTTCTTTGTGATAACAACTTAACATCTCAACATCGTTTGCCCTTATTACTTGATATTTAAAACCACGGTGGCTCTAGAAAAAAGCGGTAACTTTTGAGGACCAAATGAAAAATATCGCGTTTTTGGAGAAAATGAAACACAAAACCGCGAAATTACTAAATGCTGATTATAATATATATTATACCATTTCCTTATTATAGAAGACTTGGAAATAAAAAATACAATATTACGAACTCTTGGTTATAAAATTTTAGTTTTCAAATACATATTTTTGTTTTGATTTGAGTAAAGTGAAAAGAACTCAATAGTGCTTAATAACTCATCGTCATATTTGTTTTTTTTTTCAATTACACATACTAAATAACTATTTACTTAGAAAAATATTTTCTTACGATTACGTTACATTTCATTCAATATTGTCAAAGGATATTATTTTACGTGTCTTATTAATACTTCATAGAGAAATTTAATATTTTCTCCATAAAGGAAAATATTTACATGTTCTTTTGTAAATTTTTGATATTTATTACAATTTATTCAAACCAAATAAAGAATTTTGTATTTAATGAACAATTGAAGATTTAAGTAAAACTTCTTGTGTAAGCTGAATTATAAGTAACTTTTATCATTTTAATTTAAATGTGAGACATATAAATAAAAAACTTAGAAATTATTTTTTGTTTAGTAATAACTTTAAAACTTGGATTTATCAGTTATAAATTATATAAACCTATTATTAATCATTAAAAAGTGCTGCAACATTATGGATAAAAATGGTAGTATTTTAAATAGTAACTTTTAATTTTTCCCAGTGGCAGCACTGCTATAATTGACCGCCACCCGTGAGCAAATCGTTCGCTCGATCTCGCTCTGTCGATTGGGCACGGTAGTGGTAGCCATTTTATTCTTGTGATTGTGACTAAATATTTTTTGTGATTTCTCGTATGCGAACCTATCGTGTCAATGTGTGCCTACAACAAGTGTCTTTTGTGACGTGCATTCGTGCTTAAAAGTTGATGATGTACGTGTTTCAAATCGGATTGTGTTGACCTGCCCGTTTCTTACACGGACGTCAGGCAGGCATCGATTAGTGCAAAAGGCAACCTCAATAACGGGGAATCAAAGCACTAGAATAGTTTGTGGAGTGAGCCATGGGCAACAATGCTGCCACCGCCAACAAAAAGGTGGATGCCGCCGAAAGCGTCAAGGAATTCCTTGACCAGGCCAAAGAAGATTTTGAAGAGAAATGGAAGAAGAATCCCACCAACACCGCCGGACTGAACGACTTTGAACGAATAAAGACGCTCGGGACGGGCTCGTTCGGCCGCGTTATGATAGTACAACATAAACCGACTAAAGAATATTATGCGATGAAAATATTAGATAAGCAGAAGGTCGTAAAACTGAAGCAAGTAGAGCATACGTTAAACGAAAAACGTATCTTGCAGGCAATAAATTTTCCTTTTTTGGTCAGTCTTAAGTTCCACTTCAAGGACAACTCTAATCTATACATGGTCCTCGAATACGTTCCTGGAGGTGAGATGTTCTCACACCTCCGTAAGGTTGGTCGATTTTCGGAGCCGCATTCGCGATTCTATGCAGCTCAAATAGTGCTCGCCTTTGAATACCTCCATTACCTGGACCTTATTTATCGAGATCTTAAACCTGAAAATTTGTTGATCGACTCTCAAGGCTACCTTAAAGTGACCGATTTCGGTTTTGCGAAGAGGGTCAAAGGCCGTACGTGGACACTTTGCGGAACCCCCGAGTACCTTGCACCCGAAATCATCCTTTCGAAGGGATACAATAAAGCGGTAGACTGGTGGGCGTTGGGCGTCCTCGTCTACGAGATGGCGGCTGGATATCCTCCTTTCTTCGCAGATCAGCCGATACAGATATACGAGAAAATAGTATCAGGTAAGGTCCGTTTTCCATCGCACTTCGGCTCCGATTTGAAAGATCTTTTGCGCAACCTACTGCAAGTTGACTTGACAAAGCGTTATGGTAACTTAAAAGCGGGAGTCAACGATATTAAGGGACACAAATGGTTCGCGAGCACTGATTGGATAGCCGTCTTCCAGAAGAAGATTGAGGCGCCTTTCATTCCGCGCTGCAAAGGTCCTGGTGACACTAGTAACTTCGACGACTACGAGGAGGAGGCTTTGCGTATCTCATCGACGGAGAAGTGTGCGAAGGAGTTTGCAGAATTCTGAGCGTGTAGTTGGAGCCTGCAACTTTGTATTAGTGAATCTTCCACCACCATGTGGTTGTGGGAAGGTGTCGAGTGCATCTCTTGTGGGCAGCTTAGGGTGTACACAGACATTAAGTGCCCCAAGCTGACACCTCAGGTGTATTATAATTGGAGTATAGGCGAAATGATAGTAGAACTGATTCTGATATTTTTGTGGCATATGTTTTCTTAGTGCCCATTCAATTTAAATATAAACGGACATGGTGTGTAGCTCCCATTATGGTGATATTCTCATAAGCTACTGCTGATGTAGAGGAGTGTAAGCCAACCTGTTGTCAGTACTAAGTGTTTTTTTGGTACTTTGTAGTTTGCCTTTGATAGCATTGGGATGTGGTAAGCTTTAGTCTTTTTTTAATTGTTTTTACGGAACTCATACAAATTGTATATTAATCAGGTTTTCTTGTTGCTTGTTTAGACTTGTAAGTCTTCACATTTATATTTCTCAATTTTAATAAACAGAAATTACTTCACTTTATAGATTTAATCACATATTTAGTCAGCTGATAAAGTAATAAATTTTTTTATGCTGCTAATGTCATAAACACATGCCACGGAATTAAAAAAAAAATGTTTAATGCTTTCATATTATACACTCTTCATTTTATAAAATTATGAGACACTGTCAGTTGTTAATTTTAAGGAAAAGTATTTCTGCTGTCTAATTAAAAAAAGAATAGCACTTGTTTACATATCTTTGCTATTAACTTAACTCAATGTTATTATGTGAAAGTTTTATTTTTGACACTTTGTTATTAGTTTTATTCTTATTATATATATATATACACCTATATATCATATTGTTGAAACAGTTGATATTTTAATTAAGTAATTAACTTCTACATTAAAATATGAAGAGATTAATTTATGTAGTTGTTTGGTTTGTGCAATTAAATCTGTATGTGATCTGATGGAAGGATTTGTTTGGGCTTAAGCGTAATTGGATAGTTCCTTATTTTGTAGACTTATGTATTACCAAAATGGTGACGTCATCCATGTGCACTAGAAACCAGAAATATATAGTGACTGCGCCATCTGAATCTCATTGCAAACATCAGTTGATGAAAGCAGTGAACACGTCATATGTTTATTTTATCATAATTATGTTTTTTAAGTACACTAATCAGCTATTTTTGAGAAAAGACAATTTACCCAAAGTATTAATTTTAAGTGAAATAAAATATAAATAATTATTTTTACTCTGTTGTTTTTGATGAGATCAGAGTTGCATAGTCAATGGTAAGCTGTAATCTGGTGTTAATTCATGAAGTTTATTAGATATTAGACATAGGACTTTGAATTCAGGCTGTTCAATTTAATCAACTTACTTATTAGTAGAGAATTTTACATTATGAAAGCATTGTGATTGTGAGCGTATGTGGTTATAGTCATTAGGTTAAACATCTTGGAATGGTTACTTAATCAATTTTGCTTCTTTCACACTTACAGTAAAAATTAAGTTATCTTAAATTATAGAACTTGTGATTTCGGATAACATAAATATTGTTTCATTATGTGTGAAAATAATCATTGTTGAGTTAGTGTTGCCAGTTGACTGTTTACACTGAATGTTCCAATTTCAAAGAACAATCTCTTGCAGAACCATATTGTAATAATATTTTTTGATGTAATACATTTTATGTGCTTTGTCTTTATTAATATGTTGCCTTATTGCAAAATGCATATTATGAAGCTTACAACCAAATGTAGGCGCTAATGAAATTTAAATGTAATTTTACATAAAAAAATTATAGTAAATTGTACCTGGTAACAATAGCTCGTTGAAGATGCACTTAGGTTGACTAATATTTTGTTTAGAATTTGTGATCCATATATAAATAAGAATGTAATGAATAATTGTTAAATCATATCAACATTTAAACATTAAATAATCATTCTAAATTATTGTAATAGTGTTTGTCGACTCGTAGCTTTAGATATGCTTTTCTTTCAATTAAATTTAAAGTCAAATGTTTATATTTCTTGATTAATTAACTTTTCCTTCGAAAACAATGTCTTGTCTGGTGAAGTAAATTGGAGAAAATATACAGCTGGTTCCTTAAAAATAGAATAAGTAGTTGAGTTTGGTGCCATAAAATTTGTAATCCTTCTCATGTAAATATTTATATTACTATTATATAATTTTTTTCACTATTTAAATACCTAATTGTCACAGTAGAGTGGTCGTTAGAGGTCTTTTTTGTTGCAGTATTAAGCTCTAGCACCGTCTGTTAAGTGATTATTTAGGACTCGAATTAGTTGTAAGAATAAAAATATTAAATTTTCACACTAGTGTCATTTGTGAATTAAATGCATATATATTTATTATTATAATTGTGCCTAGAATTGAAGTAATTTTATCATGAAACCTTGTCTTGTCTTAATGAAATTCTTAATTGTATTATGAATTGCATCTTGAGATAGTGTAAAACAATTGTAACCTCAGATTACTTTCTATCGTTGTATTGTTTGAACGATTTTGTGCACACTTTGAAATCATTAACTCGTCGCGAGTCACTCACCATATGGACATTGTTTGTCAAGGTGTCTTCAACTTGACTTCTAGAAATGGTTAACTTTCGAGTTACTGTTATTGGCTGCAACATTTTTTTAAATTTAAATTCTTATATGCATTTTAAATGATTAAGGAGTTTACCATGTGTATTTTTCATAATTATCATTGTATATAACTAGAGTGATTGTGCCCTAACCCTTAATATGTAGAAATGTCGAAAATTACAAAAAGCTTCAAAGCTTCATTCCATAGGCTTCAGCTTCCTTCACGCGTTCATCGCGATCACCGTACCAGCGGACGTTCTAATGTGAATATTTTAAGGCCGCTTAGATATTAGCGAGCGTGTGTGTACATTTGCGAGCAGTCTTTTGTATCTATTATATCGAGTGCCTATAGCATTGAGGTTCAAGTGTAAAAAGTCGTTTCATTTCAACATTTATTTGTCACGATGTATTTGATCTTCCATAAATATACGATGAAATTAAAAATATCGATGTAACAGTAAATATGTTTGTTTGATTCAGCTCTTATTTGTTATTTTTATATTTTTTGTCCACTCGTGTGTGTGTATTTGTATAAACTTTTTAGCAAAGTAATTTTACCAACGGTTAATCGATTCCCCCTATTTTTCTAGCTTTAGAGTGTTAGTTTGTTCGAAATTTGTATGGGGTCAACTTTGTTGGTCTAAACTCTTAAACTGTACAAAGTCATGCGCGGTCTGAAAGAAAAGTGTACATTGCACATTACATTGTTTAAAACTACAATATTTTTAATAACGAAAAATTATATCACTAGCATTTTAGACGTAAGTACTGGTAGCCGTCAATTCAGTTATATACACGCGATAATGCTATGAAGATTCACACACATTTGGCAGGCCCCGGCTAATGCACGTGGGGCGGCGAGTAGTAATGGGCGGCTTCCTAATAAAGCGGAATATTCCGACAGTAACTCGTCTGCCAAATACCAAATAAAGAAGGAATTGTTTCAATTTGTTATCTCGTTTTGGCTGTGTGTAATCGTGGCGACGGGACTGTGTGTAATTGTTGTTGAAATGTGTAGGGTGTGATACGATGTGAAATGAGAGAAAAGAAGGGTGGCCGTTTATCGAAGTACCCAACTACCAGCCACAAGTTTTACATCCTTTTAAATTATATATAAGTACACCAGGGCTATATGTTTTTATCAGCGGATATCCAAAAAGAAAATAAGTAATTGAGCTTGGTCTATTTTCGCTTTTGAAGTAAAATTTTACGATGTTGCAAATTGGGAAACGATACGATATATTTAGTATGACGGGCGAGAGCGGGGACGAGTCAAGGTTGTGAGGTCAAATTACGAGTTTTTTTACCTTGTATTATCAAACATTCGATGTATTTGAATGTATTTTGGTAACTAGCATGGAAAAATGTGATTTCTTGATTGAGTCCATGATTAAGGTGAGGGTGAGTGTTGCTTTTGTCGATATATTTCTATCGGCAGACCGACAGTATACATCTGCTCAAATTAATTGAATAGAAACTTTTTTTCAGCCAGTAATTAGACATACCGTTCTATACTTGCGGAATAATTAATATGTTTTAAATATAATGTTCCCCCGAATAATAATCGAACCCGCAGCCAATCGCGTTTACTGTTCCACTATATCCCACTGCGCCACGGGCTCAAACTGAAGCTTTCTATACTATTATTTTAACTTGTGAAGATTTTTCAAATATTATTTTTGGCGTAGAACTACTTCTTACTAAATATTCTCGATAGGAATTTTAAATGCTTTTAAAAGTACTGAGTAAAATTTCACGATTACGTAACTAATATAGGAGCCAAATTGCGTTGGTATTCATATATCGTATTTAGCTCAATGAACATATTTATTGTCACCCACGCCATCTTTAAAACGTAATATCATCTTGAAATATAAACAAATATTTCTCAAAATTACATTTTAACGATCGTTCGCTTCGACGTCCTGTTATACACGTATTATTAAGTCTTAAAGTATTATTATGATAACTGTAAAAATATTAAACTGAGAATTTGGCACGTTTTGCATAGAAATATTGGCTGTTTTGTTTTCAGAATATGTGAAATTTGTGGATATTGACATAATATTTTTATTTATAGGTTTCCGTTATGCTGAATTGATTCAATAGTCATTAGTTTTGGGTAATTCACCCGTTGGCTTTAATTTGTTTATTGAAATTGGTACGCAATGGCTCCATGGTCCACTTGTTAAATAGTGTGATTATCAAATTGAATATTAGATGTTTTCTACACCTATTCGCCTGTAGACTGTAGCCCAACTCAAATGATAGACGCAACTTTTATAATATATATTTTTTGCTAATTTAATATATTAGTCGAGACTCGATTTCGGGCGGAAAGTGGTGAACGGAGTGGTGTCTTGACACTAGGTTCTCTATACCACTCTGCTGTGCGGCTAAACGCGTGATGCTGTAAAATATAAATACCTTAATCATTTAATGTGTAAGAAGTAAGTATTGTTTTCTAATTAAATTGATAACTAAGGTTGATTTATCCTCTCATTAATCAATACAAAAGCAACAGCTGTACTCGCCGCAGAAACGAAATGTCTGTAAACATTAGCATTTCGAAATGCAAACGATCCCAAATTGCCTTTGTATTTTAAAAATACATCAACACGCCGGCGTCAGGCGTCGAGTGAAAAGAATTTAAAAATGTTACACAGTTTTGCCAACGGTGTTGTAGGTAGCCGCTCTCGCAACATAACCTTGAGCGGTGAGAAAGTTAGTTACGTATAACATATATTGTATATAATCGTCTAGTGTCTAATATCACAAGTGTTTAGCCGACACTCGTTGTAATTTTGTTTTTTTCAAGCGAAATGTTTTCATATTGTGTGCAACGTTAGCTTTAGTCAAGTGTACTTTTACCTTCAAATTTTTACTTTACGTTCAAATTTTTATACGTTTTCTAAATATGTATTTTTCAATTTCCTAAGTGTGCGATTAACACTTTAAAAAATGTAAAATAAAACATATTTCTTGTTTGCGAACAAGAATATATTAACAACGTTCAAATAAAGAAAAAAAAAATATATTAACAACTTTCAGAAGGTTTTATAGTATAGGTATTTAAAAAAAATTCAATACAATATTTCAAAATATGCCTTTTCTATTTAGACTATGTCATTTTTTAATTTTACCGCTCTGACTCCACCTTTAAGTGATTAAGAGACGCTAGTCCGAGAAGATTTGAAAAATATAATGGTCATTTACTTAGATCGGCTTAATATATGTATAAGTTCATAATGAAAAGCGAGTCTTGTTATATCTCCCTTTAAGTATGATGAAACTTAAACCCACTCTATTCTAATTACATTTTAAGAATATGACTAGAATAATATTGTTGGTAACTATAGAAAAACCCATGGAAATGAATGTCTTGACGGCGGATGTGTGCACCAGATGTTATATTTCCGTTTAGCCACGTTCCCCGTCGTCGCGAGGCACATGCTAATTTCCACGATGGACGGTAATTAAATTCAAGGTGATATATTCAGAAATTGTTATTTTTAAAGAAAACATTCTGTAAAGACAGACATTTTTATAGTATTGAACACGTTCCCATCACAAACAGACGTATATATATATATATTTAAGCATATATATATATATATATATATATTTATTTATATATATTTAAAGCAGTATCAGCATTTAAAATTACAATTATAAAGTAATTCTTATATTGTCTGTTTAGTTCCAAGAAGCCGTATGCATAACTTAAAAATAAATGTAAATAAAATACAATACGTAGTGTAAGTCAATAATGTTTACTGAAACCTGAACAGTAAAATGGATTTCCGATTTCAGAGTGTCGATATATTCAAGAGTATTTCTAGTGTGTTATATGACACAAGAAGGCTTTTATATACATTAGTCAGGCTCGCTGAAACATTCTGACAACACTACCTAGTATCTACATGTGTATGTTTGTATGTCACAGCTCGTATATGTAGATATGTAAGTTTTTAGTAAATATATATATTTTTTATAACATTTTTTTAAAGTGTTATCGCACACTTAGGAAATTAAAAAAGAAATATTAAGAAAACGTATAAAAATTTGAACGCAGCGGGATTTGAACCCGCGTCTCGCCCCGGTTTCCATTTTACGCTGGAAATCCAGACATCCGACGCCGCGCTTCTTAATGAATTTTATTATAGTTGATAATTAGAGAGGTGTATCTTATTTATTATTATATGTATTTACTTAATTCTTAACCGTTCGTTTTATTACAAGAACAAAGTTTATTAATATTTTTTTGTTTTTTATATGTCTACAATGTATCGTTTTCAAGAATTACACTAAGACCGATTGATTCAATCTTGTTTAAAAAGGAAAATCCTGAAAATCACTTTAGTTACATATTAGATGTTAGTTTAAAAAGGCTAAACAATGATGGTTAGATGAAATTGTAATAGTAATGGGTATTGCTTGAAGTTCTCGAACATTTGATTATCGCCTTATATTATAAACGTTTTGGGTCGTATCGCGTATAATTTTTCGGCGAGTGAATGTCAAAGGCCGTCCTTGATATATACTATCTATGTAAATTTTCAATGTTGCGAGTTGAACGTACCTATGTATTCGTGAGATAAAGACGGGCTACCGTTTTGGTACACCTGTTATCTAAAATGAACAATTTAATCAGTATTTCTTGCCTTCACTTCGTTATTTTGCTATATTTGCTTGTGACAATCTCGTGATAACTAATAACGATAATATTATTAGGGAATTGAAATATTTTTTTATTATTGAAGTTTTTGTTTTGAAAATGAAGTCATTACGGTCCAGTGGTATAAATGGACATGTAATGTTTGGGAAAACAATTCTTCGTATTCATTAGGCTCTACTTTTCCGCTAAATTAGACAAAATATGAGAATGGAGTGAGTTAATTAGAGATAATCTCCAGAAGGTTTCCATTTCAAGTAGAAGATTGTAGAATTAGGTGAATGTAATGTAATGTAGAAATGAAAGGGTGAGTTTATAATGAAATAAAAGTCACGTTTTATATTCCACAATGCACTGATATAACAACAAAAATTTGCCGGCAACAATATTTATGAGGTCGTGTGTAATAATGGAATTAGTGAGTTTCGATACAACATGCTGTACCAAAACTGACTATTATATAATAATAGTTTAAAAAAATACTTTTTGACTTATATAATTTATGTATTTATTTATTTATTTATTCAGATTTGTTTATGCCTGTTTGTGTAAATATTGTTTGGTAATGGACCTTTTCTTAGGATCTTGAAGTACCTGTAGGCGGTTTGCTATAGCCGTCAGATGAATCGTTCACCTTGCCTGGCTTTTTATAGAACGGTTGATGCTACGAGAATATAAGAGAAAATAATATAAAATATCCAAAGGTAAGCTTCAAAGGCCATTCTAATAATATAATAATAATTTCTATACGCATCATCTTTTTATTAATGGGTAGTAAGAATTTTGTCCCAAAACACTGATTTTCGCTTTTCGGTCATTATTTATTTTATCCTCCGCTCTGGTCAGACAAAGCGCGGCGTTGAGTTACGCTACCCAAACACGCAATGTCTCGAAGTTGGGCGGAAAATGGAGTAAAGGAGTGTCTTTACACTAGGTTCTATAAAAAAAGGCTATCCGCATACAAGGGTGCTATGCGTATGTATAGCTGATTATTATATTTTCGAGATTTAGAGTATTACTTTGTATAATAGTATCATTAAAACAGATTGGTGCCGATGTTTTTCAGTAACAAAAAATAAATAAACAGAAAAGTGTTAAAATTAGTGTTAAAGATAGTGATTTAAACTTGCAAATATAATTTTTAAATATAATTCTACTGCAGTTTGCAGTTTGTTTGTTTTTATCGATGCAAAAAGCAACAAAATAAACATTTTTAAAGTAATAATACACTTAAGTTACGAAAGAATACGAAAAACGTTAAAGAAAACGTAGAAAACATTATATATAATTAGCGAGACTGTAATCAGCGCCTCTTGCACAGTTTCCAATACGCATGGGTTCGAATCCAGCTACGTTCAAATTTCTATACGTCCTCCATAAATGTAACATAGGCGAACCGAAAGCCGGATGTAGTACATATGACTTAGCGGTCAGAGCGCTTGAACGGTTTTCAAGAAGCCCGGGTTCATCCCTCTGCGCTTAAATTTTATACGTTTTCAAAATATATGTTTTTTAATTTCCTAAATGTGTGAATAACGCTTTAAAAACAATGTTAAAAAAAGACGTATTAAACAAAATTGCAGGTTAGCCTAATGTGTAAAATATAGCTTGCCGAGTCTTGTCTAAAGACTGGATGTCTCGACGCTTATCGCTACGATAACGACTGCCCATTTAGGAGGGCGGGTGAGGTCACGTATTTCCACACTTGTTTTCATTATACTTCAGCTTAATATTTTGTGTTAATGCGCAGTATATAGATTGACTGTTTCATATCGAATTCGTTTTTTTTAAATTAATTATTTACTCTCACCACCTCCACCTCAAGACTACCTGTGACCACGGACTACTGTAACTGTACTGTATTCGAAACGTCAGGTCCTAAAAATTTATTTACGAATACCAAAATTATGCGCGATTAATCCGGTGAAAAAAATTTCATTTCAAAATGTGTAATAATCGCGAAAATCAAAGAACTTATTAAGTATTTACTCTGTTCAGGAGCTTATTGAGTGGGTTAGAAAATATAACAAAAGTATACGAAAGCTGGTGTAACGTCTATAAATTTATTATATTACAAATAAGCTTACATATTTCCATAAGCAGGATGTGAATCTACGACCTCTGTGTAATTACTGTCAGACGCATCTCAACTTCGCTATGATGACGTTAATCTATGCAAATACACTTATATAATGTTTAATTATTAATTCCTTGTAATAGCTGTAGCTATTTTAAATTGTAAACTGTAAGGATAAATAAATTAAACAAAGCGGTAGCTTGTTAGAAATGTGTTAGAAAAAAAAATATTACTGATTACGGAAAAATATTGAAGATAAAGGCTTTCCTTGCGTAACTCTAAGCACTATCGTCAACTGATCTATCGTAATTTTGACACGGTGGTATCACTTGCCACGTAATTTTCTTTATGGAGCGATATTTACAAAATTTCATTAATTAGATTAATTTTCATTAATTTCATTAATTACAGAAGGCGTTACATTATAATTTATTTTTGTATTCACGCATCTCTATCGGATAACAGAAAAAGCTAAGTTGTGAGTCATTTCGTTTTCCGCTTTTCATTTAATTTAAACGCCATGGCGCTTAATTTTTATCACTAAATTCCAATAGTTCAGCCAATACAAAGGTATTAGATGAACTTTTGTACTAGGAGAGCGAAAATAAATATTTCTCAGAATATATAAAAATTACAAATGTTTCAATTTGTTAATACATTATATACGAATTTAATTTGTAACATATACGCGAGATCTGAAGACTTATAGTTAAACGGAATCGGAAGGCCTAATTTTAACTCAAAGAATCAACCTCATCAACTCAAAGAGTACCTGTGACCACAGACTACTGTAAAGTGTACGAAACGTCGGGTTTCGAAAATGTATTTTTGAATACGAAACAATATTTTTTTCTATGTATTTGCCAGAAGTCGCTAAGATCCAAAATGTTGGTTCAATTGAAAATAGACTTACGCATGCCAGAATTGACCCTGTCACTACATATCGAAGCAATAAAGAAGTATTTGTGTATTTATTAACAGTGTATGTAATGTTAAAAGAAATTGTAGGTAACACTTAAGAGGTAAAAAAACAGCCATAACAGCGTACCCATTTTCAAGAAACTAGTGTCAAAGTGCACCAACGGAACCTAGTTCGTACTAGAAGAACACATTGGTCTCAAATTGCCGTCCGTAAATGGGTAATTGCGTGTCGAGTGGCGAAATTCTACGACACGCTTTGTCTCGCAGAGCGGGGAAATTAAAATCATTTAAATAAAATAGTCTCTGTGCTGGTGCACCCCAGTATTAGCTTGAACCATTTGATTGCATACAACGTAGAGCCATTCGGAACGTTATCGACCCAGAATATGTGAAAGGCTTGACGTTTCTTCATTGTGCGTTCTATACCGCATTTATCATGGGAAGTGTTCTGGGGAACTGTTTGACTTGATTCTTGCCGCTGAATTTTCCAACCGCACAGTACAAAACTGACTGAATCATATCATCGTCAAACTTTGGATACGTGGCACTGTACTACTATACGATTTCGTACTAACTTCCTTCCACGTGCTACTCTACTGTGGAATGGCTTAGCAGCGCAGTGTTTCCAGGTTGATTCGACATTTAACGGAACTCCTTCAAAAAGTGCGTCTTTCCACCTTAAAGGCCGGCTACATCCCTGTTACACGGGGTCGTAAGTGGCGGTGATCACTTACCGTCAGGTGACTGGAACACTCGTTTGCCTTGTCGATAGAACAAAAAAAATAAAAATTCTCCCGAGTGGAATCGAACCCACAACCAATAACGCTTACAGTCAGACAATTTACCACTGCGCCACAATGGCCTCTGCTATAAAAGGTATTGCCCATAAATCGTTTTTATCTATGTTTCAAGGCCCGGCCGTATCTTTCTTTCAATGTTGTCCAACTTGTCCTTGTCACCTCTCAAGGACACGACAAGGATAGCGATAATAATCGATAACTTAATGTTTTATTTTTAATATTGTATTATATATTCAGCTTAACGATGTTTCCCCTTTACTTGGGTAGGTAGAGAGAACCTAGTGTCGGGACACTCCGTTCTCCATTTTCCGTTCGAATGCAAGACATTGCACCATAGCGGAAAAATTAAGATAATTTAAAAATAGTTATTACCCCGAGTGGGAATCAAACCCACAACGGTCGAGTATACAATAAGAATTATATAATGTATAAAATATATTATTCTATCTTAAACTTTTTTAGAGTATAACTTACATAATACAAGTTTTTTAACCTTAAAAATCTAATGTTTTTAAACTAATGATTACATTAAAATAATTAATTTTCAAATAAAAACGTTATTTTGTAAGATTTTTTTATTTCAAATTACATTAAGATTTTCAATTTTTTCCTAGTAGGTGTAATAATTCTTGTTGTTCATATTTTATTGTATAATACTAATGTTAAGTTTACTATAGTAATCAAAGGAGCTTTCCCGCTGGGTTTTGGGATAGTATCGGGTTTACAACTGAGTACCTCCGTACAGATCCTCCCATCAAGCCTTATGCACTTGCGGTCTGCATAAAAGGCATTTCCAAACGTCACAAAAAAGGCTATAAGAAATAAATAAAACTTGCAAATATATTTATTCAAATAATCTCGACTGTACAAGATGTTACTTCAAATTTGTACTACATAATCGTACTCTAGTTTAGTCCGGGCACACCATTAGTATAACAAAAAAAGGCATGAGTTAGCAAAGAGGCCACGATTAGTATCGATTTTTATGTCAACACGCCGAGTTGCCGGCGCTTTGAGAACGGGAAAAATGTTACTATAGAACATCAATAACTGCAATCGCGAGTTAAAAATACAATCAACTTTACAAAAGGTATTGATGGACCATAGATACTGCCAGTTGTTTTAACAATGTAATGCCTAGTTTTATTTTTTATCTTACACGTATCATATAGAAATTATTTATTTATTTTCTTATTAAAAATATAAAAAAAAAATGATATATTTATAATATATTACTTCATATAGTTTTTACGACAGGCAAAAAGTTACCAATTTTCCAACCATTTAGAGGCATGGTGTGTGCTAAATGGAGGAACTTGACGTCGCTTTTTATCTAACTTGATCAGAGAAATAAGTGTTCAAAGCCATAATCATTGTAAGTATACAGTGAAATAATATGACTTTATTATAAACATGTGACTGGCGGAGAGATGTAGAATAAGACTGCAAAAAAATACTATATATAAATGCGATAATAGCTCTGTGTGTTTGTCTGTAACGTCATAACGGCCAAACCACTGAACCGATTGTGATGTAATTTCATCTAGAGATACTTGAGGGTGTTGGGAACATAGGCTACTAATATATCTTTTCTACATGTTTTTTTAGTTTTCCTAGAATTTCATTGTATTCTGAAAACGCCGCAAATAGTATGAAACAGCTTTAGCTTACGACGGCGAAGCCGCGAGCTGGTTCTAGTAACTATATATATTATATATAATTACTAGAACCCGCTCGCGTACTAATTGATTCCCGTAACTCCATTGGTCTGGCCTTTATGACTATGACTTCCGTTTATCACCATTTATTGTTTACAATGAAACTTGGACTTGAAAGTATAATAACTTCCTTTAAGGTTGTAATTGTCTTATTTGGAAGATTTCCACATCAGATGTTTCAGATGATTATATATTTTTTTCGGCTTAAGGCTTTTCGCTCTCGGCAGACCTTTTTTATCGGATGCCTAAGTCCTACGAAGAACACACCCTCAATTTCAGATCTATACGACCAGAGGCTGTGCGTTGATCCGTGTCATTCATGAAAAAGCATTTTATTTGTATTAATAGATACATTGTGTAGTTATTTCTTTGTACTTATATGTATAAAGGCTGTGGAACCGCGTCTGTAACTTTAAATTCCTTGTTTTCATTTTTAAATATATCTGTTTAATATTTTCATCTTTTCAAAAGTAAACCAGATTACTTTGACAAGAATGTTCAATTTAAATAGAAAAAAGCAAAGTATTATAAATTTAAAGGTCATCGTGGAGCAGTGAGACACACGCGATTGTGGATTCAGTACTCACTCGAGGGTACGATTTCACTTCCATCCATGCCAGGCCAGGAGTTCTGTGTTTCGCATTAGGGCGAAAGTGGAGAAGGGGTGTCTTCACACTAGGTTATTTCTATAGATCCTGCTATGAGAGAAAAGTCATGAAGCTGAAAATATGTAACATACATACTCTTAAACTACTACTAAAGAACTACTACTTTATAAACTTTTAATTTTGATATTACTGCTATTAAAAAGAAAAGTGGAATACGTCCAAAGTCAAATATTCCAGTTTTAAATAGAAAAAAAAAACACTGGTAATTCGGAAATACTTTCAAGTGCACAATTATGTTGCTAGACCAAGAGAAAGCCACTGAATAGACTTTTTTACATTCACTAATCTTTCAGTACTTTTAGTTCGGTTGATATTAAAAATGTAATTTAGATCACATAAAAGCTATACCTATAATTACATATCGATTTTCCTTCAAGGAAACTACTACTAGAGTTGATAAGAAGTAAAATATTGATGCATGTTTTAAGTTGCCGATCGTGGCGCAGTTAACCAGTGACTGACTCACTATTCTTGTCGATCTCCTCTTAGGGGAATTGGTCAAATTGAAAAAAACTGTGGCGTTGGGTTCCGCCTAACGCCTAACATACAATATCTCCGAAATGGATAAAGAGTGAAAAACAGATAGTTTTATCACTAAAGTCTCTGTGCCTCCGTTAAATAAAGTGGGAGACGAACGAAGACAATATATGTGCTAGTACTTTACGTTTTTTTTTTCAATATTGTATAGGATATGATTTTATATGTAAATGTAGAAATAAAGCACGCGTGGGTGTAATGTGAGGAAAATACTTGATATAAAGGCGAAGGCGTCAATCTTAGGCTTATCATCGCTTAAAATTGCCAAAAAAGCCATCAAAGGCATATGAAGTGATTTGACAAAAAATAAGCTACTTGTTTGAACCGAATATGAAAGTTATTTATAGTAAATTTCCGCACTAAACCATATTTTAATATATATATGAAAGTATATATAAAAGTCATCCGATACTGAGTTACGGTCGACGAACAACCGAAAATATTAGGCATCGGAAGCTTCAGACATCCCCATCTACATGCCTGGTTGCCAGGGGAGCACTAAGAGGATTTCCACCTCTTATGCTTACAGGAACGGGAAAAACTTTCCCCCGCATAGCAGGGTATTCAGAGAGGACCTAGTGTCAAGACACTTCGTTTTGCACTTTCCTCCCGAATTCGGGACGTCGCGTGTTGATTAGTGCAATTCAACACCGCGATTTGTCTTACCAGAGCGAAGAAATAATAATTATTTATATATAATCATTTCTCTGAGTGGGGATCGAACCCACAACCAATCATGTTTGCAGTCTGACTCTAGATAGTATATAATATTGTGTAAGTAGTTAGTATAGAATATATACTCTTATATAGCTAGGTTTGTTACGTTCTAGATATTGTAAAAAAAAACTGAATATTGAAAAGGCAAAAGAGAGTTAAGAAAAATAAGTGTATTTAATAAAAATGTCTGCAAACCATTTCAAGACATAAGTAAGATAAAATCTAAGCTTGCTGTTTGGTAATGGCATGTTGAGAGATTGTTATCAGCCTTATGAATTATTTTCAGACCATATAAATTGCGAGTAAATAAAATTTTTTATCAAACTTGTCGTGGTTGTCGATAATAATCCATATGTTTTTATGATGACGAAACTGTGGAGACGTAATCTTACGAATATTGATATTCTGGGGTTTTTGCAGTTCTAGGCATATATTACTATTTTAAGTGCATATCAATTATTATTTATCTTAAAAGTTTTTCAATTTTGTTAAAAAAAGATGTTAAAATTTGCTATTAAAAATGTGTGTAAATTTTCATTGCGGTAAAAGAAATGGAAATTGTAAGTAGTCAAGAGGTCATCGAGGCGCAGTGTGACAACGTCTGACTGTATACGGGATAGTTGTATGTTCGATTCCGACTCGTGGGAATGATTATATTGGTGCGCCGTAGAGTTTGGCGGCTTAACATGGAATTTCTCAGATTCGGGCGCAAGGTGGAGTACGGAGCGTCTTGATATTAGGTTCTCTCTGCCTTCCCTGCTATGCGAGAAAAAGCGTGAAGCTAACAAAAAAAGTCAAAATCCTCATCTATTCTTTTATAATAATATTTTATTTATTTATATATTAACATTAAATTAATTAGGTTGTTTTTTTACACAAAAACTACAAAAAACTATATTAGCATTTTCAATCATATTTACTTTAGGCTTTCTTCGGGTCAAAAATAAACCAGTACTAGGTATTACATTACTTAATTCTTCAGCCGTCGAATAACAGGAGGAAAACAAAAATATTTGAAACCTAAATGTACTGCCAAAAGACAATGAACTGCACAAAAAAAAATTGACGCAACGTTGTAACGTATTAGATATAAAAATATTCAATAATCTTAAACTGTAAACGCAATTGGTTCTAGGTTCGATTCTCTCTCTGGAGGATTATATTTAGATTATTTTAATTTCTCTGATAACGTAAGGTGAAAATGACCATTTTATTTAGCCTAGAAATAAACTTGTAACCGCTTATTGCAATTTATTAGTTCATTATTTCTAAAACAAATGAAAAATATTGTAATTTTGCACTCCTTTTATTTGTTTTATTCGATAAATACATCAGAATAAATACTGTTATCTAAATAATACTGTTAACTAAATGCGATATAAATAAGCTCTCACGCAATGATCACAATACATTTATATACAAGAAGAAAACGTTCGAAACATGCCAGCTATGAGTTATACATTTACAAACTTGCATTTTTTGTCTGTTAGACGTGTTATTTGGCATTTTTTTAGACACTATTTTTGGATGACATTGATAATAGTCGAGTAGTTAACTTTACGCAAAAGCTATTTATTAGAGAGACCACCGCGGCCAGTGGGGCAGCGTCTGAGTGAAAACGCGATTTGTGGTTTCAGTTACCACACGGGGGAATGATTATATTTAAAATAATTTCATTTTTCCACTTTGGTACTTAAGACAAAACTCGGCGTTATCGCCACCACTCAACGCGATATGTCTCGATTACGGTCGGTCGGACAGTGGAGAACTAAGACACTAGGTTCTCTCTGACTACCCAACTATGAGGGAATAGTGTGAAGCTGTAAATACACTGTTTGTTACTGAATGTTAAAGATGTTTATGATAATGGCTTAGTAATTGGAGTTAGAAAGATTTAAAGGTAAAAAATTACTATTTATAATTTCTCAATAATTCTTGATTTTCGTGGCACTATTCGTGGAGTGTGCCAGTGTTTGTTGGTTCTATATTCATATGAAGAACGGAGGGATTTGACACTACGCACTCTCTGAGTAGCCCGCTATGCGGGAAAAAGCGTGAAGTAGCTTTTTTTCTGTATTATTAGACAGTGTAACGCTAAATTCTGTAATAAATTACAAGAGATGTGTTAGTTAAGCAAATTATTATCAAGTATAAGTCATTTTATAAAAAATTGGTTGGAAGGTAGAATTTAATATTTTAATAATATTTATAAAACAAACGACGTATTGTTTTGATATTCTTTAAATAAATGTTTTATTAAAATCTACTGACATCTTCGATCAAGTATCAACATGAGTAGTTGATCGAAGACCTACATACATAATATATCTGTATTATTTTCTAATTTGCCAAGTAGTGTTGCATACTTTTAAAGATTTACGTATTACATAAGTATGGCATAACTCCAATTAATTTTGAGATCTCTTTTTACGAATATTTCAGCATAAGACATAAAAGCGAAAACAAAACAAATAAACTCGTGGTTATAAGTTCAGTATGATTAAAAATGCTTTTGTAATTCCTAATATACGAGATAATCGAAAATACGCAATAGATTGACGGACACATTACGGTCCATTCGATTTCGTTTGATTAATATCGGTTACTGTAAATGAAGGTTGCAATTTGAAATCTCCGTACCAATAGCTTGTTCATTGTGTGATAGGCTGAACTGAATGGTGGAATTGTTTGTTGGTGGCATTCTTTTTTTATGATTTTTAGCCTCCGGCCAGTTGATTAGTTGATCTGAAATTTGGTGCATAGCTTTGGTTATAATGACAATACATTTTTCCGATTAGAAATTGAACCGACATCTATCACGATCGCGGTTTAGTCATACAATGCCCCACTGCGACACTATGTAATGAAGACTAAAATGACATAAGGCATATTTATTATACATTTCTATGCAACATACATGTTTGTTGTGAATGAACGTAGTATGGACGTCATTGCTAGGATGACCAGTTTGCGTGGCCAGTAATAATGGCAAAATAATTAATTTTGGATTTTACCGTTTATCCTGTATTTTTTTTTATTCTAACTCATCTTCTGCATTTATAGACGCGAAAGATGCCAAATCGTTGGTATCTTCTAGCACATTAGGTCCTAACGGTGGTCCATTTTAGATATATTACGTGTTGGATTATTAGTATAGAATTGAACTTGGTCAAGCAATTAAAATATTAATGTTTTTTTTAATTCACTAGTAGAGGTCACTATAAATTAAAAAGCTTTCATTATCTTCTCCTGCCAACAACACACCACTGAGGTTGATCGTCATATATCTAAAAAGTATGCATATATAAGACTTCATTACTTTTATCTCAAATAAAGACAATTTACGCAAGGAGTTTAAAATTTTTGAAATATTATGTTTTTAATAAAAAAAACACAGGTTGGAAAATGCAATTCCTTTATCATACTGAATATTTCGGTATGACACTAGAAATTTCATTCAGGTTTGCTTGATTCTACGGATCGCATGTAAGGTGTCGAAGTTGACCAAAAACATTTTGTGTTTACAGTTAAAATGATCTCAAAACAACTAAATTATTAACTTACTAGCGACCCGCTCGCGGCTTCGCCTGCATAACCTACACACCTATTTAATTATTTCAGTTTTTTGGCCACCTACCGCGATAACGCATCACTTAAATCACAATCTTTGCTTATTTTTTTTATTTAATATGTAGAATTTTTTATTATGAACTGTTTCAAATAAAATAAACACTTAATGTTAGGGAAGGCTTACTAAAACACAATAGTGAAAACTACATTAAAACCGGTTTGGCCGTTTCTGAGATTAGCGTGCACAAACGCACATACAAACACAAATAAACAGAAATGAAAATTAAATTTTATTGTTTACTGTCCCGTTACATTAATAAATACCTCTAATAATATATTTTTTTCAAATATCATCCACGTACAAACAGCAATCAGTTACATTGTTATTATATATAGATTACATAGTATCCTTTAGATTTATCCCAAGTATATAGAACAAGATTTTCAACGGTTGCGAAAAGTCCTTGTTACTGAAAAAACTTGGTAAGCCGGTTCGCAGACGTGTGCAAAATATAAAAACGGCTACTACTCTTTGGCGTCATAGCGTTTTCGATAAATATAACATTATGTATGCACATAAATACGAAAAGATAACGCATAGAATATGAGTTTATAAATATACTTAGTATAGTAGTTTGAAACTCTGTGTGAACAGTTTTCCTCATCCGCTTACAGAACTCGTACTTTTTTGGTTGTACAGGAAATTGTACAATATTTTTAATAATAATTATTAATATTAAAAGAAATAAATAAAGTTATAATTATGCAAAATCAATAAATTTCTTAGAGTGGTGGTGACGGAGTTTTAATATGCTAAAAAGCTATACGTTTTTCTGTATTGGCAAATAGAACCTAGAGATAATGAATATAATTTATTCCCAAGCGGAAATCGAACCTACAACTATCGCATTTATTGATGTATGGTTTATCACAAAAGTACAATTACAGTATTAAGATTAAGAATGGAACATTGAATACAATATAGTAAATTTTGTAATAATAGTGATATTTATTCTTACAAAAATTATACATTCTAGTGAATTATATAAAGCGAAGATAAAAAGAAAAACAATATATTTGCGTTTTTAGATTCTATAAATGCTCCTAATCTAGAGTTTACGATGTGATTGCCAAAAAATTACAATTTTATGTTCATTAGGTAGGCGACTCAAACGAGGTACTGGAGAATTAGAGCCCAAGAACGGTCTACGAATGGGAGGCTGTAAATTATTTAAAGGATTTCTAGGGAATTTATATGGAATTTTTAAATATCTACAATCAGTTACTGCGCCTCGATGAACTTTTTACATTATTAACAATATATGTTATTCTAAATTAACAAAAACAAATAAAAAACAGTAAAAAGCCTAACTTGGTCGCTAATCTTGAATCCTCTCATTTGACTCATCCTTTATGAGTATGACCTAGGTATTAAATCGTCTTACTTACCGTAAACGGATTAGGAATTACAACTGTTTATACTTAGGCCATTAACATAGTACTGTTTTAGTAATATTAAAAACATATTATTTTAATAGTCATATAAGTATTTTTATTTCCTTGTATACATACAAGGAAATATATTTAGAAAACAAATAAAATATATAATAAGTCTATAATTTTGTATAGCATTTCATACATAAATCATTGCATTATTTCCATTTATTGTTATTATAACTTAGGAGTGTTATCACAAATATGGTGTGTTGGGTAACGGTCCCAAACACCGAGTTCACCTCAATTTGTTACACCAGTGGAAACGCTCTAATGTGCGTCGCCTCGAGGTAATACTCTAGTAAGTGCGGCTTGAGGCTAATGGTGGTTGCAATACTATCGCATTTCCAATGGGGACGCAACATCAAAAGCCTTCCGTCTAGGTCGCTACATCAAAGATTAGAAATCTTCGAAAAGGAAGAGTACATTTTTTCACAGAAACCCTCAGAGTATCGTGATTTAGAATCTCACTCAGTATGAATACTCCAGAATAAATAGAATTTCCTTGATTTTATTATTGGACCTCCGTCACGCAATATCTTTTAAACTAGGGGAATGTGTAGCATTACGTGTAGGCGTAACTCAACACCGCGCTTTGTCTCAGCGGAGCGGCAAATAAAACTAATATAAGTATACAATGAGATATTTGGTTTTCGCGATTTTAACACATTTTGAAATTAAACTATTTTTAACCGAATACTAATAATATACGCGATTAAGCGTATATTATTAGTATTTGAAAAATACGCTTTAGAAGCCCGACGTTTCGAACACTATTCAGTAGTTCGTAGTCACTGGTAAGTTAGGTTAGGATTTACATATAATTTGTCCATCGAGTGTGGATCGAACCCACAACGAATCACGTTTGCCGTCAGACGCTGTCCCACACCACAATGGTGACCATTCGTTTAACAATGAATTATATATTTTATTGGCTTACATTGATTTATACTGTCCATTACGTAAAGTGATGTACTTAAAATACACGAAAATGACCGCATACTAGCTATATATAGATAAAGTCAAGACTCGAGAACAATGCTACGCATTTTCGCGATGCAAAACAGCTGTTGTCTGTAAATAATGGCACAACGTTTGGACAAATGCCGAGACGAGGTACTTCCTTGATTCAATCAATTTCACAAAACCAGAACGAGTAGACGCGACGCTAGTATATATTACATTTGTCTGTACGTACGTTTAAATTTCTGTTACGTAACATATGAAGTTATAATGAGATAAGTCTTAGCTGTAAATTGTTTGTCAAGATCATGTTTAAATGTTAAGAAGACATATTTAGAAAACTTATAAAAATTTAAAACGTACCGGGATTTGAACCCGCGACTCTTGAAAACCGTTCAAGTGCTCTGACCGCTAAGCCGTTTTCTAAATATAAAATATATTCATTCATTTCAATTTCCTAAGTGCGCGAACAATAAAAATAAGTTAAAAGTCTTGAAAATGTTTTATATATGTTTTAGTAATTTGTGAGTTGTATGCCGTATGGTAGAATGTATATGGATACATATTGAAAAAGACATATTTAGAAAACGTATAAAAATTTAAAAGCAGCGGGATTTGAATCCGCGCCTCTTGAAAACCAACCAAAGTTTTATACATTTTCTAAATATGTCTTTTTTAATTTCCTAAGTGTCCGAATAACACTTTAAAAATGTAAAAAACAATCGATACATATTGTTAACACTTACTTCTGTGATATGTACACCTACATTCAGAGTAAATAAATAAATAAAATATGCGCGGACTACGGACGGCAACGTCCGGTAGCCGGTGTATTTTTATAAACGTCACCCTACTGCCATTGCTGTCTGAGGATATATCGGGACTCTTGAGTAGTCGTTTATTTTGAAAAAATTTAAGCCATCCGTGGGCCCCTTGGACGGGGTCTTGGGCACGAGCCTTGTGTACTATTATGCTAGTGGGAAAAACGCTAATCGATCATTTTGTAGTTACGGTTAGGTAAAACATACTGATAAGCTTATTTATTTTCCACTTTCCGTTCATTTAGAGCAGGTGCAGGTGCATTATCATAGAACCAGAGTTAAAAAAATGTGTATTTCTTCCAGCCGTATTCGAACCTATAGCCATCATATTCAGTCTTGCTCGTACCAACTGCGTTACGATAACGTCAGCTTAAATTAAGACAATTTGTTTTATTTAAAAAAGAATCAGATCACAGATGGTTAATGGTTGTTTTCGCTCATATAAAATATGACGGACAGATTTTTTTTTTACATAACTTATAGGTACGGTAGTTTTACATAGTTTACGTCATCCTGACAATCCAATTACGGCTATTCAAGTAAAAACAAAGACGACAGTAGCTTCTAAGTTTCCAACTTATAATGGATTGCCAATTTGAGGCGGCAATCGAAATATTATATTAGATTTTCCTTCATCACATTTTATTGGTATCGCTACTTCCGAGGCCGTTGCTTTTACTGCTCTTAAAATCCGAAACTAAGAATGTACGAACTCCATATATGTTTTTTTAACATTTTTTAAAGTGTTATTCGCATACTTAGGAAATTGAAAAAGACATTTAGAAAAGGTATAAAAAGTTCCCGCTGCATTCAAATTTTTATACGTTTTCTAAATGTCTTTTTCATAATCATATATGGAAATGTCTTTTCTATATATGATTATAATTATGTTTTGTTTTATTTTTGACTTTGTGACATATCACTCTATTACTTTTTCTTCGTAATTTCAGAGACAAGATGTGTTAACTTAAATTTAAACCGTTTGGTAATCTAAACTTTCAAGTGCTTATTTTTTCGATACTTTGTTGATCAAACATTCTATTTTCTCCTACGTAAAAATGGCGAAGTAAATTGTGGCTAAAAACCATAAAATTGATAAAATAGAGAACAGAACAGAGGTGTTTATTGGATTTTGAAACTTGGATCCTTTAAATTATCTAATGATGGATTTTAATTTAATAAAGATCTCTGCTGGTAAGGAAATATGAAATTAAAAAAAAAAACAACTTTGTCACGCTTAGCAGGGTAGATATAAAATATAATATTGTACGCTTTCTGCCTTTTATCATTTATAAGGATGTAGAGAAACTTGAATTTTCATTGAATAATCGGATTATTGCTATTGGACCTTGAATCTTCGATAAAATATCAAAAATTTCAATGTAAAACAAAAATAATAAATTAATTAGATTTATTATAATTTAAATCTAGCTGAAGGAATGTAAATATTTAAAATGGTCCTATGTTTCTGGTTTGGTTACATAATACCTCAATTTCTCGATTTAGGCGAAAAATTAAGGATCATTACCACGCTTTTATTAGCTTTATTTATGCTATATCAATCAATGTAAGAAATATTTGCAATGCCTTTTAAACCCACTTCGTAATTACAAAAATTATTTCGTTTCTTGTTTAAACTAATTTGTACTATGTTTTTTAACATCGGACAAGCATCAAGATAAAAAAATATCTGGTTAGTCAGTAAATATATTTTTTTATGCACCTGATACGGTTGGAGTGTTCGAAAGAATGCACGCAACGTGCAAAAGGTGTGACTAGTAATTTAATATTAGCCGTATCTATCATAAAATACTTTTCTAGACTTACGAAGACTTACGTAGTTAAAAAATAACCTCTAAGCCATGCGTTCAAAAAAATATTTTTCTATTTTTTAAGGGTGCGAATAACACTTTAAAATGTAAAAAAAAAATATTGTGTGGCTCACTTTTATTACTATAGTTTAAATAAGATTTAAAATACCATGTCAATTTAAAACACCAATTACATTATGTATTGGTATAAATTAGTAATATTTTTTTATATTATTACTTTTATGATATTTTTTTCAATTTTTTTTGTATATTGATGTTTTATATAATCTGGAGTTCATGTCTAACAAGAGCTATACTGCTACTTTGGCGGAACTAAACGCCGCCCTTTGTTAAAGCTGACTTAATGTGCATTTGCAAGATCTATGATATTAGCTGGCTCTCCATGCTGACAATTTCAATTAAAACCTCTTTACCACAATAAAATTATTCTCTCACAGTTAAACACTGAAACTGTATTTTTTACATATTTATAACAAAATTAGATGTCATTGTGGCGCAGTGGAAGAGCATCTGATTGTAAACGCGAATGGTTCCGCCGCTCAGCATGCAATGTCTCGGTTCTGTGTAGAAATTGGTGGCTGGAGTGTTTCGACCACTGGTATGTCTCGAAATACCCTGCTATGCGGTAAAAGCGTGAAGCTGAAAAAAATAGCCATTGGAAACGACATTTCTTATAAAATGTATTCACACCATATAAGTCGATTTTGTTTGTTACTCACGCGTTATGATGATACGACTTTGTGCTAAATGACACACGCACACCTAACTAAAGGTACAATAGCTTAAAAGAGGAAATAATACAATATTTATATTTTTATTAGTCCTTGGTAAGGTTCGAGTATGATTGTTCACTTCTATATTCTTGTTTCAGCTATACGCTTTTTCCCGCATAGCAGGGATGTCTGAAAGAACCTAGAGTAAGGACTGCAGTCTCCACTTTACGCCCGATATTAAGATACTGCGTGTTTAGTGGTAGAGTGGACAAATGAAAATAATTAAATTATAATCATATTTCCCAGGGGGATTCGAACCTACAACCAATAGCGATTAATCAGTCAGCGGCTGCTCCACTGTGCCACGACATTATAAAGTATAAAATAAAGAAAAAACTATAAAAAAAACGCTCGAAAATAAAAAAGAATCTGTTAAAATGGTGTTGCAAGATTCTCTTACATGCATTTATGATGGATAGATAGTAGATTCAAATAAAAGAAGCATATTAAAAATTAATAATGTAAATTATTTCTACTTACTAATATTTTATAGCAATAATAAATAAATATTGAAGTCTTTTCAGTTCCGGCTGTCCTCAAAAGAGATTTGGAGCGAGCGGTTCCGTCGACTGTCGTTACGTCTGGAAACGTATAACATTTAGTAAATTAAAAACAATAACTTTTTAATTGTTCTAATTGCATATTATTCTTATTTCCTCCTCCTTCTACCATTTATCTTAAAACGTATTTGAGACATACTTTTAAAAAAGGAAAACCTAATAACCGTACACGTGATGTTTTTTCCTCTCTAAAAGTTAAAAGCTGTTATTGAGGTCTATAATGAAACCGGTGACAAATGTATGAAGACTCGTTCGATTAATCCGTCGATATATTATTAGTTCGAAATTAAATGATCGATTTAATATATTGCCATGTAAAGTAACAACTTAGATATACCGCAAGGAAAAAGTTACATAGAGAGAGAGGAGCTTTATTGAGGGAGCAGCAGTGCTGGCTTGCCTTGATGCACATCTTAAAGGTGTCCCTTAAGCCTACACTTGAGTCGTAAGTTCCAGGCATTGCTCCGAGTTTCTTTTTCAGCAATGCGATGGGATGGTATTCACCGTGCGGGTGTGAATTTATGAAATTTGCAAATGCTGGGATTTCATCTAATTTTTTATATACCTACAAAAAAAAACGGTACAATTCGGTGGGGTTCTCAATTCGACACGTATATATTTTTTTGTTAGACCACACATATTTTTGACAATTCTTTTTGAATGGGTAGAGTATACTCCAAATTGGGTCTATAAAAATTCGGAACAAGAATTCATAAGGATAGGAAAACAGTGGGTGATTATGTATTTACTTATACGTCGGTTTATTTTTTATTTTAACAAGTTATTATTTTTATAAGCCAGTTAAATATTTTAAACCTGATTCTTTAGTATAGTATACAAATATGAAACAGAATGTACTGGACACGTCATTTAATTTGTATTTTCACTGGTCATCCACTGTAACATACAGTATAGTTTAACTAACAACAAACAATACAGTGTTTTCATAAATGTACATAATTATGTATATTAGAGCCGTAGATGGTTTTAGAATGAGATAAATCTAGATTAAGCACGTACCTAGTTAGTCATAGAAAACAAAATATGATACTCAGTCCTTTACATTCCGTTATTTTAAGGGTTGTGTGGCAGTGGCAGAACTCAACGCAGCGCTTTGTCTTGACAAACCAATAAAATAATTATAATAAATCATAATATAACATGTTTTCAATATGGGTATGCTGTGTCTGGTTTGATAAAATAAAGAGTTAGGAAATATTACCCAACACGCAGAAACTAAATAAACAGAAAAGTAAGCGCAGACTTCTAACTGTAAGTTACCACCGTCTTGCTTGTCTTGGTCACCATTGCAAAATATGCTAGACGTTATAAAAAATGACATTGAAATAGATTTTTTACCGAATTAGAGAATTTCTCCCCATAGAAGTAGGCAGACAGAGAGGAACTAAACAGAAACCCTGTTAAACATATTTAGAAAACGTATATATTTTTTTGAATCATTCAAAAATTGATTTGAATACCTTGAAATTTTTTATACGTTTGCGACAAATATGTTTTTCAATTCCCCTAAAAATACGATTGACTTAAAATATTAAAATGGTTTTATCAAATAGCATTCTCTTTTTGCCAAACAACTGATCGTAGAATAATCTTTCAATAAAAATCTCTTTGCTAGTGATGCCACAACAAAATAAGTTGTAATAAGTGGGAAGAATTTCGACTGATCTCTCTGGCTGGATGCCCTGACGCATGGCTCAGGGCGTGGCGTCAGAGCGCTTGGACTGTTTTCGCGCCGGCGCGTGGCTTCGAACCCGCTGCAGTCACGCTGGAAACAGGTTATAATACGTGTGTTTAAATATGTTTTTATTTGAAGTATGATTTATAGCTAACATTTTTAATGTTATTGTATTAAATCAATTTCATTTTAGAAAAAAAAAATCGCTTGTAATCTCAGCGATCTGGAACCGCTCTTCATGAGGTGGTCCCGTTGCGTCAAAAATTTATACGTTTCTGAAATACAAAGTCTTTTCAATTTCCCATATGATTTGGTGCTGGGAGAAAATGTTAGACACTCTGTTCTCAGCTTTCTGCCCGGAATCGAGACGTCTAGCTCTATCTTACCAAAGCGGGAAAAAGAAAATAATTTAAATACAATCATATGTATGTATGAAGGTCGACTCCACGACCAGTGTGAACAGTCCAACACTGCCTACTGAATAATGCTTTAAATTAACATATTTTGTTTGAAAACACTAGATCACAAAAAGAATATAGCAAGAATATACATAAATTTAAAAATATTATCTGTCGATATGAGTTAATCTACGATTACTAGTGACGGTAACGAGATACGATAACCGGTGTTAGTATAAAGGGGAATATCTTGACTGACATGCTTTCATAGATACAAGTGTATGTAAATTGTACATGCAACACATTATATTATATAAGTTTATTATCATTGTGCTATTATATCAGAAACTAATCTGAGCCAGCGTGTTATGTATATTAGTTTTCCTTTTTAAACAGGAAATTTCGTAAATGCTACCCTGACACTTGTTGTTCGTTTATTTTAAATGTTTTTATTTTGAGAAGCTTTATATTTTGTATGGCTATGAATTAATTACTTATGGTATTTTCAGCGTCCAATTGCGAACTGGATTGTTGGGGGGTTCCATCTCTCTCTCTAGGCAAATGATTATATTTAAATTTCTCCGCTTTGGTACCTGAGACAAAGCGCAACGTTGAATTCCGCCACTCAACATGCAATGTCTCGATTTCGGGCGGCAAGAGGATACCGGAGTCTTGATACCAGGTTCTCTCTGACGGGTTTATGCGGGAAAAAGTGTGAAGCTGTAAAAAATTTATATCTTCGATCAGATATTATACTTAAATACCTAAACCGTATGGGCATAATGTATGACAAAGTAATAGAACGTTGATGATAAAAGTACAGATTTGTTTATCTACTAGATACTGGATAGTATTTCGATATTGAATGAATTTATAGGTATGTATGTGTTCAGGTAAATTTTTGTTGATTTCAGGCCACGGTTTCGAAACGCCATAAAATTTTTGTTATGAAATATGTCAATTTCCAATTTGGAAAATATTCAAAATCAACAGTTTTATCTATACTCTATATATAAAACTAAAAACAACAAACAAATTAACTTGTTTGTAACTTTTAACAGGATTTATAAAAATATGTAAGTTAGTCTAGTTCTTCAATATTATTTGTAAGTAAGGTACATTAATATAATAATAAAAATAAACAGGACTACCTAAATACTAAGGAGTGAAGGCGGTCAAATTTGGACTTTATTTTTGATGACAACGACTGGTAAGAAGAGTCAAGAGTCAAGAGTCCTAATGAAACGAAGTTGTGGGCGATAACTAGTCAATGCAGGAAAAATTAAAATAATAATATAATTTTAGTATTACTAAAAAATGTTACGCCATTCGTTATATATATGATTACATCATTACGAACTCGTTGTAGACGAGCTGTGGACTGCGATGCTGCGGTCACACTTGCGTAAGACATATGTATATTTTATGCAAATAAAAAATGGAGTGGAATAATATTAAATTTAGCAATTAGTAGCATTTTGTAAGTCACTAGATATAGTTTTCATAAGAACGTAATGTTTTTAATTTGTCTACTGCGTTTTGCAGATTCCATAGAGAGATCTTAGTGAGCTATCGTCTAAAGTTGAATAAAGACTACATATATTTTACTTTGGAGTTTGTGTATTCAGAATCATTGCTTGCTGGCTAATGAAACCAAACTGCTTTGTCCGTATAGAACAGGGAAACGCTGTAGGATTAGTACTCACAAAAATTATGTTCAGACAGCCAAATTAACTATATCACAATCCACTACACTTTTACACGAAAATTACTTTTATATATGAAAATTGGGTATTCACCCAATAATCATTCGACATTTAAATTATTTTCCCTTCTCTGCTTCAGTGCGACAGAACGCGATGTAAAATTACACCAATCTAAATAAAGGGGAGGACGGAGTGTTTTAACATTAGGTTCTAAAGACTGCCATGCCGGACAAAGTCTGAAGCTGTTTTTTTATTGAGTTTCATGGTATGTTAATGAAAATATATTTATACATTATACATATCGTTATATTGAATATATTAATAAGGAATTGTGTAAATATAAAATTAGTCAATGTCAAAATATTTTTACATTAGATAGAAATAAACTTTCTTTTTTATTTATGACATCGACAAATATGGCTGCAACATTACTTCAGAACGCGATGGCTCGCCTTGACTTCGTTTATCGAATGTTAATAGCAATTTGCTATTCAATTTCTTAAGCTGCGTTCCTCATGAAGTTATTATTATAGTAAGATGTATTAAAGATTACTTTTTAAAAAATATACAAAAAATTGTGTTTATATAAATAAATTATATTATATTAAAGCAATCATATCATAGAATGTAAATGATGCATTTGGGATATAACAATAAAAAAAATATCAATTTTTTTAATCCAGATTGAAGGGTAGTCAAGGTTTAACTAATCTCAAAATACTTCGTTCTCCACTTTCCGCTCTAAATTGGTACATTGCGTGTTGAGTGACGGAACTTAAACCCAAACAAGTAGTAATCAAATTACATTTTTATAGACAAATATATTTTTTTTTCTCAAGAATATAAAAATTATATACAATATGTTATATCTGCTTATAAAATGATAAAGAGCGTTGAGCTTCGCCACTAAACACGTAATGTCCCGAAGTCGGTCCGAAAGTGGAGAACGGAATGTTTTGACACTAGGTACTTAATGGCTGCTAAAAAAATTAAAACGTAAATTTATCTATGAAAGTTTATATATTCGTATTAGACTCACTCTAAAGACAGTACGCAGAATTCTGCGTTTATTATTATTAATTATTTCATATCGCTTCAGTAACTGTGAAACTTTATAAGTAAAGACCTCTTGATGTCATTTACAGTTTGGAAATAGATAAAAATGGAATAACGTCAATAGACAGATACGGTAACGATTTACGATTTTGTACTTCATGTAAACTATACTACCTATATATAATTACCTAAATAAATTTATAGATACATAGATTGGATATAAAAATACTGGCCTAATAAAAATTAAACTGTTTAAACTGCGATCAAAAATAAAGTTTACAGTCAGACGCTTTCTATCCCTGAAACACGTTAGACTCTAAGTAATAATTATTAGTTTAATTTTAATAAGAAATTGGATTGTTATTTTAACGTCCATATAATTCATTCAGAGAGGTGAATAAAATAAAAATAATATCAGTTAATCAATGACCGTCCTTGAGTGCTGAAATTATCGTACCTTTTTAGAAAACGTATAAAAAAGTTCAAGAACTTGAACGGTTTTCAAGAGGCGCGGGTTCAAATCCCGCTGCTTTCAAATTTTTATACGTTTTCTAAATATGTCTTTTTCAATTTCCTTAGTGTGGGAATAACACTCTAAAAAAATTTAACAAAATTATCGTACCGTATTTTATTACATTTTTACACCCTACCCGTCGATATATTATGTGCATACCTACATATATTTATGTAGGTAGAAAGGCTATAATACTCAGGTAGATTTTTATATTCAATGTATCTTACAACAGGAATTTCAAAAAGTTGTTTAAAGAACGATTACAAAGATGACATTCTTAAAGATAATGTTTCGGGTGATAAGAAAGATAATTATTTATAAGCATGACGAAACAGGTTGTGATTATTTTGATTATCTTCGCGTAAAGAAAACATATAATTAAAGAGTTATTTGATACCTTTAAACTTTGGTTAAAACGAAACCTATACCTTTAAAATATAAATGAACTAGCTACTTTCATAGTATTATATCTTATGGCATTACACTTAGTTCTATCATAGTCTTGCAGCAGCGAGCTATTTGTGCAATCTACAACTCGGGCCCAAAAGATTCCTTAAGACAAAACTTTAAGAAATATAATATATTGACAGTTGCGTCTCAATATATATTTAAAAATGAAATGTATATAAAGAAAAATATTAATGAATTTAGAAAAATCGGTGTTCTTAACACTAATACTAGAAATGGGCTGATTTTATCGCGTCTGTAACTCGATTGCATCGAATCCCGTAATACTTTTTATAGAATGTACGCTATTACAATAGGATCCCAGAAAACGTCCGAGAATGTAGAATGTTTGTGTGTTGGTTTATTACTTAATTAACGATTTTAGAAATGATAACACGCCTTGGGAAAAAAATGTTCGCTCCAGCTTATTTCAAAGGTATCATAATCACTGTAATCACTCATCACTAATAAATATGTAAATAATTGATTGGAAAAAAAAAAAAAAAGTCCAGCTGAGTTTCTTACGCCGGTTCTTCTCAGGTCTGAGGCATAACCTTTGCACAGTAAAAGACAAATTATAAATATTACAAAATATAGCTTGCACACACAATACTCCCATATATATATATATATATATATATATATATATATATATATATATATATATATATATATATATATAATTTTTTTGATAATGTCAGTTTCAAAATTAATTGCGCCATTATTAAAGCTAATAGGTAATATATTTTTATCTCACATAGATAACATTAGATACAGAACATTCACTAGAAAAATATTACAAATTATAATAAATCATAATATTATGTTTATATAAAATAAAAATAAAAAAAAACAAACAAAAAAAACTGAATCAATTTTTGTTGAAAGTTATATAGTCCTTATAGTTCTATTGCGGTACTTTAGATGAGGAAATAGAATAGCTAGTCATTTTACTGATAAAACATTTCTGATCGGGATACTGATAAGGATATAGGAAAAATAATATATCGGTTTCGGTTACCGATATAAAACTGTTTCGGATTATCCGACCGTTTCCGATAGTTTCGATTATGAATATTTTAGATTTATGAGAATTGCAACTATATTTCAGATATTATTTAATCAATTTCTTTAAGTTTTATATTATTTTCATGCCTTTGGTGAATTTTCATATAACCTCCACCCATTTCCGAAAATATCCCAAACTTTTTTATCTTATAGTTTAGGTTACAGTTACGTAGTTTTATAACATCTTTTTACTTCATAAATCAAAAATACAATCAAAACGGCTAATCTACCAAAACAATATATGATTTTCATGCCTTAATAACCTTTAAAAATCTCTATAGCCCTTAAAGTTAATTTAAAAATATACTCCAGTTAATTTATACAGCGCAAAATAACAAAACTTGTTGAAATGTCCAATAAAGCAAAGGTTATCTCGACTAGCAAGGTGAATACAAAATACGGACTGTGTGTGGGATGTTCTTTTGTAATTTGGACGAGGCTGTGGATGAAATAACTTATCAAAATTTTAAGCCAGACCCGGTACTTGATAAGGTGAATCCCACAAAGGTACTATCTTTTATTTAAATGATAACCAGTTTATTCACATTTTATTTAAAACAAAATCTGAGTTCTTTTAAATAAAGATTTAAATATATAATTAATATTATTTGAGAGCTTCTGCAAATTTTTATTAGATTTAAGTTTTTTAACGCATGGCAGGTAAGTTAGAGATAATAGAGATCCGAGTTCTGTAAATTATTACCGAATTCGAGAGATTGTTTGTTAAGTAGCGCAACTTAACACTGGGCCTTATCTTATCAGAGCGGACAAATAAATAAAGTTTCAATTTAAATTATTTTCTCTTATTCTCAATAATGGGGTTATAGGTGCCTTTTTATTACGAATCAATCACCTTTGTTTGTTCTTCATTGAACATGGCGTTACTAAAGCGATGTGAGCTTAATTGTTATGCTTGAACACCATCATAGAGCTGAACTGAACTGAAATGAGATAAGTAAATTAAGAGATTTATTATTACTGTCAATTAGACCGATACTTGATGAGCATGTCAAGTTTTCTTTTTATATCTTGTTTCCAAATCGAATTATACTTCACTTATGCTTAGTGTATTCAACTGGTTAAATTACCATTTTAATAGGCATTAACATCCTGTATCTATCTATCTATCAACCAATCAATCAATTATGGTAAATCTTGCAATATTATTTTAACCGGTGTGTCAAAATAGCGTTATAAGATTTTCCTAGAGAGAACATTTTAAAATGTGTCTGGATCCGATCCGAAATAAATCTTCTAATGTACCCGACATCTGCCCGGTGGAAGAGAAAACCTAGTGCTACAAACTTTCAGGTGGCGGATCCATACATCTTACCTTAGTTAGTATATATAGAACCTCAAACTACTCCATATACATATTAATCTATATTTATTACATGCGATCTACACTACCCCCACGAGTGACATTGAAGCGGATAATGCGGTCAGCGCTGAAAACCTCTAGGATGAATCAACATGAAAATGTATGTTCTAATTTTATACGAACATTTGCTAGGTTAATATTTTAAACCTTATATCACTGTTTATTAACATAAGAACAACGTAAATATTATTTATTAATTTATGATTAATGATATTTAAAAAAAAACTTTTAGAAACTATAATAATAATTTTAATATGACAGATTTCATCATCATCATTTCATCTTGCATTATAAATTTAAGCATTCTACACTTAATGAACATTTGAAGCTACAGTTAAATTCCTGAAACAATCGTGTTTACAGTAAAAGAAACTGTCCCACTGCGCAATTAAAAGTAGTCCTTATAAGTCAGCTATCTGCCGGTGAAAGTTTCGAAACAAATAGACAGACAGACTAAGAAAAATGGCAAAACATGTTATTTTGGTGTATACACCGTCCGTTGATATCAAACAAAAAGGGTTTTTCACGTACCAAAAATTTTAACAAAAATAAAAACCGACTTCAACGTGTTCTTGTGTCTACGACTTTCAATTAACTTGTTTTTAATTAAATAAGCATATAACCAACCAACCACATAACCAAGTAGGTATTATTACGAATAACTCAAAAATTACACATCAGCTAGAAGACTACACATCAGAAGCACTAGCTATCATATAAAAAAGAATAATCAAAATTGGTTCACCCAGTAAAAACTTATGTAAAACACACAAAAAAAGACAACAGGCGAATTGAGAAACTCCTCCTTTTTTTTAAGTCAGCTAAAAACTGTAAATGTTGTAAAATTACAAACCATATTATTTTAGCTATTTATCGTTTATTCCCTGCTATTCAGTTCTATTTTTTATTTAAACACCTTTTGCTTTTTGACATCCAATGGCTTCAAAATGCTTGGTTTATATGAACTAAACGACAACATTACTCATCCTATATTATATCGGTCATGTCATCCTCATCCAGAAATCATTATCCTCCGACGGATATAATATTAGATATTGTAAATACCATACCATTATGATAGTATATATATATAATGTAATTTTAATTTATGCATTGTATAATAATATATGTTATATAAAACAAGGCAAACTAAAATATTTTGAACTCTTTTAGGAACTACTTATCTACAAATAGTTATATTTTAGGCTAAATTAACTACGATAAGTCGATACTTAACGTTAACTTTAATTTTACTACGATTAATAAAGTAACAAAAAAAAAGTAATAATTTAAAAATCAAAAGGTACAGACTACGTTTTCTTAGAGCTTGCTGAACCCGTCAAATGTAGGAGATATCTAAAAATATTTAATATTCATTAAATCCACAACTAATGGGTTCACGACAACGATTCAACTGTACCATAGTGGCGTCAGCTTCTTCTATTACCTGCTTTCAGAAGATAATTTCACTACAAGTTTCACTAGAAGCATTTTATCCTCTTTAATAGATGTAACATTGTAAGTTCAATTAGAATATATACGTAAATTGTAATAAATAACTGGTATCATATATAATGTAAAAAGAAAATATTCCATATTTATTTAATAATGTATGTTTATCTAATTAAAAACGAGAACGTAAGCAAATCAAATAAGACAACAAACCAATTAAACATTTATTGTATGGTAATAGTGAAGCTTTACATATGTTTCTTTTTTTTCAATCTTTTTTAAAGTGTTATTCGCACACTAATGAAATTGAGAAAGACATATTTAGAAAACGTATAAAAATTTGAAAGCAGCGGGATTTGAACCCGCGCCTCTTGAAAACCGTTGAAGCGCTCTGACCGCTAAGCCATACGTTCTACATCCAGCTACGTTGAAACTCTTATACGCTTATTACAACTTATATTATAAATTGTAAAGTAATAATATATCCATCATTTTTTAAGTTGTGCTGTGTTTCGCGTCTCATCACACAATGGATCGATTTTGGCGGAAAGTGGAAAACGAATTATCTTGGCACTAAGATTACCCTGCTATAAATTTAATATGGTGAAATGAATGAACGAAGATAATATTTTTAAATTAATCTATATCCAAATTCTCAATCAGAAATTTAAATTTAAATTAATTATTATAGAAATATATTAGTTGATGTCAGCATTTTGACTTGACATTGACATTGACTTGATTGGACATGACAGGACATTCTTGACTTGACCTCCTGTTAATGTTGAAACTGGGACCAACAAATATATTACCTTTTAGGTTATATTTTCTTGTCTTTAAGACTTCCTTATTTTACGTTCTGGGCGTTCGTATCGTTTACTGCTTCAAGAAAATCCATTAAAAAAATAGAAAGTTTTATACAAACTCGCAAGCTCTCTTAGTGCTCTCGTACATCACTCAGTTTCTTCTGCCAGGTTGTTTTAGCTGTGCGTTGTCAGTCAGTCACTTAGCGACGCAAGCGTTTTATATATTATCTATATATATGTGATATATGATGGATAATGAAGGAAAAACTTTGGACTCCTTATTAAGAATATTATGTGATGGAAAGAGTATGAAATCTGGCATATACGGAAGTTTATACGGAGAAAAAGCGCAGATATCAATATTTCTAATATTATTTGAAAAACATAAAGTCAATAAAATAAATATTGGGAAACAAACAGTTAAATACTTTTAATATTTTGAGGCCATTATTCACTCATCTAGGATGTTTAAAATCTCTCTACAGAAAAATAAGTTGTAATATGGGTATAAGAATGTAATATGTAGAACGTATGGCTTAGCGTTTGTAATCCCAATATTTTAAAATGTTTATACGTTTTCTAAAAAGAGTATTAAATTTTGAAACAATATTAGTGATCAAAAAACCAATCAAATTTCCACAAAATACCAAATTATTATACACGCTGTCATATGTTTGACAACGGGGTTCAACGGGGTCCAATAGTAATTATAAATTAGAATTATTCATTTTTTATATACATTTATATTTAAATACATCTCAGTGTTATCATAAAAAGTACATATACAACAAAAAAGATAAACGATTTACATTTCAAACTTTTACATTTCATACTGAAGGGGAACATATCCGGTACGATTTGACTATAGTGACTCGTAACTCATGTCTCAGTGAGTTTGTTTTTATATGCTCAATAGTGAAGATTGTGAATTCAAATCCCTTTTGAATTTATACCCTTTAATTTTAACGACTCAGTATTTTCAGCTTCATGCTTTTTGCCGTATTGCAGGGTAGTCATGTAGAACCTAGTTTCCAGATATTCCGTTCTCCACTTGCCGCCCGAAATTGACATATTGTACGGTGGAACTCAACGCCGCACTATGTCTTAGGTACTAGAGCGGAGAAATTTTTTATACATTATATTTATATATTTGATGATTAAAGCGTGTAATCGTGTTGTAGTTAACAATATCAAAAAAAAAGTGTTTTTTTTTTATTTTTTGGACAAGCCAAACGAAAGTTCGGGTCATCTGATGGTAAGTGATCACCGTCACCCACGACCCCGTGTAACATCAGAATAACTACAGGGATGTTGCCGGCATTTAAGGTGGAAAAAAACGCGCTTTTTGAAGGGGTACTTTCAAATGTCGAATCGACTTGGAAACACTGCTGCTGATAGCCATTCCACAGTTGAGTGGCACGTGGAAGGAAGTGCCACGTTTCCAGATGGTGAGGATGGTATTTCGGTCGGTTACGTACTGTGCGGTTCGAAAATTCAGCGGCAGGAATCAAGTAAAAGAGTTCCCCAGAACACTCCTCATGATAAATGCGGTAGAGAACGCACAGAGAGGAAACGTCTCTACGCAACGCCTAAGTGTCAAGCCTACTACATTAATATACTTTCTTATATTTGTATAAATAAAAAAATATATTTGTTTTCTAATTCAAATAGAAAAGTGATGTACACTTTTATTTTTATTGAAAGAAAGAATATTAGTATTATAATATAAAAAATTAAACGCACAATAATAGTCAAGGATGTAACCGATTGCGTCACAAACGAGACCGGAATTTTCACCCATCACGGACCGGCTTTGTGTGAAATATATGCAAATATGCTTAGAACGCTTATGCAAATCGGTGTACGTAGGTCGCCTATTGTAGAAAAATTACAAGACTCCACGCTGACGTTGTTCCCTAAGTGTTTGGAAATCGTGATTGTAGATAGTGTATATGCATTTTTATTTTTTGAAATATCTCTATAAATACAGCATTACGCTTTTTCCAGCATAATGTTTCAAATATTTTATATTAAATCAAATATAATTATTTATAAATATTATGGTATATAAATTAAATATAAATATTTGGGTTTAAAATAAGATTCTTGCGCCTACAATGGAATAAATAAAAAAAAATACTGTAAGATTTTTTTGGTGATGGTTTTTTGATTTTAAACAATGTAAGTTTAGTTATAGGCTATCCTAGCGTAGTGAGACAGCATCTGATTGTAAACGTGGGCTCGATTACCACTCTCGGGAATGATTATATAAGAGAGAACCCAGTGTCGAGACACTCCGTTCTCCACTTTCCGTCTGTATTCCAGAATTTCAGATTCCAGACTACAGATTGTGTGTTTAGTGGCTTAACTCAACACCGCGTTTTGTTTTCCCAGAACGGGGAAATGAAAGTAATTTAAATATTTACAATCCACGTTTACAATGCTAGGATAGCCTATAACTAAACTTACATTGTTTAAAATCAAAAAACCATAACCAAAAAAATCTTACAATATTTTTTTTTATTTATTCCATTGTTGGCGCAAGAATCCTATTTAGGTTTATATTTGAAACAAAATGTGTTCATGAATAAGCAACGCCTTTGTTGCATCTGAAATTCATAGAAGACGAAATAAAATGTAGAGATTAAAATCTCTAAGAAATCTTATAAATAGATTTGATACATTACTTCAATGTTTAAAACATATTCAAATTATACATAAAAATGCGCATTTGCAATAATTTTATACATTAGTTACAATTGTTGAAATTTTGAGATGTTTAACTGCTGCTTCTATGGCCAGAGTGATTTAACGGCATTTCCTTAGAGAATTATGACCCTTATGACTCTAGTTATATTTGAATTATTTAAACTTATTTATATTTAAATTATTTTTATTTCTACGCTAAAAAGACAATGCTTGAAAATGGAACATCTTGACATTAGGTTTTCTTCAACTACCATACTTAGCAGGAATTGTGTGCCTTTTTATTGTAATTCTGAATAGTATGATATTACGAATATTTTTAAGAAAAAAGAGTTTATCATGGCACAGTGTGGCAACTTCGGACTACGCCCATACGCGTTCGTGAAGGTTCGATTCCTACTCGAGGGAGTGATTATATTTCAATTATTTTCATTTCTCAAGACAATGCGCGGCGTAGAATTAGAACGTCGAAGTAGAACTCAATCTGAAATCGGACTCGGGCGGAAAGTGGAGATAAAAAATGCTGTTTTTTTTTAATTAACATGAAATATAATATATAAATGTTTTGATGACATTACAAATAGCATCAAAAAGTAGGCGTTAGTTTTATACAAATAAATAAAATTGGAATGTCCGTTTGTAATATTAAAATAAACCCTATTTACTAAATGCATATGTATGTATATAGACACGGTACATATACCAAAACAGCTAAACAGCAGCAGCAGCAGCGTCTAAAATCTGAAACAGCTAGACCGATATAAACGACAATATCACTTGCAGATAGCTGCAGATAGCTGCTGAATAAGATATAACTTGGCTACTTTCATTTACTTCACGCGGACTAAGCCGCGGGCATAGCTAGTCAAAGCTCTAATTTTATTGATTAAATGTAGAAGTAAATTTAACAGACACTTTAAAATACTCATACATATACCGGGTACATGGATATTTTTAGATGCTAAGTGTAAATTCACTAACAAACCAACATATATGTTTTGAAATGAAACTATTTTACCCGGATTAAACGCGGTATTCGAAAATACATTTTAAATCTCGGACGTTTTGAACACTTAACAAAGTAGTCCGTGGTCACAGGTAGACTGGTAGGCCAATGTTATACGCGATTAATCCGGTTAAAATAGTTTGATTTCAAAATGTGTAATAATCGTGAAAATCAAAGAACTTAACATATATGTTTGTTAATATAAAATAGCTATAACATATTTCATAGTACTTGTTTGTAATCAAAGTTGAAAGTCGTTAAATTATTAATTAGTTTTGTTATTAAATTGATCGTAAACAATGACATAAAATATACTTTATCACTTATTTATATTACATCATAAAATTTTTACGCATCTCCCCCATTTTGAGAGAGGCAGACAGGGATTTTTTGCTTGGAGAAAGTACCACCTCCTGAATCCTGCCCATTTCAAGGTAAGTAAGTCAGTGACATATGTCAGTGATCTTAATCAGATTGGAAAATATCTCTGCTATAGATATATTTTCATTCTATTATAAAGAGTGTTACTCCCCCTCAAATGGGATTTGAACTGGACGTTCGGATAGGCGCACATTGCGTACATGATGTCAAATGTGCGCCACAATGTTACGTCTCGATAAAATATATGCTTACAAAATACGAGCTATTTAAAAAGCTATTCTGTACTCGGAAGTTAAAGTGTTTGACTCGTGGCCTGAATGTACATAGTTCGTGCTTACAAATGTTGCCAGAACAGAGCCCATTTAATTTAAAGGTCAGCGAATATAGCATAATTCTAGCAAAAATTTTGTTGAACGGAAAATTTTATATAAATAAAATTTTAATTTAACATATGATTGCAGTAATGAAAGAGAACCTTGAGCCCACGCCACGTAGTGGGATAGCGCTTGACTGTAAACGCGATTAATTGAAATCATATTTTAAATTATTTCCATTTCTCCGCTCCGGTAACTCAAAGCGCGGCGTTTAATTCCGAAAACCGTGGAAAATGGAGAACGGAGTGTCTTGACACTAGGTCTCTAAGTGCCCTGCTATGCGGGAAGAAGCGTAAAGGTGTTTTTTTAACACAGTGTTTTTGTTTTTTTTTATTATATACTTAATGATAGTAAAACTTAACATGTAACAAACTTTTCATTTAAACGAGGAGGACAATGTTATCATAGTTCCATGCACACTATTTACATATTGTAATTTTCTGCTGATTGATTGAAAGTACTTTAAAAGTCTTGCGCTTCTTTTGGGTTGCGTGCGTTGGGTTCCGTTACCAATTTCAAGCATACAATGTTTCTAAATGGATAGGATTTGAAGTAGGGTGTGATTGATATGGTAAGATTTTTAACCTTTAAAAATTGGGAAATGCGTTTATATACTCGTTATACGAGTTAAGAAAAATTATAACTTTTTATATTTTTCTTTTAATATATACTTTACCATCAAAAAGTATATGCAAGAGTTACAGGCTGAAAACAGACAATTTTTTCTAACACATGTATGCAAGTATATACTATATACATATAAAAATCTTCCGGGCTAAGAGTGATCGGCAAAACAACGCACAGACAGTCTTTTTCCCGGGTAATATAGAGAAGCACTAACAGAGGACTTTTCCAAATTGCTTTGAACGAGAAAAACACGAGATTCTGTTTATTTATTTTTAATTATTTATATCGCGCACCAAATGAGCATTGCGTGTTGAGTAGCAAAACTCAACGCCGCGCTTTGTTCTTAGTGTCTATTAGGTACTGTCTGTTTCCGTGAAACGTTGCACACGTTGGCCCGGCAAAGCAAGGCATTTCCCCATGTCACAAAAAAAGAGACCACTCAAATATTTTAAATATAATCATTGCCTGAAGTGGGGATCGCATAAAACCAACTCATGGTAAACCAAGCCTTGTACCACGCGAACCCTAAAAGCAAATTTAGTTAACCCTTTATACGAATGTAGTCAAAGACCAGTTAAAGATTTTAAGTGTAAGTTCCCTGTCACTACGCATATTATATTAATTGAAGAGTAAAGAAACGCTCTAATTGAACAACTTGATCATTTGCCGGATATATTGCACATTGGTATTATGCCTTGTTAATTGTAGGAATATTTATTACCCGCCCGTTGTTAAAGTGTAACGGAACGACCAGAATACCAAATACCATACATTAGCTTCCAAATGAATATGTTAATAAATATTTCATGTAACTACAATAAAAGAAATGGGAAGTGATTCTTCGTAACACTGTGTTTATGCCATAAAAGTATTGTTTAGTTATCGTTTTAGGCCACTATAGCAAGTAACATATTTTTGAAATTGAATGATTGAAATTACTTTTTAAAGCTTCTAAATTGTATCTACAGTGTGATAGGTTACCTGATGTAAGATTTATATAAAGCATATATATATATATATATATATATATATATATATATATATGATATAAGTGGTATATATATATATATAGATTTATATAATAGATATAGATCTATATATATAATTATATATAGATAGATAAATACATTTATATCTAAATACAAAAACGCTTGCCTTACGGAGTGGCTGACTGATAAGACACGCACTAATAGAGGATTTTTAAATTTTTGTCCACATCACATGTGGAAAGATACCAACATTATTATTTTCAAATAACACTAAGAGATATGTGAAATCAATTTTACAATTAACTATTACCCTATAAGTTGTTACCAAACCGATTTTGAAACAATGCTAATTAACGTTATACTCATAATAAGATCTTTGGTTTTCGCGATTTTTATATATTTTGAAATTAAACTAATTTTAACTGGACTAATCGCGTATTTTATTAGTTTTAGAAAAAAAATTTTAGAAACTCGACGTTCTAACATTTTGGACTCCGTGGTCACAGGTAGACTGAGGTGGCCGCTCAGACGGAAGTCTATCCGAAACTTAATCCGGTTAAAACTAGTTATAGATTAAGACATATTTAAAAAACGTATAAAAATTTAAACGCAGCGGGATTTGAACCCGCGCCTCTTGAAAACCGTTCAAGCGAATCTGACCGCTAAGCCATGCATTCTACATCCAGCTACGTTGAAATTCTTATACACTTATTACAACTTATATTTGTTGTTAGCATCTCTGTAGAGAGAACGAAACTTACCCGCTGCGTTCAAATTATTATACGTTTTCTAAATATGTATTTTTCAATTTCCTTAGTGTGGGAATAACACTTTAAAAAAATGTTAACAAAATATATAGTTATAGATTGATTTGTGATAAAAATTGAATTAAAATAAAGTGTCAATAAAACTCAACCCTGGATTCCTACACGGCGTATACTCGTATTATAAAGAATATGCTGTGTAACAAGCGTTTCGTAATCCATTAAGTAATTCGGACTTGTAATTAAGACTTACATTCAATTTAATAGAAGCCCGTAATCTGTTTGGTCACAATTGTTCAGTGTCAAAGGTTTGGCTCGTGACGTCAATGTACACAATAAACACATTATCGCTGTATAACTAGAAATATGTTTGACGTTTTCTTGCATAATGTATTATTGTTTTGTGGGTGGCTTATATCTAGACATAGATGATTATATCTAGACATATAGATGTATATATAGACATATAAATAAAGGTGTGTCTGTATGTAATATTAAAATAATCGATACTTACTATATGCTTGTATATGTATACCACGGTACATATACCAAAACAGCATTTTTTACAATTTTTGTCTTTCTATCTGTTTATTTCATCTAATCTCAGTAACGGTTCTGCCGATTTTGATGGCACTTTCTCTGGCAGATAGCTGATGTAACAAGGAGGTACTTATTCTGCTTTTATTTTAGAATTCGCAGACGAATTCGCAGACGAAGTTGATAATATTAAGATATGCTATTGAGAAGTCAATAAAATTATAAATTAAAACTTGATACATATTGTATTTTAATATTTCTTCTAGAGCAAATGTATACTTAAGGCGTCTGCGTACATAACGCACAGGCAAAGAATGTACAGCTAGTAACTTCAAGTCGCGATCGAACCCACAATCAATCACGTATGTAATGGGATTACTGTAGTATATTTTAGTTAAGCTTGGACCTATAATTATGAACAAATAGACTTGGACAAAAATAACTGACTAACATTGATCAAACTAGCACATAGTTTTGTTTATAACCTCATGGAAATCGTAAGAAAGATTTAAAAATGTAATTTCCTTAAAATGCTAATGGCATAAATACTACGAATCTGCTGGTTTTGTATATTACTTATTTTTTTTTTTAAATTTAATTTGTATTAACCCTAATATATTTTTAATTGTTCAATTTAGGTACGTTATATTTGGTTATTAACTGCTAAAATGACCTTCTAAAATTATACTTTTAAGGACATTTTAATTAAGGAAACATGATTTATTTAATTTGATAAGCGCTTAGTTTCGTCCAATTTGCGTTACTTATTAAAGTTTTTTTCTTCAACTCATAGAAGAGCACTTATAGACATTGCGTGTTGAGTGGCACAACTCAACGCCGGGATTTGTTTTACTAGAGGTAGGAAATTAAAATAATATACATATAATTATTCCCCAAATTGTGGATCGAACCCGCAACCATCACAAACACTGCCCCACTTATTATAAAAGATGTAATTATAAAATTTGATTGACAGATAATATATAACTTGACATAAAATACCTTAGCAAATAATACAGCTTATGTCATTTTCACGAACTTTACAGGAGACAGATAAAACTGTTTATTTAAAATAAACTAGGTTTAATGTGTTGTTACTGGCTACGTCAAATCAAAATATAACGCATAAAACAACGTTATATCTCAGTTACTAGTTAGCTAACTGTTAAGTTCGTAAAAATAACGGAAACGGTGTTATTTGCTTAGGAACGATATATGTATTTCTTAAAAATATAGAAATTGCTGATTATTTTTTTTTGCAACAGCTACCAACAAAGTTCAAAGAGAAAATGTTCTTATTACGGGCCAGCGCCTAATTAAGCAAAAAGCGCCTTTGTGGCACGTCCGCAAATTTATAAAGCGACAACGCTGTGTTAGTAAAAATGTTAGAATAATTAAGATACTCGTAATATTATTTGTGGTGTAGTTGAAATTAGAATGAAATGTAACTTACGGAATAATGATAATAAAAGTCTTTATATAAATTGATTGATTTTCGCTTTCGCTGGCAGTTACAGAGAACCTGGTGTCAACTTTTTTACCATTTACTGCCTTAATTCGATTCTGGATGATAAGTGGTGGAACGCATTTTGTCTTTTTGAAACAAGGATTTTGCTTTATTTTGTTTTATGTTTTAACGAAATGTGGTGTGACGTTTATAGCATTTTTTAAAGTGTTATTCTCGCATACTTAGGAAATTGAAAAATTTATTTTAAGAAAACTTCCAAGAAGCGCGGGTTCAAATCTCTCTTTCTTAAAATATGTAATGTTGTAGGTTCACACACGAAAATGCGATGAAAATGCGGCGCTGAATTCTGAGACATCACGCACAGTTTCGGAAATTATAGGAATATGAATAAGAGAGTGCCGTAATATTCGGCTCCTTCTGACAAAATCGCAATCGCGATCATGAAGAAAAAGGCAAAAAAAAGTTTAAAGAAACTTCATTCCATTCTAGACTTTAGCAATTGTAAAGTTAACAAACCAAAGTTTAAGCGATATCTTAATGGCCCTAACATTAAGGTCCTATGGCATGTCAGAGAACTAAATTTCATGTATTTTTTTTTTCCTATGGCATGTCAGAGAACTAAATTTCATGTATTAATCATCTGCCTTTAAGTTCACAAATTGCACCTAATATTAATTAATAGCGAGCTGACATAAAGGTATTTGCCGTAGTCAATACTCGTAGCCTTATTTGTGAAATGCCGCAATTAAATAAATATTTTAACAAGATATCGCGATAAAGATCTAATAAAACTAAATATTTCACAACAATTATCGCTAATGACTGACTGATATTTTTAAAGTTTCTATTACTTATATATAACCCAATTAATAATGTACGGCATTCTTGGCGCAGTAGGACAACGTGAGACTGTAAATGCGATTGGTTGTGGGTTCGATTCTCAGTCGGGGAATTGATAATATTTAAATTATTAGTATTATTACTTCTCGCTCTGAGTTCTTGCACTCAACACGAATTGTCTCCATTTCAGGTGGGAAGTGATAAACGGAATTTCTTGATACTAGGTTATATCTGAAGCTGGAAACAAATATATTAAGTATATCTAGTTTTGTAATGGTAGCACTGCTATTAGTTACCTGTTTATAAAATCAGTATATTGACACGAGACACTTGAATGCCATACTTTTCAAAGAATTCGTCGCTTTGCACACGATGGGCGTGAGTTCGATTATCACTTATGACTAAAATATATATAGTCTTTTGATGTTGTTAATCGAAACATCGAGTTTCACAATTCGTTTCGCAAAAAGTTTTTTTCATATTTATTTGAGGAAATAGTGATGTGCTTCTATAGAAACGTTCCAATCTCGCAAAGAAGAAGTGAAATATTTATTCGTGTACAATTTTATTAACTGCCTTTCTATTTACAACTAGTGCTGGATACGGGAAGCAGAGAGCCGGTCATCATACAGATACTTAGGGAATGCCCACAAGTATGACTATATAATAGAACTTATTTACAAATTCAACCAATTTACATATTCAGTTGATAATACAAAATAAATTATACAAAGATAAATTATGTAAAATGTTTATTAGTTTTGTATGTGCTTAATTCGATGTCCATTTGTGTACATGGTTATATTTACGCACATACTCGTTGTATATTGCCACTACTTTGTTTGTTAACAAAGCATGTTTGATTATTGGTATCTGAAATTATATTTTTTTTATAATTAACTGTCGTTTTGGCTTTTAAATGTATATATATAACTGAAAAAGAGAACATAATAATTTATGTGATTTCTTTTTTTCTATGAAATATCTATCAAAGATAAGTGTACCTTTGCTGTCAATTTTTAATTTTATATTTATTAATGTTACAAAGTGCAATAAAAAATATATATCATAAATATTGCTATAATTAAAAATAAACAAAATATTAGTTTTCAATTTGGAATCTATCTTTTTTATATGATTGTTCATTGTGTTTTCTTATTTTCCTTCCCAATTACTCAACAGAGTACAACGTGGGTATTATCCGACTTCAGTGATAGTTTGGTGGGGTGTTAGCTATGAAGAAGTGACTGAGCCATATTTTTGTGAAAAAGGTATCAAAAATGCGGCACAATTATATCACATGCAATTCTTGAGAATATGATTGAGCCCAATAACAAAACCATGTTCAAAAACCAAGAACGGGCCTTTCATCGAGACTCGGCGCCGTGTCATAAAGCTGGATTCACTCAATCTTGGTTAGAAACAAACGTTCCGGGCTCCATCAGAGCTGAAGACTGGCCATCATCTAGTCTTGATCTTTATCTACTAAATTACGATTTCAGATTCATCGTGAGAATTTCTGTACAGAGACCAAGAACAGTCAGCTCATTCTGCAAGAATCCAGGGCAGTACGCAAGGCAAGTAAGAAATCGTTGGAGGTAGTTTGATGTAATAATTATATCAACTGACAGACAAATGCAACCACAGTCTACCCGTGATCACAGACTAGTGTAAAGTGTTATTAAATCGGTTAAAAAATAATTTAATTTCAAAAAGATACTTTTTACTATTTATCTAAAAAAAAGGCAAGATATAATGTGGCGCTTTTTCCCTCATAGCGAAGATGCAGAGAGAGCCCAGCGTGAAGACACTCCATTTCTACTTTCCGTCCGAATCCGGGACAGTTTTGAGTGCTGGAACTCAACGCCGCGCTTTGTCTAGTCGCCAGATCGAAGAAACGTAAACAATTTAATATAAATTTTCACTTGAGTGGAAATCGAACCCACATCCATACAATCACATGCATTTACACTACAATACTCACACCACATCCATATAGTCACACGCCTTTACGCTACAGTGCCCTCAACATTACTCATACACATGTAAAATATTGAAATAAACATTAAATTCTTGGATTTTACAATCAATTCATTATTAATAATAGCAACATTAAATTACAGGCAACCAATAACTAAAGGATGTACCATGAATGTACAAGAGAACGCAAAGGTGAGAGGTGCATAAAGTATTATACTTATCCTACTAATATTATAAACGCGAAAGTTTGTAAGAATGTTTGTTACTCTTTTACGTAAAAAGTACTGTATGGATTTTAATGAAACTCTACAATAATATAGCTTATACATCAGAATAACACATAGGCTACAAGTTATAAAGACATTGTGTGAATTGACCAAAATATCAAGTAAGTATCTTATGTTCAAGCCATTAATGCCAAAGTAGTGAACAATTGTAGTCAATAAATTCATATTATGGTATATATATGCTAAATGCACATGTATACACGCTACATATACTAGAATATTATTTTTTGCTATTTTTGTGTCTGTCAGTCTGTTTGTTACGGCTAATCTCTAGAACGGCTACACCGATTTTGACGGGGCTTTCACTGGCAAATAGCTGATGTAAGATCTCCACGCGGAAAAAGTCGCGGGCACAGCTAGTTTATAATAAATTCATACTAGCAAATACCAATACGAATATAAATACTTAAAATCATAAATACACACATACGTACAAACACGTAAGATAGAGAATTTTTACGACGTCGCTTAAATATCGCAACCGGCTGGCTGAGACTGTCTGTCTGTTTCAGTGGCAGCGCATTACAAAGTTTTACTCACTTGACAGTAAAACAGTCGCCTTAGCATTTCGTACGGTATAAAGGTTTTTCTAGGAGGTTATTTTTACGGGAACGGAAGTATTGGGTGTGAAGAGTGTTCGATCCCAAGAACTAGAACTCTTCCTTGAGGTACGAAGGACTGTATAAAGGGGAGCGAGGGAATGGAATTGGCGTCAGTGTTTTAATTATTACTAATGTACAGTTTATTTCATACTATAGTTTTTATTATGTCGTATTAAAGTATATTTAAATCGTAGAGGATTTCTCTTATCTTTTTAAGAACTTTATTTCTTTAAAATGAACTATAAATAAAACAAATTAGTTAATTAAATAAAATAAAAAATATATATTAAAAAAATAATGTTTTGCTAGATATTTTTTACACAGATAGATGTTGTTGAATATAAAGATATTAAAAAAAAGAGAAAATTTTTTTTTTCTATAACAAAAAATTGTTTGGCTGAAAGAAGCTGAGACAAATTGTATGAAATAAATAAGTTCCGTGAGGAGTTTTATTTTTACCAATAGAATAAGTAAAATACAAAAACATAATAAATTCATCAATTTTGTACATCATTTGTTAAAGTATTTTGTACAATTTATGAATTCAAATTAAAGCTTAATTTTTTAATCCCTTGTCGTTTTATTCGCGAAATATTAATTGAAAAGCTACCAATTCGAGAGTAAATCTTTTCTCTGTATTCATATAAAAATGTTATCTGTGCTTAATAAGGTCTAAATTTTTTATAATAAGGTCTTTGAATAAAGTGACTAACTTTACACTTAAAAAGTAACTTTGTTGTGTTGAGTTCTGCCACTCAATACGTAATGTATCGATTTAAAGTGGAACACGGAGTGTCTTGACACTAGGTTCTCTCTCCCTACTCTGCTATGCCTGTTATGCTGCGTTTTTGCTTTAAAAATGTAACTAATGTAAAGAAATCTTAGAATCTTCCTAGAAATTCTCTTTATTTTTATATATCGACGTGCATCCGTACATTAACTTTAGATTTACAGAAGTCCGTTTTTTGCCGGTCTACCTGTGACCACGGACTACCGTAAAGTGTTTAAAACATAAGTTTTTCTAAAATTCATTTTCGAATATTAAAAATATACACAATTAATCCGATTAAAATAGTTTCATTTAAGATCGTTAAAACCAAATATAATAAACGATGTAAATTTTATTGAAGTTAAGTCTATTTTGTGTTTTTATTTTCTATTTAATTATACAATACCAACGTGCTACCAGTCGTTATTTTAACGTAAGATGCATTTGCAAGATGCATTTTAATATGTTGTTGCATTGAACTGTACAAATTATATATCTGTATTTAAATATAAGTTCTAAAGTCAACTACTGTGTGTCCAATAAATAAACGAACCTAACTTAGTACTATTTGGCAGTAAAAATACAAACTGTAAATAATCTGAGTCCACAGTTAACACTGTTTTTAAATCGTTTTTTTAGCTTCAATTAATCAATCAATCTTGCTACGTTCTTTTCGAATAATATCATAATCTCATACTATGAAACTGATGCATTTGTCATCTTAACGAGAATACCTACATATTGTTTAAACTGTTATTCCATTGTTTTAAGTTTAGAGGCGATCGTAGCGCAGTGCACATATACCCGATGGTAGTGGGTTTGATGCCCACTAGGGGGAATGATTATATTTTAAATTATTTTCATTTCTCCTCTCTGGTGACAAGACAAAATGCGACTTTGAGTTCCGCCACTCAACACGGATTGTCTCGAACTCAAGCAGATAGTGGAGAAAGGAGTGTCTTGACACTAGGCTCTCTCTAACTACACTGTTATGCGGGAAACATTGTGTCTTTATATAATTAAAATAGATAACATAACACAATTAAAATAGATTTCCATTAAAAATAAGATAATAAATCACTTTAGTAGTAATTTTAGTAAGTTAAGCTGCTTTAAGTTAAATGAACGATATAAAATAAAGAGGTTCCACTGTTGATAACAGTTTTAATATAATAACAACGAGCGCCAGCCATGGGTCGTCATACCGCAAACAAATTAAAATTCCATCAAGTTATATACTTGGTAAAGGGATGCTTGTATAATAGGACGTTATATTTTGCATGATTAAATAATATTAAATATTGTTATGCAAGACATTATGCAGTTCAGAATATCGAGACCATAGATTATTTTAAAATCTGCAAAAGCATTAGAGTCCGTTTAATTTTATAACCGCAATATTGGTAAACAAAATATATATAAATTATGAGCAGTATGTTGTCATTATCCATAGGAAGTAAAGGTCGAGTACTTACATTACAGGTTCATGTTATGAAAATATTGTATGAAAATATTGGATACTAATATTGTATGAAAATATTGTATACTAATATTGTATGAAAACATTGTATACTGTATAGTTATCAGAGAATTAGATAAATTAAAAAAATCTAGATAGCTTTAAAAAAAGACATATTTAGAAAACGTATAAAAATTTAAACGCAGCGGGATTTGAGCCTTTTGAAAACCGTTCATTTTTATACGTTTTCTCAATATGTCTTTTTCAATTTCCTTAGTGTGGGAATAACACATTAAAAATGTTAACAAAAACTCTAAATATTAAATTAATACTATAGAAAAATGTTACCTTTTTAATTTTAATTAACTATGAAATAATTATTCAGCGATTACAAAATTCTCTTTTACCTTTACACTCTTCACTCATATTTATCTAATTACTGGTCATAATAACGATATGATCAATGATTTTAATTAATAATTAAATAATTATTTAGTGATTACAAAATTCTCTTCTTACCCAATCCCTCGAGGCGCCGTTATTTAAAAAAAATCTCTGTTAACGGAATAAACTACTTTTTATAGCTTCACGCTTTGGCCCGCATTTTAGGGTTCTTATTCAGACAGAACCTGGAGGCAAATACTACTAGGCTATTTTATATACGTCGTTTATCATATCGTAAAATAAACAATTTTATGAAATCGCCGACGATATCATTAAATGGTAGCAATTTATGAAATAATCAACTAAATTGGATCATATCATTGATTCGTAGTAGTAGTCGCGATTTCATTTTCGTTTTCGTAAAGAAAAGTGTCTTGCGTAGTACGAAGTCTTCATGTATGATTGCGATGTTTTTAGATTAAAAACTCTAGAGAATTAGTTAAATAAAAAAGTTTAACCTATTTGTTTTTGACATTTAAATGCTAGTTACTCAATTAGGAGTGCAAGTTTACTTAAGAGCTGAGATGTAATAAGCGTATAATAACTTTGACGTAACCGAATGTAAAATACATGGCTTAGCGGTCTGAGCGCTTGGACGGTTTGCAAGAGGCGCGGGTTCGAATCCCGATGCGTTCAAATTTTTATATGTTTGTAGAGGCTAAGTAGTCGTAGTCGATAGTCGTATTTGTCTGCGTTAATTATTTATTCACCACTTATTCGTTTCCTAACTAGATAAGGAGAAGAACGTGTTAAAACTCTCCGTTCTCCATTTTACGATCACTAACTCACTAAGAGATATCGCGTATCGTGTGACAGCATTTAACGCTCCGGCATTTCTACCGAAAAAGTATTATAAATATTTCCTTAGTAAAGGTTGAATAATTGTATCATATATACGGTTCAAAATTTTCAAGATGCGCCACAAAGGTGTATTAAAGAAACAAACTTAAAAATCTAAAATTATTCATTTTGTTACTGTCGTCTGCATGCATATTTAAAACTTCATATAACTATACTTCGAAAGCCATTAGCTATTTGCATTTTAACATAAAAAAACAAATTATCTCCAAACATGTGACGCCAGTTCGTCGCATCGCGTCGGACAAATTAACAATTCTAATTGCATAGAAACTCGGACGTTAGAGATCTGTGGTCGATAGCTGAGTAAGTATGACTTTATAAAAAAACTATATATATCATACGTTGGAAAAGAAATAAATAAGCTGTGAAAAGAAAGTTATTGCTAAACAATAATTGATTTTACAATAGGTTCCCAGAAAACGTTCAAGAGCGTTCTACGTCAGAATTTAAATGAGTTATAAAAGCATAAATAATTAGCAGCAAATAATTGCAAATCGACTTTAAAAAAGGGAGTCCGCTGAGTCTTGCGCCCGTTTTTCTCAGGGCTGTAGCGTTAACTTTAGTCCGTTGGTTTCGTATTGACGTTCGAAAATTGATACACTTATTAGAATAGAATAAAATTATTTTACTTTGATTTTTGTTTATATGCATGATATTTAAAGTATATTAAATAAAAAATATTTCTTTTATTTCATTCATCTTTGACTTTTCGCTTGGCATCTAAATACTTCGATATGTCACCCTGTTCTACACTTTACATCCGGACAAAAAATTGGAAACGTGGATGGATGGCAGAGAGAGAGAGAGAGAGAGAGAGAGAGAGAGATCGATCGATCGATTATATATAGGTTTATTCGTTTGAATAATTTTGAAAAAAACATTTTTACCTAGATATCTTTTGAGTTCTTTGTTATTGTACCTATATTCGCGTTTACGCTTGTCACTACCATGTGTTAAAACACGAGGCACTTTAACCTATTTTATTTTGTGAATTCCATTTTTCATTTCGAATGCATAAATGCAGTCTCATGCAGTTTTTTATCATTATCTATTCATTTGGTCCGGAGTGTATGCTATCTTGTTTTGATATGAATTACTTATGTTCTATCTTCCAATCATACAGATAATATTTAAATAAGTCGTACTCATCATTATTTGGTGTAATATGTTTTTTTCAAATTTACCACTGTTTCTAGTAGTCAGAGAGAATCCAGTGTCAAAACACTTCGTTCTTCACAAAAATAATTAATTAAAATACACTATACACATGTTCATTCTCAGTAACTAAGATTTTATCTTTGTTTATATCCAAAATACAATATTAATTTGGAAGTTCTGTCAGTAAAAGCGTCTTATACGCGTTTAATGACAAAAGTATATTAATAATAAAAAAAATTGTAATTAAAATTAAATTTCTTCATACAGTTTATAAGTGGAGCGCATTCGTTAGTGATCATGTCGTAATTGCACAAGTAAAGGTCGAATCTAATTGGATATAGCACCTTGACGTAAGATTTTAGATTTTACTTGGGTAATAACCTCTATTTAGAAGTTTGTAAATTATAATTAATAATTGAAATCTATTAAATACATTTTTAAAGCTTTAAGAAACAAACAGACAGTTATTTAGTATTTTTTTAATACACATAATATTTTTTTTTTTACGTATTAATAGGTAGGCAGAGAAAACCTAATATCAAGACACTCCGATATCCACTTTCTACCCGAATTCGAGACAATTCGTGTTTAGTGGCGACGTCACTTTGTTTTACAAGATCAAGGAAAAGAAAGTAAATAATCCTCCAAGCGGGAATCAAACCCATAATCAAACGCTGTACCACTCAAATCATTTGTTTCATTATATCATATAAACTTGGCAGAGATATAATTTTAATGCTTTATACTTTAGAAACTCGTTTTAGAGATTCACGATGCACATTATGTGGCGTTTCTAATGCTATACTTTATCTAACAAGCGTGAAACAAGAGTACTTTATATATAAGAATTGTCCCAATTAAGAATCGAACATGTAACCATAGCTTGTCAGCAACTGTCTCTTAATATGATGTATAAAGCAGCTCTAAAATTATTTTTATATACTGTTCTACATCCAATTAAATAAACAAAAATAAGGAAAAAGAAATGCTTCGTTACATTCTTGCTCGAGGCCTAAACAAAGGCAACAGTCATTTATGCTGATTCATTAATATGGAGCTTTAACGAAAATATGAGTGGGATTATCAAATAATGTTTTTCCAAAATTTGGATATCATAGAAATTAAATTTGCGATCTGTTTAGAATTCGCTTACAAATTATTAATAATTGTCCATTATAAAATATATGTAAATAGTTCCTACGACTTCATTGGTCTCTATCACACATGCCATACTAATCGAGTACTACTTGCCATCAAGTTTACACTTGATGTCATTGAAAATTACGCTATGAATATATTTCATAGTTTCGACACTAAAATGTAAAATCTGATATATTGCCTTAGTAGGAAAATTCTCTCTTACTGCGCCCTTGCATACTAAATTTCAGCTTCATATGCCCATTTCTTTTGGCTCGACGTTGTCATTCACTACTAATACAAAGATTAAGAAGCGTAGTATTTAGACTTCACTTCTTATTATTTTTTACATTTTAAATTATTATTCAATCACATAAGAAATCGAAAAACATATTTTTAGAAAGCGTATAACAATTTGAATGCAGCGGGATTTCAACCCGCGCCTCTTGGGGAATGACAATTCGTCCAACTTGGATGGTTTCCCCAATAGGCGTTTTTCACTTTTTATTGTTGTATTGGTATACATTAAATATTTGTATTATATATAAATGTGTTACATCGCTGCACCGGGTGAGGTGTGCGGTGGTTGGCATGCGAAGCGAGCAAGTGGCGGAGCACCCTAATAATATCTACAGAGTGAATATAAAATGAAACTCAGTCACTTAATAAGCACATACTTCTTTGTCAGCCTGTACTTCACGCCTTTTCCCGAGAAGCTGGGTAGCCAGACACAACCTAATGTCAAGACACTCCGTTCTCCATAACGCCGCACTTTGCTAAAACAAAAAAATAATGTTATCAATTTCTAACATTAGTAAAATGTATTTAGTTAAATACAGAGTTGTCTCTTATGAATATAAAACTACTACTGTATGAGCTACCAGTACATGTATAAACTAACAATAAATTTAATAAACATTGGTCCAGTGTAGTCCCGGAGCTATTGTTCATCAAACAAGCGCCGACTGGTCAAAGGAACATCTGTTTTTGCGTCGTATTTACTGTACATAGTAAATAGCCTCGGGCTAATTGTTATTTCACCTTACTGTAAAATTGTTGAAATGCGCCAAATATTTGTATTTGAAGTGACTAGTTTATAATTAGCTGAATTTCATGGGCTCAAATTATTCAAACAGAATCGCTAATGTTAGAAGTTGATATAAGCTATACAACAACAAAGCTACATATATAACAAATTATTGTTGAAATTGAAACTTGGACCAAAAATTACAATAATTCCTTAAAGGTGGTAATTTTCTTCTCTCATAAATTTACGCATCAGATTAAAGAAAAATGTATTTGGCTTTTTCCTCTTTTCCCCCGAATTTGAGACGTTGTGAATTGAATGGAGATATGTTGAGAGTTCAACGTCCATCTTCTTCGTACAGGAGAGAAAACAAAAAAAAATATTCCAACAAGTGGAAATCGAACCCACAACTAGGTTTACAGCCAGACGCTACTCCACTGCGGCACAATGGCCGCAAAGTATAATATTTTTTATTTGTTAACGTAATGATTTTTATACTGACACTGAATAACTTTTACTAATGCGGCAATGACTTGTTTCTTATAGTCTAGCTGGTCTATCAGGGGTTCTTAATCAGATTTTCCAAATCTTTAATTGTTATATAACAATGGAAAATGCCTATAACTTTGAGCCGATTTTGTTACGGGTGCCTTTGCTATTATCTAATAGTGTAACTAGACTATTAGATATGAACGCAGCGGGATATGAACCCGCGCCTCTTGAAAACCGTTCAAGGTGCATGTTCCAAATCCCGCTGCGTTCAAATTTTTATACGTTTTCTAAATAAGTCTTTTTCAATTTCCTTAGTGTGGGAATAACACTTTAAAAAATGTTAAAAAAAAAATACGCATCACGTTGATTTATTTTTGCTAAGGTGACATTTTGTTATTGTCATCACATGTTCCATTTTTAAGTGCCAACATGTAATGCTTATCACGCTGATCAATTTTTATAAATGTGCCATTTATTTATTTAATATAGTTTAGCTGGTCCGTTATGGTTCGACATCAGGTGTTCTACTCTTCGAAATCAATTACACCCTAAAGCCTCACCAGGCTTAATAGATATACAATAAACAAAGTTCCAATAAAAAAGTATAGTAAATACGCGTGCAAACATACATACAACATATTCATTCATGTTCTTTTACGGTTTTAACATCCCCCCTAAATTGTTTTATCTTAAATATATTCAATGTACAGACAAAACTTTTGTACTATTTTATTATAGTATTTATAAAATAATAATAAATCTATGTCAATTTATAGAACAGTGATTTATATGAAGTTGCAGTTGGCTTGCTCAATTCAATTTAGGTACAATTTAGAAAACAATATTGCTAGTTTGGCTGAATTGAATGCTTTTCATTCAGCGGTTGAAACTTCGCCTGGCCAATGGAACAAGCTTGGTCAAATCGTAGTAAAGGGTGTTAATTTTAGTAGCTTTTGTAGCATCAAGTTACTTAGTGAAAGCTTATTTACTAGTTTGTTTTAAAATTTTGTAAGAAAGCTTTGGTAATAATAATATACCCATTGCACCTATACGTGTTATTTGAAAACTAATACTAGTTACTTATAAATGGGTATAATAAATTAGTTTATTAAGCATTTGCTAATAACGATATATTACATTGGCTTTATTTAGGAGTTGATAATATCTCTGACTGTTAAAGTAAGTAAGTATTAAAAGTAGGAGCGTACATTTTATTATAAAAGATTTGTTTTTGATGTCTTTAGTTTAAGATGAAACTTAAGGTTTCATAAAACATAAAATAATCGAAAAGTAAAAAAAAATTGAGTAAAAAGTTCACTAAATTGGCCAACAATTGAAAATACAATGAAAGTCTGATCTACAATATTTCCCATTTTCAAATTATTTTCATTTTCCAATATGAAAGGAAAAGGAAACAAAAAACGGCGTTAGGTTCCGTTACGCATACACGCAATGTACCAAATCCAGGCGAAAAGGGGAGAACAGGGTGTCTTAACAGGAAACTCCTTCTGCCTAGCCTGATATGCGTAAAAAGATGAAAAACTATTGTTTTTAATAAAAATCTATTTTATTTATATAAATGATTAGCTTGCGACTTTGTCTAATAAGGAATACTTATTACATCAGCTATCTACCAGTGAAAGTCCCGTCAAAATCAGTCCAGCCGTTTTAGATATTAGCCAGAACAAACAGGCAGACAGACAGGCAAAAATTACAAATATTTATTTTTGTATGTGTTCCGTTTATACATACATATGCATTTAGTAAAAAGCGGTTATTTTAATATTACAAACAGACACTCCAATTTTGTTTATTTGTATAGATAACAATTAAGGATTTAACTCTATAGGGTATATTAGTAGATTAGCTAGCCACGTTGTTAACCCACTCTATTATTTTAGTAATAGTAAATCAAGCTCCATCTCCCGTGGCCGAGGCGCTGCAAATTGTGTTCATACCGTCTGCCAAATTAAATTCATCCATTTATACCGCAGTATGTATGCACGTTATGACATTATTATGTTTAAAAATATATTTCCTTCTCCGCATATCCCACATTTTGAGGGGTAGGCAAGGAAGGTCTAATGAAAACTTATATATTTATTTTGTTAACAATTTTTTTAAAGTGTCATTCCCACACTAAGGAAATTGATATTTTATACGTTTTCTAAATATATCTTTTTCAATTTCCTTAGTGTGGGAATGACACTTTAAAAAAAATGTTAACAAAATATATATTTAATAAATAGCATTCTCTCTTGCTAGACGATTGTTCGTAGAATAATCTTTGGGTAGCAGAAATTTGTAAAAATCTCTCTACAGAGATGCTAACAACAAATATAAGTTGTAATAAGCGTACAAGAATTTCAACGTAGCGGGCTTAGCGGTCAGAGCGCTTGAACGGTTTTCAAGAGGCGCGGGTTCAAATCCCGCTGCGTTCAAATTTTTATACGTTTTCTAAATATGTCTTTAACTTATATATTGTTTTTCAGTTCGTTTTAGGGATTTTAACTATTATGTGGCAAAGCTAAACGCCGCAATTGGTTTGATTATACCGGTTAGTGAAAAGGTTTTTTTGACATTTCCAAAGTATTCCACCTAGTGGTGTTCGACACCGCAAGCATTGGTTACGATAGTGTGGTATACACATTTAATTATAATATATATTCATTTTACTATTTATCTAGTGGCTTGATATTGTCGAGGTATGCCCAGAAGTGAAAGACTATGTAAAATATTTCTAAATAAGATAGATAGTATGCGTTTTTTTTTCTTTTTTGATATTAATTTATAAGATTAAAACTAATTTCGGCTTTTGCAACTCATTTGAATATGTATTAATATTCCAGTACTGAATTATTTTTCTTTGATTGAAAATATAACTTTTATTCGATTCCAGTCACGAAATAACTACAGTAGTTTATAGACGTAATTTCAAATTGAAAGTAGTTTAGTACTGAACGGTTTTCAATATGCGCAAGTTCAAATCCCGCTGCGTTCAAATTTTTATACGTTTTTTAAATATGTATTTTTCAATTTCGTTAATGTGGGAATAACACTTTTAAAAAATGTTAAAAAAATATAGTTTAGTACTAATTGCAAAAGGGAAAGAAGTTATCAGTGAAATACTTATTAATCTTGATTTTCACTTTTTAATATATCACAACTCACAAGCGATAAAAAATGACTTTTCTAACTTTAACTTTAAAAATAAATACATGTCTTCAGTTCAAAATAGGTTACGTATATTATTAAAATTTGATTAAAGCAACATGGCACACGTGTCAAACGATTGAATACAAGAACATGATATATGGTGAAAAATGAAATAGAATTTGTAATTTTAATAAGAAAAATTATATTGAAGGATTATAACTAAATAGTACTAGATTGTAATATGTAATATATATTTTCTTACACATATGCACATATATCTTTAAAATCTGTTTTAATTGACAGTCGGTCTGCCTTACATTACCAACTGCCGCCGAAACGTTAATGTCAGTTTCACTAACAAAATAAGTATTAAATACTCCTTATTTTATATGCCATATGTCAATTAAACCCTAGTTTGTATTGTTTATGTTGACGTTAGACTACTTTTTTATGGCGAAATGCTAATTTTGCAAAATGTAAAGTAATACATATGTTAACATAGATTAAATTTATAACTTTGGTCCCTAGAAAAATCATAACAACGCTATATTGCTTATTTAATAAAATACAATTACATTTTTAAGAAAATAAATTTAAATAGTAGTTAAATTAATTGTTATACAATGATTTTTTCATAATACGATATTTATATTTATAACATTCCAAAGCGTTTCTCAAATACTCATTGCAAACAGGACTGAGGTATGTTAAATGTAAGTAGTTGACCTTTAGAGGTCTTGTTGTTTGGTAACGTGTTGGCAATATTGTAATTAATTATTTTGATTCATGCCCATTGAGTACAGACAGTTAGGTTCAAATGTTAGGTAATAAATATTTCTGATTAGTATTGACAGGGAATGATAGTTGAAATTATGCTTTCTTTAATGATGACAAATGACAGTGAGAAGAGCGCATGTAAAAAAGAGTCACTACGCTCTCCACTTTCTGCACATTTGGCGAATTCGACTGAATATGGAATATACAAGTTTTTACAAGCCAACATTTTATTTGTTTACTATTGAAAGCAGATAAGTGTTCGTGGACCCCCGTTTACGAGCAGAGAACCATCCTACCAACGTCGAGTCTCCTGTCCTGTCCTGAGCGCCCCTGGGGGACATGGAACACTTTGGGAACTGAGGATATATACCAACATTATAACTAGGCTAGGTCTAACCTGCATATTTACTCCTCAAAAATAATTCCTAGACTTGCAATGTGACTGAATGGCGAACCAAGAACCACTTTGCGGAAGTATTTACATTCATACCATAGGTATTTAGATAAGATGAATATTGTAAATAGTTTCATATACCTAGGTACTTATGTCTCCTCCATAACGCGTGGAAAATACGATAAGCCAATATATATATATATATATATATATATATATATGTATATAAAACCGTTCCTTATATTATTCTAGATACCATTGATTCGATCATTTTTAAAGGACTTATTTCAGCTTCACGGTATTTTCCGCACAGAGTAGACATAGAGAACCGAGTGTCAAGACTCTCTACTCTACACTTTCCGCCCGAATCCGAGACGTTGCGTGTTTAGTGGTGAAACTCAACGCCGCGCTAAGTAGATACTTCAAAGAACATGTTACAGTATATTTTGGAAAAGTGGTTACTGATATCGACGAACTGTACTCTAACAGGTTATTTACATACAACGTCATTCATAAAGATGGCGTACAGTCTGAACCAGCTCAGACTTCCGACTTATGTTCGTAATTTATTAAAGTTATATTAAAGTGGGCATCGTGACGCAGTGGAACAATCTCTGCCTATGTTCGCGACAGTTGTTGATTCAATCTCTATTTGGGGGGGTTGCCTATATTCACGGCGATAAGCAAAGCGCGGCGTAGAGTTCCGCTACTCAATACTCAATGTTTCGATTTTGGGTGTAAAGTGAAGAATGAAGCGCTTTATGACTACGATTGTATTATACTACCCTTCTAGTCAACAACAAGGAACAAGCCATACAGCTTCAGGCTGTCGTAACTAACAGTAATTTTATTATTTTCAGGAAACATCTCTGAGGTAGGAAAGGAAAGGTCCTTTCCTACCTTAAATACTATGATCAAAATATACCTCTACATACTAATTGCACTGCTATCAACCTAATATATTCTATGAATGAATTCTCAACGTTAGTACGTACGTGCCCAGCTCCAATTTGTTTACTTTACACTCTAACATTATTAAAAAAGTACCCCTATACTTTACTATTCTTTTAATTAACATCACACACTTAGGACATCGAAAAACATATTTTTAGCAACTTGGACGGTTTCCAATAGTCGCAGGTTCGAATCCCCCTGCGTTCAAATTTCTATACGATTTCTCAAAATATGTTTTTTTACTATTCTTTTTCATTAGTCTTCACAACGTGCTCAAATTATATAATTATCTCTTCAATCTTCTCAATTTTTACTTTAATTTATCCACGTAACTAAAACTTTTGTTCTAGTCAGAAATAGTACACATCATAATTATGTCGTCACGATTTGCTATACAGACGAGAATGGTCTTCTAAACATATATGGTAACCCAATAAAATCAAAACACATACGCGAAAGGAATATTAATTTATTCTAACGATATTAAAGTCATGTTTCTAGAGTATCTAAAAACGTTTTTTTTTGTTTCTTATTATATTTGTTATGTAATAACGACCTGGCAAGCTTGTAGTAATTTCGAAACATCTCTTCTCTTTCATTCTCTTCGTGCTCCTAAGGAAATACACACCAAATTCCAACTAACTGAATTCCTTTCAGTCGTAACTACCTAACTACTAACTACCTAACTACTAACTACTAACTACCTAACTACTAACTACCTAACTACTAACTACCT